>OW964556.2:22663079-23184391 GCA_943138885.2 Tholera decimalis
CATTTGACATTAGTTTTTAATTATAATTTTTATTTTACAAATATATTAGATAGTTCGTTTGCTCAGATCACTAAGTAATGGAAATCGTTGGTAATTAGGTACACCATTATGGTTGTAAGGTATGTCGTGTGATAGAGCACAAATAAAGGCCATGCAGTTACATTTGCTGCCTGAGCGTTATTTCGCAGTTATCGTAATAGGTTCCATGGCCAAGTTGCAAAAAAGCAGCGCGTGCGCAGGTAAGTCGTCGACGCGCCTTCAGCATTGGAGGAGCGGGAGGGCGGGAGGGCGCGGGGACGAGGAGGGCCACTTTCACCCGGCGAGGCTGCGCGGGCGTCGACCCCCGTTGCCCTACTCCGCTGACCCACTATGAACTAACCGAAACACTATTCACTTTCATTTCTGCCGAGACTATCATTAGGCCCGAGGATGCGTCTTACGCCGCCTCGTCACTATTGCAGCATTATTGCGAGAACTTATGTTCATTTTTTGCGTGAGCTAATCTATTGGCGGCGTGGAGCCGGCGTGGTGGGCAACGATGTGCCGCCATGGGCGGAGATAGTCGCGAGAGAAGAGAGCTGGCGGTGACGGTTGCGGCTTGCGTAACACTTGTTATTGGCGAGAGTGAAAGTGGTGAGCCGCTGTCTCCATACTAATGAGCGCGAAACGGGTGCGTTGGACTCACTCCGGAATATGCAGCACTGGGTTAAAGTGTCACACGACGACTTTCCGACCGCTTACATAACTTATAACTTTTGCTTTTGAATAGGGAAATTACAAACAATACGTACGGACAGTCTTGTGTTTGTTTTTATATTTCGAGTTAAGATTATGTGAGTGGCCTGTTTTCGACTTCTAACTAGTTAATAACTGTAATCAATATCGATGCGATTTGGAACGTTAAATTGATTGGTATCTTGCTACTCTGATCTGCATACTAGCATCGTAAAACCTGCTACCGGGTACAGAGCCGCAATAATCGACATATTACTACTTCACTACTTATATACCTAATCTGCTCTATGAAATTCAAGTTTTTAAACTAGTAAATTTAGTTTGATGTTATCAAACGTCATGAATTTAAATTCCGCGCCTATTTGACATTCGGCAATTTCCGTGGGTGTTCGGGCACGCTCGGCTGGCGTCTCTCAGCGCTCTACAGCGACCTCGAGCGACGCAGGGCAACGAACGCTGACTAGGCCGAATGTATTACAAAGTCCGACTTTGCGCGGCCGCTCCCTGCCACTCTGCCTTTGAGATCCAGCCTAGGCTCGCCTCTTACCGCACGCCGTACCTACAACCTATGTCTGTTACTCATTACACCAAGGTGAAACAAACAGCCTGTACCTTGTGCTTTAATAACTGGCTTTCAGTGGCCTAGTGCTAGTGCATTGTTATTGGCGCCAATCAATTTAGTACCTACCTAATTAGGTTTTCTAGCAACATGTTGCGATCTAGAACTGTATAATATTTTCTTTAAGATGAGATAAAGAGAAAAGGAATGAAGCATATTACTAAAATAACCTTGGAAGAATATAAAAAGATACCTAAGTACTTACATCTAACAAAGCGAAAGAGGTTCAATAGTTCTAGAATCTTCTAACCAAGTTTAAATTTTTCAGTGGAGAGTTCGTTAAAAGTTAAAATTCAGCGACAAGATAAGGAAGACAATGAAGTCTTTACCTCTGTTGTCCAGTGTGGCTAAAATGGTTGAACATCTTTCATGATTAATGCGTCGGGAAGTTTTACATGAAACAAGAAAATGTAACAAACAAACTCACGCCCGCTTAACGGTTCAAGCACAATTAGTTGCCGTAAATGGAAATGTTGTTGTTTAGAACAGGGTAGGTGCAGCGCAGTTGTTAAACAGGTCACAAAATGATTACAATACTTACTAAGTTTGCAGTTCAACGACTTGAATGGTTTTACTTTCTACGACGACATGACAGGACATTATTATGCGCCATATACAACCGAAAATAATGAATACACTTCAGACCCTTATTGTGAACGTTTTACGACCAACACGTTTCCGGTACGTAACATGCTGCAATTAAACGAGCAACCGATTTCAATATTTTGAATCAACATGGATAAACATGATCGGAGTGGCATTGGTTTGTGATTGTATTTGTGCTAGCTTGCTACATAGTTAAGACTACATCTATGTCCCGATTCATTGTTGTCGTAGTTAATGGCAAAACAAGTACGCATGTTTGTATAGTGGCGGGATTAGCAGCATGTGTCTAACGGTGAGAACTGTGCACCAACATGCAGCAATACTCCACAAGCTGTTAAATTCGCTAGCGTTAGAATTTGCGCGCTCCGCACGTTTGCGAGATAAGTCAGTCAGGGTCGACGCGGTGCCGACGGCCGGCCATGCACCCGCGGCTTGCGACACCCGCCCCGCTCCGCTCCTGCCTGCTGCCTCTCTCCCCACCCCGCCAGCCTGGCCGCGCTCAGCCAACATCAACCATGGGGAAAACAACAACACCCACGCCACATGCTGACGTGTCCTTACTCATTATTATGAATGCATATTGCAGTGCGCCATTCCCAAAATGCTGTTGCAATAAATGGAAAGCCTTTCATCTCTCTTAACTAATCAATAGGAAACATGCTGTAAAACCACGTTAACGAGTTTCATGATTGATTGATTCCAATTTAAAGCATGTTTACAATCAAACCGGACATAAAATGGTTAAAAAACCAACGATTAACGAACGTTAACCGCTGAAAAAGTTGAAACAACTCGGTTTTTTAATGTTGTAAAATTTAATGTTGTTTAGGTATTCCCTTGCAACGATGAACCACTTATAGTAAGTACATCTACCTTCGGTCGTTTACATGAGCTTTTCATAACTGACATACTAATGAAGACAGAAACATAACTAGATTGTATCAATGCTAAGTTAAATCATTACTGGAATTTCAATACAAGTCTTACAAAAAACACATTAAGTGGATGAGCAACATGTTTATGTAAATTTTTCTTACAGCTTTATTGCTCATTTGATTTATCCACTGCAGCGGAGAAAGAATGTTGTTTTGTTGTTAATATTGTTGTTACATAACATCCAGATGAGCAAGAAGATAGCTGACTCAATGTATTATTGTAAGTACGATGGAATCGGGCGAAGGAATTAATAGGTAGCATTTGGAGCGGGTTATGATTAGAGGGTGGTGCGGCTATGGAGTGGCGGTGGAGAGCCGAGGGAGCGACCTACTTGCAGGTCGTCGGCCGGACTATATTTAGTGCCGGCTCCCGGCCCGCGATGCATCCTGCACTCATTTTCCATAGCACTCGTTATCGCAATTCATATAAGGCTAACGTTTTCAGAATAATCCCCTTCACATTCTTATGTTTACTTTCAAACGTAGTCGTGTCAATTTATCTCGTAAACATTAACTTTACGTCGGTTATTAACTGTAATAGATAATACTTTTACAAGGCTAGTAAATATAAACAATGCCTACCTAACGTTTATCAGTGTGTTGCAATCACAAACTGTGTGTAGATTATGTTAATTTTTTCAACTACCACCATCATGATCGATCGTTTTTAGGGTTCTGTAGCCGAATGGCAAAAAACGGAACCCTTATAGTTTCGTCATGTCTGACCGTCTGTCTGTCTGTCTGTCCGTCCGTCCGTATGTCACGTACAGCCATTTTATTCCGAAACTATTAGGACTATACATGTGAAACTTGGTAGGTAGACGTATTCTGTAAACCGCTTTCTGATTTTAAGAAAAAAATACATAGAACTAAAACTGAACATTTTTTTTTCATGAAACCTATATGTGTGTAGTTTCTATAGACAGGTCAATAAATAAGGCCACTGAGGTTTCTAAAACCACTTTTTCATAAAGTTAATCGTTTAAAAGATATACGCTTCCAAAGTGGTAAAATGTGTGTCTCCCCCCTAACTTCTATAATAATGAAGTGAAAAAAAAAAAAAAATATGTCTATATATCTTAATGTAAACTTTCAAGCAAAATTGGTTTGAACGAGATTGGGTCAGCAGTTTTTGAGATACAGCATATTTTATAAAACCGTAAATATAACTTTGTAATTCATACAAACACTATGAAAAACAAAGTTATTTGGCGTAGTTATAAAAAATGCTAGTTTTAAGAAATTTGTAAGGTTTTTTTTTGTCAAATATATATACATAGTATATTATTATTATATATTATTATAGTTACTACGGAACCCTTCATGGGCGAGTCTGACTCGCACTTGGCCATTTTTTTTAATGAACTATGCATCCCAGAATGCTCATTGAATTATCAATTTTGTTTATGAATTTAAAGATTTTTAGTTCAAACAAAAGACTAACAGTTTTCGTGATGTCATTCGACACCTGCGTCACAAACTTACGACTTACCATTCAAGATACGTCTTAACTTATGGAGGGCTATTGTAGAATCTACGCGCGGAGGAATGACCTGCCACTTACCTGAAACAAAAGAAACGTTGTCTATTAGTAAACGTATTGTGATATAAAAGAGAGACAGAGTGAGCCACAGCACTTCGGCCTACCAAACGTCACACAATTTGGGTTACATTCTGAATTTATTTCTGAAACTATATAAAACACGAGCCTATATGCTCTAATTGCATATACATTATGTTTTGTCCTCGTTAATATTATAATGTGCCTTAATCGAATAATTCTTAATTATTATTCCATTTTCCTCAATCAAGTTTCACCCGAAATGAATCGGATGGTGTGTTCACAGACTACAGGTCAACTAAACACCGGTTACCTTTATTTGAGTTCCCGGTATAACCTGATCCTATTATTATAGTACAGTAAAACACTTCGATCTAGCTCGCTGCTGTTGAAGTCAGCGTATTTGCCTAATTGATCAAATACATGTAGTTCAATATGTCAGATTGAACAATTATATTTCTTAACAGAATGGTTTTTAGGTTGAAACTCGTACGAGGTGAGCTGGCGCTCGAGTCATTACGTTGTCATCGTCCTAATTTTGCAGTGTCCTCGTTTTTGAGGTCAGTCTTTATCGGGGCAACGAACTCGTGCCCTTATCGCGGGGGACCGCGGGGCGCTCGGGACGAACGGCTTCACGACTCTCGTTATAAACTAAACTTGCTCTATTCTACGATAGATGGCGCTATAAAAATATTAATAAATTTAATTTAATTTAATTTCTATAATTTAATT
This sequence comes from Tholera decimalis, assembly GCA_943138885.2. NCBI lineage: Eukaryota > Metazoa > Arthropoda > Insecta > Lepidoptera > Noctuidae > Tholera > Tholera decimalis. The sequence goes on from OW964556.2 coordinate 22,668,268, forward strand.
TCATATTTAATTTCTAATAAGATAAAATAAGACTAAAGATAAAATGTATCTATTAAATCAAATTAGCAAGCTACAGGCATTTCTGAATGCAACCTTACGAAATGAACGTAACACGTTAATAGATCAACTTGCAAATAAGATCGTAACGAACAAGTCGAGTACATAACGTAGATTAGTTGGTGCATCCCTATCGGGACGATAGTACGTGTTGGCGCACACGGCGACGCATAGGACTCGTAGCGTCGTAGCATCGTCGGTAGTAGCTCGTAGCGCTACGCACACAGGCATGCTACGCGGCTGGTCTACGTTCGTAGGTGCGCGGGTCGACGGCCGACAACCGGGGCAGCCTTGCTCTGTCCTCCGCGCCCTATTTCTGTCGCCACGGTGCGCCCCCTCCGCGCGCACCTCGACTTCCCCTCACCTCCCTACAGAGATCCTAACCGCTGAAAATTACTTCAATTTACCTACATTCATGTATTTTTTTAGAAGTAACTGTAAATACTGTGAATAGAGTTTAAGGTCATTTCATTAGTCATATAATTTTGCTATCAAGTGCCGTAATATCGAGATAGGGTCCAAGTCCGTCACTGAATATTAATATTAGTTATTGCACTTCATGATGAATGTAAAGACTGCAATGTATTACTCCCATTTGCTGTTACATATGTATATTTTTACATATAGATGTGTACATACAGATGTGTCGGTTACATGAATGAAATATGAATGCATGCGAGTCAAACATAAATTATTACTTAGTAGATATTGCTGCTAAGTTGTCGTGTAACGTAAATGTTTAATTGTTTTTGAATAATTACCAGGACTTAAGGCGACCACGGAGGGAGACACATTAGCTATCATTTAATAATACTATTAAATGACAGCTAATGTGTCTCCCTCCGTGGTCGCCTTAAGTCCTGGTAAAACTGAAAACGTACCCCCGATGTTCGTACGTGTGGCAACGTCTTCGTAACGAAGTTTATTATTAAAGGCATTGTATAACACGTTCGATTGTAATCAAGTGTCGTCAGTGCATGGCACTTATGTACGTATACATAACTACACTCAGACAACGCTATACTATACACGGCCGCTGTACGTGTGACGTGGCGGGCGAGTGGCGTGTGACGCGGGTTGCGTCAACTTTTACTCGCACTTTCTCGGCCTGCGCTTGCGCAACTCTCGTACAGCGCAATACTGGTTCACTCGCCTCGTCACGGTGACAGCATTTCTCTTCAACTACCACTTACTTACCTCTCCCCATCGCTTTGGTAGATTTTCCACAACATACTTAATCTTTCTATAAGTTAAAGTAACCACAAAGAATGATTTAATCGCCGAAGAATTTATATAGCGACAGTTAACAAGCGCTTTATTAAACGAGCATATGACCTTAAACTTATTATGTACACGGTTCCAACACAAACAAAGAATGGAGCAGTTAGCTAAATACTGTGAGCTATGTACACAAGTAAATGTCCATAAAGTGCTTTTGCATTTATCATAGTATAATATTTCTGTAGCAAGCAATAGAAACAATTCAATGAAAAGTTAGTGGTAGGTAACGGGACGGCGGCGGGGGGAGGGACGCGCGGGTATGGAGGGGGAGCACGCGGTACGTGCCCCAGTTCCGTGCGGGTGCATGAACTCTAACGAGGTAAGGCCACCGACCGAGGCGAGCGTTAATGTAAATACTACCTTTCGCTTATCGCTTTACGTTACGTTTTGGCTTAAACTAGGCGTTTCTCGATATATCGTAACTAAGCACCTATCTAGTGATACCACATGGAGGAGTCAGCGTGTGATGCTACATCCAGCTGCGACGCGACCTTCGCAATTATCGCCTTCGCGAGATACGACGCGCTTCTGCACTGTGATGCCACTTTATACATCCAACAGAATAATGGATCACTCTAGAATATATTAAACCGATGCTTTTAGAACTAAGTCGGCTAATCTGAGAAACAATTTGTGTTCTAAATCTGATTTTTCCTTCTGGAATGTTCGAGATTCGGCTACGATGATTGACAGAACGGTCATTCTAACTTGTGGTTATGATAAATAATCCTTTTAATTCCTGTATCAATATAGACGGATATCATTAATGTTGCAAAGCAATATGGATTTGAATAGCATTGACCGAATTTGCACTGCGTTGCTGCTGCATACCTACTGGTACTCGTATTAGCCTTTAAACGCCTTCGTTATACCAATCACTATTGTTATTGGAATGTGATTGCAATAAACCCTAATTAAAAACTTATAATTAAAATCATCATTACTTGGCTTGATTTTTAATCGTTTGACCGACTTGTCAGTTAATATAAATGTATAAAAATTTAAATGTCGGGGATTTTCACAGTGAAATGATGGGGGAATGACGTAAGAGATATGAAGTAAGCACGTCAGTGTCTTCTTATCTTGCGGCTTGTTGTGGCGGGCTTATGGCAAGATGTCTAAATGCGTAAATATTAATTAATTTGCATAGCAGTCAAACTGATTAATGAAATCAGCATCACTCCGACGATGTAGACAAAGCTCGTGCACATGTAGGTCATAGGGAGACGCTGCACACGACGATATCTGCGCATCACAAACACTCGCTATCCAAGAATAGATCTCAGTAAAATATTCCTACCTCTGTTATATTTTAATGCTGTGACGTTTTGCGTCGGTCTGATTTGGTATATTTTCTGATATATTTTTTGTCTAGTCTGCAAACTTCAATTGCTCAATGATTTCGAATTTATCTTTTAACAAAAGACGCGAAAATAACATCACGTCATAGAATTAACCCCAAAATAGCAGGAAACTTTCCTGTCGTAACCTATTCAACTCCAACGAAATAAGTCCGTCCAAAATACGCTCAGTCACTTCGGATTCGAGTTAAGATCTTCCGACATCGTTACGTGCTCACTTATACATATAGGTCACAAAATTGTTATGGACTGCGTAATTATGTGCGACAAAGGCAAGCGAGTGACAGGCTCATGAATAATAAAATTGTATTGGTATATAGGTCAAGCCGTCGTCGGATACGTAAACAGCTGTAGTCACAGCTTGGGAGGACGGCGGCAGTGGAGTAATCTTAGCTTAAGTTCTTGCTTTAAAAACTAGGACAGACCACCGATGCGATGGAGACGCAACCGTGACGGCCGTGGGTGGGCAAACTATTATGAAGAAAGACCTTCGTCATATCGAGCTCAGCGAGGAGCAACGCACGGTCTCTGCTCCAAAAGCATTATTGGGCTGACATAGAAAGCATTTAACTCAACAGGTGGAAAAATGTTGTTTTCATAAATATTAACAACACGAACAAAGCTCTACCTGCACAACAATGAATAGAAAACTTTGCTTAGTAACTAATATCAGCGAGCAGTCGCGTGCGGGTGCACGAACATTCTTTGCTAATAAACAATGTGCATATATTGTGAAGGATAATTCATCAATACAATGCATGTGTGGAAAAGTAAACAACCTGTATTTGGGACAATAAACTTCATCAAGTACAAACGATAATAATGGTCGCTAGTTAAGTAATTATCTCATTATATTTTCGAACAGCATTTATCTTGAAATTAGCGTAATGGAGCACGCATTTGCATTAGCTACAAGAACAAAACACTGTTTCTAAAGTGTAGTTGAAAACCTTGTTGTTGCTTTCGATATGGTGTGAAGGATACGCAGCGCCTTCATAGGCACACATATATATAAAGGACATAAGCCGACGATCGGCCCAAGTATGTAGACATACTGTAGTAAACATGCTTATCAACTTATACTGAGTATATTCAGAAGCTCAACGTTAGAAATAAGAATGCAGCTCCACGGCCACAATTGGTCAATCAATATTTGTCCTGGCTTAATAATGAGATACCACGTACCATGCACACTTGCCACGCTATGTATCTACAACAAAATGTTAGGGTGCCTAGTGTAATGTAACAGTTAAAAGTAAACAGTAGAATAAGTATTTAAGAAATAATTTTCAAATGTTTATAAAATTCATGGCGCCAATAATAACATGATGGCGTAAGTTTAATTAGTAATTGTATCTTAAGGACTTGGTAAATTAAATTGTCGTACTGTTGTTGTTTATCTGTGGTTTAGTTAGACCATGTCACTGGAGGTTAGATGGTCACCTCGCGCCCTCCCCCCGCCGTCCCGCGCCCCCCGCCCCGCCTGCCTCGCCGCGGAGCAACAAACTCTGCAAGGTTGCGCCGCGACCAACTCCGCGATCGCTGGCTACAGTTACGATATCACCCGCCCTTCTCCGACAAACTACTTTATTTTATTACATTGCTGTCATATCGATATTGTGTTTGAAGGTCTTAAGGATTATTACACATTTGTTTGCATGGCCTTAAATCGACGGTATACGTATCTTGACATGAGATTATAGCTCTGACTCTAGATAGGTACTCATCCAAATATCAAGCTTTTAATCTTATTTTTTCAATTTGATTTTCAGCATTCCAACTCACAATAAAAATATATCATTTTTATTTAGAAAGTATCCAAGAGTTCAGAACAAAATTTCAAATTCGTTCATGCACAACATCTACGATATACATATATACTACCTACATACCCGAATATTTCAATGAAGTATTCAAAATAATGAATTTGAAACAGAAAAAAGTTTAGAAGAAACTTACTCGGTCTGGTTAACACAAAATATTTGAGTTTTGTTCTCGACGCGTAACTCCGTGGTTTAATTTTTATAGCGTAAACAACGAGTAGCTCCATCTGTCGGGGAGTAGCGAAACTAACGGCGTCGTAGCAAACAACAGAATATTTCAATTGTTCTGTAAAGTTCTTTGTTTAGGTAAGCATTAAGCATATAATGATGAAATAATAAGTTTATTGATTTCAGCAGAATAAGGAGGAGGAGGAGCGCGCATCCCGAATCGGTTTTTGGGCCTTTTTACTATATTAATATTATAATATGTATATTAATGTTTTCAGAATTGTATCTACGCATGAACAAAAATCAGTGAGTTTATGACTTTGTCGCGCAATTTGGATGTTACAATCTAACTCATCGCGCACGATGCAATAAAGTACGATATTAATCATTATGACATTCTATTAAAAATTCATTAGGAAAAAGAGATTTTACGGGACAGAATTTACGGGGTTACCAAGGTACTCTAACTGCCTTATGAGGCTGCATAGCAGCATGCAACTTAGATTGTGTGACCTTTTAACAATCTCCGCTCTAAAGTTCTTAAGTATAGGTACCAGAAGTTTGTATACATAGCTTCATTCTTACGTACGTATGTTCATAATTTCTTTCTTAACTAATATATTTTATATAAGAAGAAAGTCTTCTTTCAGATTCTGACGTTATTTCTTATTCGTATGCTCAGCAATAAACTTAGTAAACATAATGTCTCGACAGTATCCGTTTATTCGATTTCATTATATTTATAGCTCCATTAACCTCATACAAGTTGAATATTAAAGCAATCATTATAAATATATCAGTGCAACAATCAATCGAATCAGTTTTAAGTCAAGAGTTGTAAATACACACATATTTTCCTTTGTTATCTACACCGTTGGTTAACTTTAAATAATCGAAAAATTGTATCATATCTTCTTTCTGAAATATTACCCAACGAAAAATACTGCCAGAATTAGTGGCCAAGTGTTCTGCTTATCTGTAAATCGGTCACAGTATTGGCTTACGAGTTACGACACGGGAGGAGATGCCGATCATTTCCATACTAATCTCAGATACGTATCTGTAGATACCAGGGCGATGCAAGCTTCAAAGCTGCAAGGAGTTTAATATTTTCTAAATACAATTGTCAACATAAGTTGCGTTATATTTGTATGTGCAACCTACTGCGAAAACCAATACAAAATTACGTTTAAAATACAAAGTTTTACACTTTAGACATTTATCAACAAACTCCTGTCCGTTTCACATTTAAATATAAATTCAAAAACTAAAAATAAAAAAGGTTGTACCTATAATATCATTATACAAAAATATCCGTAAAGTTGGATATGAGTCAGAACGTCATTGGCTGTAAGGGGAGCGACGACCGCAGGTGTGACGCATGGCGACGTGCCGCTCGTACACGCAACACACTGCACGCTGACGTAGCATCGTTTTATTTGTTTATAGGCACCGATCCGGATTTATAACCTAAATAATTTAATAACAATTGCTTTAGAGTGCGTCGCCCGATAGAGTGCAGTATCGATGTAACTAGTTGAGCGTCGAGTGGAGCGTCTGTTGTTTAAATATTGCACAGTAGTAACAGATTAATCGATAAACAATGGACAAGGAAAATTAAAAAAAAAAAAACTAAGTTTTGGCACCAGCTGACCAGCCTCACAAAAATATTGCTAGAAGGTGTATCACAATTGTACCTGATCTGTAATTTTAATTTTTTTGTAAACCTTTTTTGTAATTTGTGGTAAGATAATAAATTAATTATAAATTCCAAAGTTATTAAAAGTTATTCTTTAAATGTTTAATGTGTATTCTTAAATATTAATCTTAATAGACTGTATATTGCAAGAAACGTAGATATACTTACACAAAAAATAAACAATTAAATGAAATGATTATAATTATGCATAAAACATTTGACAGTATCCGCTAAACAAATAATATTAAACCAGTGGTCTAAATAGCCTACACTACTACAACACCATAGCTACCCACCAGAAGCCTATGCTAAAGAGCTTTGTATTCTATTCTGAATAAATGCAAACGAGTAAAAAGGCTATGAAAATATTCTCTGTTGTTAAAATAAAAAGTACTGCCGTTGCGTAGAGTAGCGCCATCTCTGTAGATTCACTTGAAACTTGAAGTTGCGAGCAGCCTTTAAGCAGCGCCATCTAGCGAAATTTTCCGAAACAATGTAGGCTGTGTAAGGTCATCGTGTGGAAGAAGGCTTTCGAAACTCTACTAGATACCGCTTTTCACAATGAGCGCGGGCTTCGGTTTGGCGCGAAGTGAAAAACTTGCAATTTAGATAACGCGTAAAGTTTTCAGAGATGTTAATTTACATAATGGGTTGGGATTTTCTTTTAGAATTTCCCTAATGAATTTAATTATATATATAATTAATGGGTCACAAATCATATCTTGAACATCAGAAGTGCAGTTTCAAATATTTTCAGATTGTGGAGTGCCTCCTTATTTATCGTGTTCCATAAGTATGGATGTCATCATGAATTATTATAGTAAGATCTCTTTTTTAACCGACTTCAAGAAAAAGGAGGAGGTTCTCAATTCGTCTTGAACTCTTTTTTTTTAATGTATGTTACCTCATTAGTCGCAGATGGCTGGACCGATTTGGAATTTGGGTATACTTTCTAGTTGGTCCCATTGTCGTCACGTTTGGATCTGATGATGGAATCATGGAGAAATCGAGGGAACTCTTCAAATATTAAAGTTGAAAAAAAGTAAAAAATTGGGAATCCTAGCAAAGGTGAGACGGTACTTCACACCGGAACAGATGCTCAATCTCTATCAATCCCAGGGCTTACTCTTTAAACTAATTTTAAATCCAATCTAAGGCCAATACGATTCCAATGTAAATTTTGCAGTCACGTGATTCGCTACTCTTGAAAACAATATTGTCAACATTGGATTAGGATTAGAATCGCATCGTGATTGTTTTGTTTCGCGTGAAGTTGGCAATGTTACGGGCCGCAGTAGTGTTGGTCGACTAATTACAATAAACCGGTAATAGGGTTTTAAAATGCTTTATCTTTTAAATAACAAGGCCAATAAATAAATATTATATAAATAGTTGTTTAATTGATTAATTGTAACGTAGTAAATTCATTTTGACGTAAGATTATTAAAAAAAATCATAAAGTGAATCATGACTGGCTGCATGCGGTAGGATCGTTGCCTAATTGCCTTCAATACTAAAAAAAATAAGATGTCAAAGTTCTCAAATTTCAATAATAAATATTCATGTGCTTTTAGAAGTAAATAGCTTTATATAATACAATTCGACAAAGTGCAAGTTTGTCTAAAGCATTTAAAGTATACTGTGTTACGATACTGTGCGAGTTTGGTTGTTTGGTTCCTTTTGAGCAATTATTAGTACCTATTTCGTGAAGTTATCTAACTAATATTACAGTTTTATAAAAGTGGTAAGTAAATATACAATCATATTTTATTCATTAAAGTAACGTTTTACTAAAGAGAAGGCTTATGTTTTGTTTATGTAGTTATTTTCGTGGTTTAAGCGGCTATGTTAAATTAGCTTTATGTTTGGTACCCTTTGTAACAACATCAAGTAAATAAATATGTCCATGTGCCCAGCGAGGCCCTCCAGAATTTGGGTTTCAGAACAAATAATATATAGATGTGGATATGGGCTGTGGTGAAAAATACATATAGTATAAGAAAAACTTAAAATAGACAAAACAAACTTAGCCAAAAACTATTAACAAATAATTGTTGTTTGGCAAGTAACATAATTATGTACCGCATTGGTTCCTCATACAACTTGCTAAATTTGAAAAATAAACCAATTTTAGATCATTCAGCACGGCCCTCTATAGTTGTCTTTATCTTTTTAAATATGACATGTTTGTTTACAAAATTCGACTTCCTGAATTATGTATAGGAGTACATTCTTTCCAAATAAATTGCGATTCTGCTGTATTAGTACTTTAAAAGATTAATTAGATCAAAAATATCATATTATCGTTTGACTTGTTTTATCTAGTCTTGTGTTTTTGTTCCTGAATAAACTATTTATGGTACAGCAATTTCATAAAATTAATGTGTGTTTTTAGTATTGGGCTGAGAAGAAATGTGCTCTAAAGAAGCAGTATGCACAGCTCGCAGCTTCAATGGACAATGAGGCGCACTGCTGGTGGCACAGCAGACAACTTGCCGGCATTGTCTGCCTTAAAAAATATATTGGTGGTGGCGATGGGTGGACTGCAATTTGCAATAGGAGATTCAAGATTGGCTGGCAATCTATTTTCTCAATTGGTACATAATTATATGTATTTTAATTTAATTATACCTATATTTAATTTTATATAATAATAATCATTTCTTTGTTTCAGAGTAGACCTACTGAGTCATTCAGTTTTATAGAGGCAGAGGAGGAGCATTCACACATGTGTACTAGTCCAAGAAGACACAGAAATCCATTCTTTGAATATTCAAGTGTCCCCTTATCCCCAGCACGTCACACAATGATGCAATAACGGCACCACGATTTGATTTGATTTTTGTCATAGTTTTATTACTAAGTAAATAAAAGTACATTTAAGCAGAATGAAACAATTCATTTATTTTATTTATTCATTAACAATTAGTAGTTAAATGCATGCAATGCAAAAAACAAAGGGCTTAATATTTTCATAAATTTCCTCAAACAAATCCTTGCTCACTCTATAATTCGCTTTAAATTCGTCTTCATTAATTGGAAATCCTTTATCCGTATATCGCATTAGCCGACGCTTATTTCGTCTTTGTTTTAATTATTTTTATGCAAATTACGTATAACACTGTATACTACTGCTAATCGTGCCATATTAAACAGTTATTATTCTCTGAAAACCACTTAAAACGCAAAACAATTTCTAAAAAGTTTCACTTTAGCTATTGGAAAAATCACAATCAACAAACAATCCCAATTCAATACGGGTGCAATAGACAGCTGTCAAACTACACTCAAGAGTAGCGTTTACCGCACATCAATCCCGATCTCAATGTGATTCCGATCCCAATTAGTTCCTCATAATAGACAGTCAATTTGGCGCTAGTGTCGAACTCAAGAGTACGAAACGTCACAATTCCAATGTCGATCGGTCGACATTGAATTCAAGAGTTGGCGTACTGCTCTCATCTTTGGGATGGATCTGCCAAATACCAACTGGACGCGCTTGAGTCTATTGAGAAAAGGGCCAAAAGACTCATTGGCAACGATTCACTGGTCGAATCAAAGCTCCAGAGCCTTGAACATCGACGAAGAGTTGCAAGTCTATCGGTTTTCTATCGGTTACATTTCGGGGAGTGTGCGATGGAATTACACAATCTAAATTTCGTCAAGCCCGTTCCATCATCGGACTACAAGACAAACGGCGATGCGCCATCGTTACATGGTGGACAACCCACCCATACACACAAAACGTTTTGGGAATACTTTCGTTGTGCGTACGGCTAAGGAGTGGAATTCCCTGCCGGAGTCTGGGTTTCCTGATCGCTATAACCTGGGAGTCTTTAAGTCAAGAGTGAATAGGTTACTTCTGGGCAAGCGTGCTCCATCTTCGACCACATCGTCACTTACCATTAGGTGAGATGGCGGTCAAACGCGAGCCAATTATCAAAAAAAAAAAGATATATTATAGGCACACCTATAGCGTAATGGGTATTTCTTATAGTACCTTGTGCAGTTGCTCTTGAAAAGCACCATTTGAGGAAGTGGAACTGATCATGAATACCCCAGATGGCCACCGAAACTACTCAATAATAAGTATTTCGTGGATTGCGATTAGATTACTTGAATATAGATGTTAAGCACTTTATGCTCGTCACAATGCATATGGTGAAGTAGAGCTGATGGTCATGTACCAGGAGAACTCCTCAAAAATTAACGGCTCTGCACCAGGAAAAGCAATATTTTGTAATAGGTGATAAGTAGTAGAAATTTTGGCTTTGTAACTAGATAAATTACAAACCGACTCACTAAAAAGCGTGAAAGAAACTTTTTTTGGAAAAAAATAGAACCGACTTTCATATAAAAACAATACAAAGGCAAAAATAACTTTAATTTCGGAAGGCGGTGTCAAAAATAAAATAAAATACAAAACAAATGACACCGACTATTAAAGTTATTTTTGCCTTTGTGGTGTTTTTATATGGAAGTCGGTTCTATTTTTTGCTAAAAAGTTTTTAATGGTTAATATTTTTGTTTAGTGCATAGTTAAAAAAATACGTATTAGCCTCATAAATACGTTACAGTACAAAGCGGGCAAAGAGGGCTCTAGGTGATGAGACAATCTAAACAGTTTCCGTCACGAGAGGACGCGCTAAATGGTCTGATTCAGCAGATTTCAGTTGTGTTGATAATTTTTACACATTGTGTGCTGAGTTCTAACTTAAATAACTACGTAATGTAACCTCCAGCCGACTTTCGGACTATCGTCCGGAACAAATACGCGGCTGACCTACAAACACTCGCGAACACAGAAGATAATATTAGCCATCCTTTTTTAACATCAGCATTTCAATATGGTGCGGAAGAGATGGAGCATCTTGTTACGATGACGAGCCTCCGTTCTCAATGTCAAGTTCACCGATTATTATTAGTGCTCAATGCCACAAAACACACGCAAGCATTATGGCGGACCGCCGGACGAACGGATACACTGTAGAGGTGATTTTTCTTTAAACTATGCTATAATTACGAGCAACGACGTAACTAGATGCGAAAAATGTTCCACATTGTAGAACTCATGAGAACTGAATCCACGCTCACGAAAATTAATAACAGAAATGGCCCGCAGTAGACATCTTCATTTTTTATTCACAAATATAAAAGTTAATACACAAAACAAGTTTTTGTAAGAACTTATTATTGTGATGAATGATTACACTGGTCGACAAATCTTCCAAAACAATGATTATTTCAAAAAGAACTATGCAAAGCGAGTATAATTCTGTAAGAAACTATATGTTTATCAGGTCTAGATTTTGAATAATCTCTTGACAAAATCATAAAATTTCATAGTTTTTGCATATTTTATGACTTTTGACAACACATTATTAAAAATCTAGACCTGATAGACATAGTTTCTTAGAGGATTGTACACCCTATACATAGTTCTTAATGAAAATAAAATAGGTTAAGGTGTTGCAAAACATAAGTTAAATTTTGTTGACCAGTGTTATGGTCTTAAAATTGTTTTTTTGCAGTTTTGCGAACTGCCGCACACGATTCTGGAAATTTTTGAAAGGATGCGTTTTGATACCAGTACGAGTAATGATCGTATGATTACATGGACACAGGATGTACTACTAGTGTTATTAAATTTTGCTTTACGTACTAATTATATTTTAGGTTTAGGAAATCATGATTTAATTGCATAGATAACAGCTATCTGGATATCGGAAGATTGCATAAACTTAAATATAAAATAATACTTATTATCAAATAATATTGTGTATTGTAGTGGGATAGGACGTGGCTTTAAATAGATACGTGTACATCTAGCGCTCATGTTTACATATTAAACTTCTACGTAGTTACTTTCAATGTTGGTGTGACCCACTGATATCTAAGAGTTATCGCACGCTAATTACATATAGGTAATAAGGAACGGTGAAGTAAATAAACATAATAATATCATTATCTATGCCTTTTCTTCTTCAGAATACTTTATTAAGATTACTGTATTTTCTGATAGTCTTTGTCTTAAACTGTAAGTGCTCGTATAGCTGGTGTTTCAAAACCCCCGCACTTAGACGTTAATGTCCAATTATTTCATACATTCATATATGATATAATTCTGAAAAAAAAAAGGCTCGTTGACGCTTCCCGCGACCCAAGGGCTGGCTATTTCTTTGGTCAACGGCTAAGCATTGCCATACAACGAGGCAATGCCGCCAGTATCTTGGGTACGTTGCCAGCCGACAGCGTTGAGGATGAATTTTTTGATGCTTTATTGTAGTTTGTATTTTAGTACATAATTTTGTATATTTGTTGTAATTAATTGTTTAAATATATTGAAAATGGGTGCATTCTGAAATATTTATCTTTATGTACATCAATATCTTAAAAATGTACTATCATCTTATACTGACTTGACATAAAAACTACATATTGAGGGTATTCTGATAGAATCAGATAAGTGCACCACATGCAATAATAACAAAGGAGCACTTAAAGTTTTGAGTGATCATATTTAACCGAGAATTGAAATTGTCAATAGTTTAGAGTAAGTTTATGAGTAAGGGAGTAAATTTTGTTATTTTGGCATCACTGTATTTTATGAGATATTTCTAGTGTGTAATATTGCTTTCTGTTTTAATTTTTAAATGAATAACGTTAAATGACTTCTTTACACAGACAAAAAAACAGTATTTAAGATTCTACAGTTATACGAATTTGTTAGAGAAAAAACCGGTCAAGTGCGTGTCGGGCCACGCGCAGTGTAAGGTTCCGTAGTTTTTATAACAGCCAAGTGCGTGTCGTATTCGCTGACTGATCGTTTCGTACCATGCTCTAACTAAAAGCCAAACATGACTACCTAACTAATTTGACTTCCTATACAAATCCTCACCTGATCCGATAATTTTGCACGGAAAGTTTAATTTTTTTTTAGAGATTTGTATAAAACTTGTCATAGCCGGTGTTTTGAATTTAAATACGGACACAGAGCTACACTACTCAATCGTCACAAGAAGCTAGCACGATACAACTGGCGCTTAGCGCCATCTATCGACATTTCTATAGAGTTGTTCGAAATTTTCGAGTCAAATACAATTGGTCGACTATTACTCGTAAACTTGTAAAGCCCACTTATGTGTGATAGTTTTCCTTTAAATTTCGTTATATATAGGTACTACTGCCGTGACATTTGAATTTCTAACTATAACCGTTTAGTTGATAGAGGGGGGGGACACTTGACTCTAACGAAAATTGTTACTTTAAAGCTTGATAAGTCACGAACGGTTTACTTAATCAAAAAACGGTCTTACCATACCCCTAATATTTTTGAAAGACCTATCCAACGATATCCCACACTATGGGAAGAATTATCATCCCACTTTACATGTATGGAAGGTACCCTAAATAATTGCTTTTTTCAAAATTTTATTTTACCACTTTTTCGGCGTCATTAACGTGTATACTCATGCCAAAGTACAACTTTCTAGTCCCAATAGTTTTTGAGCTAAACCGCGGACAGACGGACAGACAGACGGACATGGCGAAACTATAAGGGTTCCTTGTTGACTACGGAACCCTAAAAAGGTAGATAAAAACGAAGTATGCTTATGTGTGTATCTCTTTTTATTTATTTCGCACTTATTTTGTTCACCTAAATAAACACAAAAACGAAATACGCGTAGTCGACAAAGTACTCCTCACATCGCTGTCAACCGGAAATGTGCTCAGAAGACTGGCAGTAGTTAGTAATAATTAGATACCTCGTTAATGCAATTAGAAAGACAAAAATACTAAATATTTATTCAGCGATTTTTCTAAGAAAAAATATCATAAACCTCATTACACTATCGTCGTGAAACCACTACAGACACAAGCATATGTATTTAACTTAGTGAGGGGTTAAAAAGATTGCTAGTTATGTGGATTATATCCACATTGCTAGATAAAGCTCTTGAATTTGGCTATCTTCGACGAGGATAATATTTCCAGCTAACATCTTAAACATTTTAACATTTACCATTTAACATATAACATTTTAAAGAGCATACAGTAGGTAAGTAAGTTTATTGAGACAAGTTCATATAATATAAAGTATTGTAGGTACACCGGCGCATACTCGGAAGCAATCGTTATTTAATACATTTATAATGTTGTTACCTATATTTACAATGATGTTTACCGCCAAGTGGCAAGTTTCCAGCGAACTTCCGCCAACATCTAGCCACACATAGTATTTCCTGAAATGGACCGAAATTTTGAAGACAGAAATAAGTCTTTAGTTCCTTTAAACTCCTCATGTATTTCCATAAGTCATTTTAGAAATGCAGTATTTTGTCTGAACACAGCACTCATCCCCCGGTAGGTACACAACATTTTTGAAAATAAAACTGTTCAGATGTATGTTTACAGTGGTTTATTTCCGAATATATTTCTCGTGATTTATTTTCATCATTGAGCTTCATTCCAAAGTATTTAGTAAATATTTAGTAAGGTCAGTATTCATTTCCTATGATAATCTTATCTTACTAATATCATAAATGTTTGTGAGGATGGATGTATGGCTGCATGTTTGTTACTTTCACGCAAAAACTACAGAACGGATTTGAATGAAATTTGGCATGTAGATAATTGACATCCTAGTATAACAAATAGCTACTTTTTATCCCGGAATTCCACACTGGATCGAGATTTATGCGGGAAAATCCTTCGATGCGAACGATGTCGTGGGCAGAAGCTAGTTATGTTATAAAACGTCTTCATGAGTCACAACTTTAGTCGACCGAATTTCTCTATTTTTTATTATTTTACGTATTCACTCGCTAAAACTACGTAGTAGTACATACTTATTGTTTCTAGAATTTCAACTCAGCTTAAGATTGTAATAAAATTGGGTTGAATAAATGATAAGTCGTGTCAGTAAAGGACGCTATTACTTATCATTTGTTCTTAAAGTCATACCGGTCACATTGTTTTAGCCAATTTAGAACCGAACCAACTTCAGTACTGTTTTATTGATTTTAAAGTTTTCAGCTCGCTACGATATTATTTTAGGCAATTGGATAAATGCAATTTGAATATACATACATTTTATTTGATTGAGGTGAATGAGCACGTATTATAATCATAGAATCGACTTTTTCACGTACAGTAATTGTAAATCCTTGCATGTTGCTACATAAAATGACTAGCGCAGTGATTGTGACAGTGAACTAGCCGGAATTGGGGAAGTAATGGCATCGAATTAATTCCGTAGAGCAGTCGCTTCGCGGGGTACTTCGCCGCGGTCCGGGGGCCCGCCACGCATTCCCGTGCAGTATTGATCGGCCGTGACGTGACTCATGCCGCCCTTGCCCGACATTCAACTACCCACCCCAACACCCCACTGCACGCGCGCTATTGCCACTCGATACCTATAAACGTAAATATTTAAATACCTCGTGTTTTTAGACTGGCTATTGCTCAGCGGGATTTTCCGACGGATTTCCCGGAGGTCAATTTCCTTTGATGTTATTTTTTCCATTGTTGTACTAACATTATTTCATAAAGCCTTGCCCTAATTATTGTGTTGAAGCCTTTTTATATAGAAAATTACTGTACCGAAAAGATATTCTTTTATTAGGGTTATTAATAACCACCCCGAAAGCTCACGCCAAAGAGATGTGCTCATGAACTATTGCGTATAAGTATTGTAGCATGTTTAATAGAAATGCATATTCTGTTCTAAAATAAGTTCTTGGATTCATAATTGTAGCCACACATTTCGGTGCGAGTAGTTACACCTCGCGGCACGCTCACTCCACAAGGACCGCTCTAGCGCTCCAGCCCCCTCCTTATACATATCTTCGTGTATTTTGGCTATAAGCAATTTACCCTCGTGACCAGGGCACCCTACTAACTTTTATTTCGTTATTAGATCGAAGGGATAGACGCAAGGAGGGCTTGAGTTGCACGTCTTTACGGATATTATGTCGTAATAGCCCGGAATAATAAAACACGTTTGAAATAAGCCCTTACTCAATACTTTATATTTATTAGAATCACGCAATCCATAGCAATCGTGTTTAATAAAAAAAGTAAAAATAGCAAAGTATGCTAAACAAATAACAGTAGAAAATGTCGTCAGACTGTACCGAACGAAGATAACGTTGTTTCTACACAAGAAGACTTAAATTATTTATTTATTTCAATGACTGGATCTACTGGCTTCTTGTGTAGAGGTCAAGTATTAAGGAGTAGTCCAATAATATGCTCCTTAATTAGTTACGTCATAGGCCGCAAGCTTTCGTAATGCACGCGGCGAGACTATTCCGTGGAAGCTCTTTAGCGGAAATTGGCGAACACCGAACACGTGCTCACAGAAATAGGTTTAGAACGGACTACTTTACAATTAAAGATGTATAATTAACACGTGTATGCATGCTGTCTAAACACTGATGCACATAGTATTTATTTACTGTCTTTATTTATGATTATACATATTACACTACTTTTTACTCACGACTTCGTTCGCGTAGGAGGTTTCTCCCACACAAAACCCGATTCCGAGAAAATTCTGGGCCAAAATTGTAACCTATGTTATTCCAAGATTTGTGCTATCTACATACTAAATTCCACACAGTCCCGTTCAGTGGTTTTCGCGAGGAAGAGTAACAAACATCCTCCATCCATCCTTAAAAAATTATGCATTAATAAATATTAGTAGGATTCAAATTTTCTTACATAATTCGGTGATTACTTAAGTAATGCAACAGTGGCGTAGTCGTGGCAGTGCTGGCACACACTTTCCGTTGCGCGAGGGTATGGCTGGCCGGATCGATGCCGCCCCACGTTCACGGTCAACGCCCTCCGCCCGCCCTACGCTTCCGCGTCACCGGCGCCACCGCTCGCACTACCGCACCCCCGCGCCCCTACACACCACGCTAAATATAGGCGCCGCGATCTACACGACCCTTCAGGCCGCAGTTACGAAACGCAATTAGCTTCACTATTTTGAGTGAGACAGGCATTTTGTGTCCACTTGCAACGCAACTTAGAATCTATAATTAGGTTAGTATGCACTCGGATTATTCTTTGTACTCCACCGTTCGTATCGTTGACTGTTTCATGCATGTTGAGCAGCGGTTACTTAAGAGTGCGTTTTGTTCTCATTGTGCACTTGTATTTACTACGGTGTTTATTGAGCTTTTTGTAAACAAGTCCATAGAACCTTATTGTGTTTGTGCAGTAACTTTAATACTAAGGTTTTGTCCATATTAGTCCTGCGAGTGGTATTGATAAGATATTTTTTATTAAATGTTTGTAAAGGTACAAAACATTAACATTCTTTTATGTAATTGAATACTAAGTTAGATTTTAAATGCATTTGTATGATAACTCAAAATCGGCCATAACCAATAGGGTGATGGCGCACTCAGCTTTTCGTTTACACCTAAATCTCTTCGAGCACAATGAAACATTGCCACTTTGGCTTCACCCTGACCTCATATAACGTTTACGCACTTCACACTTTTATTACAAGTTCGATCTGCGTTTATTGCCACGCAAATAATTCAATATCACAAAGGCCTGTTACATGGAAACAGCCTATTGTTGTTAGTTCATAGACGAACCCTCAATGACTTGTTTAGGTTGGAATAGGACCTGTGCCTCCTCCCGAGAACTGCGGCGGACGCCATGTTACTCGACCATCGATTACACTTCCATGGAACAGGCTTTGTATACATTTCATGAGGTTAGTAGAAGATAATGGATTCTTCATAGATCGGTCGACCACGTGTTGACATAGGAAAACCACCTTTACTGCTACGACTTAATACTTGACCTCTGCTTGGAGATATGATCTAACTCCTCGTTTTTAAGCTTTATTCTGTATTAGCTACGAAATTAATCAGCGTAAAGTGCTGCTTACGTCACTCAGTGATTGATAACGTAGAATTTTACGGATGAAAATATTTATAAAAATTGTTTCGTAGATACGACATCCCACATACAAACTCACTCACATACATTACCACCATGACGATAAGTATAGATGTAACATTAAGTCATTGTTTTGTAATCCCATTAAACATCTTTAGACTTTAGTATTGAAATGGTTGTTCAAATTCTTTTTATTTTCTTTTCATACAAGTAGGTTTCCTTATGCAGTTCAGATGTTAGTACCCAATTACTAGACTAGACTCGACTACAGAAGAGAAAGAAGAACTGGTATCTTTGTGTTATTTTTTAATAAAAGTGCAGATCTATAAGTACCGTATCGACATCCCTAAATAAGGAAGTAAGGTTTTACTCACTATGAAACCGGATTGAGAAGGGTAGAACGCAAGAATAATATGTTAGAACAAAGTATAATTTACTAATCAACCGACGACAAAAAGAGGAGGTTATCAATTCGACGTATATATATATATATTTTTTTTAATGTATGATCATCCATTACTCGAAGACGGCTGAACCGATTTGGAAAATTCTTTTTTTGATTGAAAGGGTATACTTCGAAATTGGTCCCATTTTCATAAACGTCAGGATCTGATGATGGGATCCTGAAGAAATCGAGGGAACTCTTCAAATATTATAAGCACCCAGCTGTCACTTTAAATGGTGGTATCATGAACCGTGTTTATCAGTTTAAATATTTAGGCCACATTATAACTGATGATTTAAGGGACAGTCTAGATATTGAAAGGGAACGGAGAGCATTGGCAGTGAGGTGTAATATGCTGGTCCGAAGTTTCTCGCGTTGTACAGGTGCCGTTAAAGTTACACTTTTCAAATCTTACTGTCAAACTTTTTACACGTGTAGCCTTTGGACTAGTTGTACCCTAAAATCTGTCAATGCACTTCGTGTTCAGTATAACAATGCATTCAGGATGCTGTTAGGGCTGCCACGCTTCTGTAGCGCGTCGGGCATGTTCGCGGACGCGCACACTGACTGTTTCGCTGCGATCAGACGCAAGCGAGCAGCGTCCTTGGTCAGCAGAGTGCGTGCCAGCACTAACAGTCTCCTGTGTGTCATTGCCAGTAAATTAGATTGTCCTATTATTCACTTTTTGAGTCAACTACATGTACGTACATGTAATTGACTCAAAATTTTAATTTAGTTTTATAAAGTTACTAACATAGTTTTAAGTGGTGCTACTAATGATAATTTAGGTATTAATTGTATTGGTTATGGGAAGAAAATCCTGAAATAAATGGTTATATATATATTATATATATAGCGTTTTGGGTATTTCTTATAGTACCTTGTGCAGTTGCTCTCAAAAAGTACTATTTGAGGAAGTGGAACTGATGATGAAGACCACAGATGGCCGCCGAAACTACTCAATAATAAGTATTGAGTGGATTTCGATTCGATTACTTGAATATGGATGTTAAGCACTTTATGTTCGTCACAATGCATATGGTGATGTAGAGCTGATGGTGAAGTACCAGGAGAACTCCTCAACAATTAACGGCCCAGCATTGGGAAAAGCAATATTTTGTAAAAGGTTATAAGTAGTTGACATTTAAGCTCTTGTAACTAGGTAAATTAAAGATTGACCAACTAAAAAGAGTGAAATAAAAACTTTTTAACAAAAAATTAAACCGACTCCCAAAAAACACTGCAAAGTGAAAAATAACTTTAATTTCAGAAGTCGGTGCCAAAAACGAAAATACAAAACTAAAGACACCGACTACCGAAATTAAAGTTATTTTTCAATTTGCAGTGTTTTTTGGGAGTAGGTTTAATTTGTTGGTAAAAAGTTTTTATTTTACAAAAAGTTTCGGTAAGATACATGAAGCATTTTTTTGGAACAATGGAATACTCAGTACTTGTTTCGCAGTAAACCGAAAAATGGTAAATAATATCGTTAATAATTAAGTGTAAGAACTAAAAGGAATCCTAAAATAAGTTATAATTGATCTAGAGTGTTAGATAGTTTATAGAAATTAAAAATGGATCGGTTTCGTCATATTCTAATGTGTTATTAGAACTATCTAACACTCTAGAACAATTGCAACTAATTTTAGCACTCCTTTTAATTCTGAACTAAACTGATCCATTGATTAAGATAAATTTATGAATTCAAATCCTCAACAATTTTAAAAGTCCTTTACGTTTTATTGCGCTGCTAGATAGAATCACAAATGGGCTAAAAGGTGTAACATAGCTATTCATAATGGAACACGAATTGAAAGGTGTTCTATTTCTGTCAAGTTTCCAATAAAAAGCTTTTAAAAAGGGAAAATTAAAATAAGGTCACTAAGAATAAGTTGCAGATATCTAATTATGTTACGCCACAATTTTTTTTCAAAATATCGATTGTTGCGTGGCTGGCATCCTCTGCAGATGAGCTCACTCATACATTCCGCCACCCCGATACAGTATAACTACGTTATAGACAAATAATAAAAAAATTGCGTCTGACGCGACGAGGGTCCACAGACATGCTCTATACGTGTCTATGGATATAGTACATTGCAGTGAGTGGGTGAGCAGACTGCAGGCAAACCCGACTGAATCCCGGAAAACTACCGACCCAGTCTAGACATGGGGGCACTTCCCCTCGACATCGCTCCCCCCCCCCCGATCCCGCGTCCCGCACCCTGCCCCGCGCTACCCTGGCGCTTTCACCACCGACTTGCAGACATTATAAAAAGAGAATACACTGAAGCTTTTGAGTGACGCGCTGTGTGACATGCGAACAAAAAACTTGGGGAAATGGAGATGAAAAATTATAAAAGGTGTTTTCACGTAGCATTTGAAATGAGCGCTTTATACGAATACGTCGACATAGTGTGCTCGATGGTCGCAAGTTGGAACAAAAACTTCGTAGCTCGCTGTAGACTTTCACGTGCATCGTTTTACGTGCACTTATCGAATTACTGTTACATTCTTAACCAGTTTTTACTCACGACGAGAACTATTGCAATCTATTACTGCTTTGCATTCTTATTGTCTTTCAAAATAATCGTTCATCTTTTTCAAGATGTTAATCCTTTTCTTTCTTTTATTTGTAATCCGAAGCTGTAAAATATTTTGTACGTATAATCCCACTGCTGTCAGATGGCTATCAGTGTCAAACTAGTTCTTAAGGAACTGATGAAAATCTGTTAATTAAATTATATAAATGGTGTAACCATCTTCGTGCGTTGAATGAAGGCAAATAAGAAAAAACATAAGACACACATGAACAATTACTTAGAAGTTAAACAATAGAACTGGAATTATATTTGCATACACCATAGCTATCACCTTGAATTAGGTAGACAGTACAATATGCATGATTGACTGTGTTGCAGTGGGTTAGTGAGAGTGAATTACATCCGAGAGGGGATGGGGGCCAGTGCACAACGGGTGGGGGGGGTCGGTTGGGGGTGCTTGCAGACAGGGTGGCTCCGAGTGTGGGGCCAGACGGGAGAAGCCCGACGCACCTCGTTTCCGCACCAAAGTGTAGTGTAACCGAACATACAACATACATACGCCTGCATATAGGTACGCGGGCTTAACGAGGGTAATCGCGGTTACAATACAGTCTGCAACATTGCAAGCCAATGGAACACGCCTTTACAGCGTTTCAAAGGGTTGTCTCAACGATTTTTGATAGAGTAATTGATAAAATGCTTGATGGTGATAAAGCTTACAAAATGTTTCAAAATATTTAAACTTTACAATTACCCTAAGTATATTCTATGTAAAATTATATCATTGTTTGCTATAGGATACTAGACGCATCGTTAGGACAACTTTATTGTGTCTAGGTCTACTGAAAGACATATCTTTCGGAAAAGGAAAAATGTTTGATTTTATGCTCTCCTCCTCCTCGCGTCGAGTTCCTCAATGCTGAGGGTCGTGAAGCCCCGTGAAAATAGTTTCTCTCTGATAATGTTCCGTCACCTTCTTTGACGTAGGATGGAACGGACCTGATCAACCCACCTTGTTGGACTTCGGCCTCTAGTTCGTTTCTTTTTATATTTAATGAATACACACCTTCATACGGAGGGTAATGTTAACACAGTTTTAGATACTATAACTTCTGTGGTATTTTATTTAATATTCATGAGTACTCGTGCGATGCGCTTTCTGAGCTCGTCCTGTGTAGTTTGGTCTACATCTATACTAATATTATAAAGCGGAAAAGTTTGTTTGTTTGTTTATTTGAACGCGCTAATCTTCGAAAGTACTGGGTGGATTTCAAAATTCTTTCTGATTATGATAGACAATTTCATGAGGAAGGCTATCTAGCATTACGCTACTAAGCTAGCTACGCTAAGTAAGTTGGAAAAAAAATACGCCAGTAAATTACTATAATCGCGTGCGCTGGCGAAATGCTGAGATTTACCAAAAGATCATGTACTACAACAATGTACTTAGGGTTTATGTAGATTTAAAAAAAGTCCGCGGTACTACATATCTAACTTTTACAATTAATCCACAATAAGGCAAATTATGTAAAGAAAATATAAAAAAAATAAGGCATGACTTTGTAGTATTATTATTATGCGGCCATATTAATACTTACGTTCGAATATAGTCTCACCATCAAGACAATTTTATGAAGATAAACTTTGCCTTTTACAGTATTTAATTTGGACTTATAGTTTAGGAGAAAACGTAAAAATAAAATTAATCAACAACGTTATTTACCAAAATGGCGCGCGGATGCACGGCGCGTTACCGCTGCACTGATAGTATGACTTCCGATGTAAGTGAAAATTGTTTCAGCTTTTTTTTACGTCAAATGTAATGTATGTTTTTGTATCTATACAACGTGTAATTTAAAGGGTATATACATACCAAGTGCATGGCTTCTTTGGATGATAACAAACGATATGGCAAGGGTTTTGTAATCCTAAGTCTACGTGTGTAGAACTTATTACAAATTCCAATACACTGATACCAGAGACCGAATTTTTCAAATTAAGAAGGACGAAAAGAATTATCGTGTTATTGGCAAGTGACGTGGAAAGTTATTGATCCTCGTAGTGCTGTGACACGTTTGTTATGATTGGTATTCAAGCAATATATGAAACCAATAATTTGGTATCAATTCTTTCAGTCAGTTATTTTGTGCTGAAACTGTGCATAGAGACTCCATACCAGATGTTGTCTTCAGCCCTTTAGAATAGATATGGGGTTTCCGTTACACGTTGTATATTAGAATATTTTAATTTTACTTTTTGTTTAGTTGAATAAGTAATTTTGATAGGATGTTATTTCGTTTATCCAATTTTTTTAACCGACTTATAAAAGAATATCGTTAAGGATCGTTTTATTTAATGTTTATAGTAAATTTACTCATTTTGTTTTATTTTAGTTCCATTGATTTGTACACAATTATAAAAATACGTATTTGTTGTCTGTATTTTTACGTTTCCTAATTTTGTCTAGGAGATTCAATTCCTTTTTTAACCCCTGACGCAAAAAGAGGAGTGTTATACGTTTGATGTGTCTGTGTATCTTTGTCTATGCGTCTGTCTGTGACATCGTAAGACCGATTATGATGCGTTTTTTTTTTGTTAGAAAGCTGACGTGATCGAGATGGTTCTTAGCTACAACTTATAAAAATCTGTTCAGGTGTTTTATGTTTATCGGAGGTTACCTA
The DNA here is from genome assembly GCA_943138885.2 of Tholera decimalis. Classification (NCBI taxonomy): domain Eukaryota; kingdom Metazoa; phylum Arthropoda; class Insecta; order Lepidoptera; family Noctuidae; genus Tholera; species Tholera decimalis. Next base: position 22,692,251 of record OW964556.2, read on the forward strand.
TATTTTTTATATTTTATATGCTAACTAAGTCATTACTTTTATTAAAATATCTTCGAAGCAATGTCATAGTTGCTATAGTTTTCACAGGACCAGTGACTGGACAAACGGCAATAATACCGCATTAATCCCTACGGTACCTACAGATTTAACTATTATTTTAAAAGGCTACAATTTCCGGGGTTGCGGGAATGTTCTAACGAGATAGAGATACCGAGGCTCCGGAACGTAAGGGCACATGAAGGAACAGGGTGGGTTTTAGTCAGTAAAAGTCATTCGATGATTTTCCCACCCGAAAAAAGGGTCAGACATTTTAACACGTTGGCATAGATTTAAAGCCATGTTGTTAAGGTTCCATAGCCGATCTGGAAGCGGCAGCCCTCGTGCGCGTGTGCATTTAGCGCGTGGAGGTGCTATGCCAGGGGAAATTCCGCTGCCGCGGCAAATCACGGCACAGCGGACAGAGCTCCGGCGCGATCTCACGGCGGCATGGAAAGAGGCCGAATGGCAAAAAACGAAACCCTTATAGATTTATCATGTCTGTCTGTCCGTCTGTCCTTCCGTATGTCACAAACATTTTATTCCGAAACTGTGTATTAAGACAACAGAGTTGAAACTTGGTAGATGTATTCTGCAAACCGCTTTCCGATTTTTATAAAATATAATTTAAAAAAAATATTAAAGGGAGGCTCCCCATACATGGAACTGGAATTTAAAAAAAAAATTCGTCAAACCTGTACGTGCGGGTGTCGGTGTCTATAGATAGATCTTTCAAAATGACAGTGACGACGATGATTTCTAAAATCATTTTTACTCAAAGTCAATCGTTTGGAAGATATACACTTCCAAAGTAGTAAAATGTGTCCCCTCTAACTTTTAAAATAATAAAATATAAAAAAATATATGCCCTAGATTTTAATGAAAACTTTTAACTAAAATTGATTTGAATGAGATACAGTCAGTAGTTTTTAAGACATTGCACATTTTCAGAAACCGCAAATATATTTATTTATTTATGTACACATATGACACCTATAAGATAAAAACAATAGGGTATTTGCCTGTAGTGGTAAAAAAAGACGATGTTTTGCATATAGTTAGTTTAGATGCCAGGAAATTTAAACAACATTTCATTTCTACAAATAATTCCACATTTTTCATATTTTCAAAATTTTCATTAAAAAAAAATTATAATTTTTAATCTGTGTCACGTGACCGCAAACGCCAATCACGAAGTGTGACGTCATTTTTCTCAAAGCTGTCAAACGTGTCGACTTGTCATACAACGAGATATTAATTTTGTGTTGAAAAAAACGTTCGTGGGTGTTCTTTTTGTGTTATTTTCATAAAAAGACACTAAGGCACAGAAATCCTAACCTCAAAAACACTTTGTTGTTTGAGAAATATGACGTCATGCGGCTTCGTGACAGCGATGGGTTTTTGGGCGGGAAAATATTTAATTTGAATTTTATTTTGAAGTTTCACCAATGTTACTCAGCTAATTAATACGAAAAACATATCTGTGGCTTAAAATAGATCAAAAATTAAATCTAAACTATTTTTGAAAAATAAGCAAATACCCTATTGCAGAAAAAAGAGTACAAAGGTGCTGCTTATTTCATAAGAAATTTCTTCCAGCAGACCTGCGACAGGAGAGTTGCATAAGAGATGATTGACAGTATGTATAAATACTAATTACGTAAATGAAAACATACTTAGCTAATAAAATATATATTTATATTAATAAATAATATTATAATAATAATATTTATATGAAAAAATATATGCCTATAATACATAAAATTACGGGATGGTGGGAGAGGTAGTGTTCTTTGACTTTGTCTTTTGGAAATATGTATCGTTTGAACTTTGTTATTCATACAAACACTATGAAACAGAAAGTTATTTGGCATAGCTATTATGGAACTCATCATGGGCGAGTCTGACTCGCACTTGGCCAATTTTTTTGTAAGCTCTTTAGTAACAAAGCAGACCCCCCTTAAACATTGGTTTACTTGATAATTACATTGTGACATATAATGTGGCTTGACTGAACTTATGATCTCGCGACTTTATGAGAACCCATCATGACGAAAACATTCAATTTCCTTTGCAGGAAAGCATTAGTTAATAATCGATTGCTGCATTTTCATAACGCGGTTTTCCAAGAACATGTTATCAGCCAGTCGTTTTTTGATGACGTTTCTGTACGTGCCGTTGCTGCCACAGTTCTTATTGAAAAGAGCTAATTTTGATTTGCACTTTAACTCCATAAATACGTTATATCTGAGCAATTTTGTTGTTTTTTTTTTATTGATTAAAGGCTCGCGCGTTTGGTCACCATCTCACTTGATGGGAAGCGATGATGTGGTCGACGATAAAGCACGCTTACCTAAAAGTAACCCATTCACTGATGACTTAAAGATCTTCAAGTTATAGCTATCAGGAATCTATATTTGATTCCTCCATTTCCTCTCGAAAATATCTCTGAAGTGTAAAAGAATCGGGATCTTAGCACCGCTTCTACGTTTAAACCCATCAAAATACCACTACTGCTGACTTTAAAGAAAGGGACAGGGTGTAAATCACGACTTTTTTCAGATGAGTTGTTTATTGTTGATCACAGTTATGACGTTCAGATAGGTGCTTGCTACCTATCCGCCCGGAATAATCTACTAATCATATTTTGTACTAAACTAAGCAAAACGAAAGACCCTACCTATTCTATCCTCGAGTTTCGGAATATGCGGTTAATTAAGAAATTGATGAATTTATTTGTACGTGAATTCTGTATACGAAAAGAATAACAATCACGTTAATAAATAAGATTGAGAGAAAAACCTCTAAAAAAGTATGTGACAAATGACAAAACACAGATTTATCTCGCTAAGATCTTCTAATACTGGTGTAGCTATCTAATACGTCGAGTTCGTACATAATCGAGTTAGATAGAATGTCCCTGACCGACGGGCCTTGGCCGCGGACGTCGACTCGGGCGCTCGTGTCGGAGCCTTACTATCATTTCTCGCTTCAAACTTCATAAATGTACTTAAAATTATCTAAATTATTACATAGCGGTACGTCTGTATTTACTAAAGGTGAACGTAAGGGATTCCTACTTGCACCTGTTATGATAAACAAATCACGCTTATTACCAAACGGGCTGCTACCAAGAAAAGTCTCATGGAAAAACCATATAGCACAGAACAGGAGTGATTGCATATTTGCATAAAAAGAGGGATTTTCATAGGTTATTATACCAGTTGTGTAAACTATACTATTACACCAACATAATACTAGGAAATTTTCGGTCGTTGTTCTAGTGGTCCAACCGCGATAGCTGAGTGCGTTCTGAGTTTGATTCCGGGATAGAGTTCCGAGGGTAGGGTTTTATTGAGTTTTTCTATTAGAAAATTGTCAGTAGTTTGAAAGTCAGTGGTTTGAAACCACCGTGCCTTGTAATGCACGTAAAGCCGTTGTTCTAATCCAATTGTCTCTCCAGACGTGTCGAATTGCCGTATTATTGGTGTATGACAGTAAAGGAAGAAGGGAAGAGTTGCTACACATACATTAATCATAAGATTGGTACCAGTTGATTGCCATGCCATGAAATTGCAACAGACATAAAACTGTTTTCGGAATATTTAGTCCTGTGTAATATGAAATCGACTTAGACACGTAGTAGCGTGTGGATTCTGTGGATCTTACGCGCGCCATTGCCATCTCCCCTAACTTCAAAGAAAATTCTGCCGCTCTTATGAAAATAAATAGATCTTATTCTGATCTGTGCCTACAAGTCGAAGTTTGGGGAGTATTATAAAATCAGTTGGTTTCAGATATTTTTTTATAAACGTTCTTTTTGAAATGGAAGACCTTGGACTGTGCTTAGTGTTATTTTTGGGGTGAAACATTATTTTACTGAAATTTCTAAAGATTTATAGAAATTATTATGTCCTAGATTTTTCTTGTCAATGTTTAATATTTTGTTCCTGCAGTTCCATGTTTGAAACTAAGTAAGAAGCGTAAGAAGGTCCCACACAGCATCTATGCATAAAAGAGCTTTTTAATGGCAATTAGTCCAATTAAAAAGTTGAATATAATCTTGTTTAAGATAAGACTCCAATCTTTACTGTTGAATTAATTATATTCAAGTCAAGAGTGAATAGGTTACTTCTAGGTAAGCGTGCTCCATTTTCGACCACATCATTACTTATCATCAGGTGAGATGGTGGTCAAACGCGAACCTATCTATATATATAAAAGAAAGTCGTGTTAGTTGCACTATTTATAACTCGAGAACGGCTGAACCGATTTGGCTGAAAATTGGTAGGGAGGTAGCTTAAAACCAGGAGACGGATATAAGATATTTTTTATCCCGGAATTCCCACGGGATCGGGATTTAAGCGGGAAAAACATCCCCCGCGAACGAAGAAGAAATGGAGAGTAGGGTAGGGTAGGGTTGGTGTAGGGTAGGGTAGGGTTGGTGTAGGGTAGGGGTAGTGTAGGGGTAGGGGTAGGGTAGGGGTAGCGTAGGGGTAGGGTAGGGGTAGGGTAGGGGTAGGGTGGGGTTAGGATAGGGGTAGGGTAGGGGTAGGGTAGTGTAGGGGCAGGGTAGGGGTAGCGTAGGGTGGGGGTAGGGTAGGGGTAGGGGTAGGGTAGTGGTAGGGTAGGGTAGTGGTAGGGTAAGGGTAGGTTAGGGGCAGGGTAGGGTTAGGGTAGGGTAGGGTAGGGTTAGGGTAGGGTAGGGGTAGGGTAGGGGTAGGGTAGGGGCAGGGTAGGGGTAGGGTAGGGGTAGGGTAGGGGTAGGGTGGGGTTAGGGTAGGGGTAGGGTAGGGGTAGGGTAGGGGTAGGGTAGGGTAGGGGTAGGGTAGGGGTAGGGTAGGGGTAGGGTAGGGGTAGGGTAGGGGTAGGTTAGGGTAGGGGTAGGGTAGGGGTAGCGTAAGGGTAGGGTAGGGGTAGGGTAGGCGTAGGGTAGGGGTAGGGTAGGGGGTGGGTAGGGGTAGGGTACGGGTAGGGTAGGGGTAGGGTAGGGGTGGGGTAGGGGTAGGGTAGGGGTAGGGTAGGGCTAGGGTAGGGGTAGGGTAGGGCTAGGGTAGGGGTAGGGTAGGGGTAGGGTAGGGGTAGGTTAGGGGTAGGGTAGGGGTAGGGTAGGGGTAGGGTAGGTGTAGGGTAGGGGTAGGGTAGGGGTAGGGTAGGGGTAGGGTAGGGGTAGGGTAGGGGTAGGGTAGGGGTAGGGTAGGGGTAGGGTAGGGGTAGGGTAGGGGTAGGGTAGGGGTAGGGTAGGGGTAGGGTAGGGGTAGGGTAGGGGTAGGGTAGGGGTAGGGTAGGGGTAGGGTAGGGGTAGGGTAGGGGTAGGGTAGGGGTAGGGTAGGGGTAGGGTAGGGGTAGGGTAGGGGTAGGGTAGGGGTAGGGTAGGGGTAGGGTAGGGGTAGGGTAGGGGTAGGGTAGGGGTAGGGTAGGGGTAGGGTAGGGGTAGGGTAGGGGTAGGGTAGGGGTAGGGTAGGGGTAGGGTAGGGGTAGGGTAGGGGTAGGGTAGGGGTAGGGTAGGGGTAGGGTAGGGGTAGGGTAGGGGTAGGGTAGGGGTAGGGTAGGGGTAGGGTAGGGGTAGGGTAGGGGTAGGGTAGGGGTAGGGTAGGGGTAGGGTAGGGGTAGGGTAGGGGTAGGGTAGGGGTAGGGTAGGGGTAGGGTAGGGGTAGGGTAGGGGTAGGGTAGGGTAGGGGTAGGATAGGGGTAGGGTATCGGTTGGGTAGGGGTAGGATACCACGCGAACGAAGTCGTGGCGGGTCAGCTAGTTATCAATAAAAAACAAAATACAGCATATCGGAATTCTTCGCAAAAATGTAATGACAGTATGTTGACACGTTTGAACAAAGTTCCTCTATTGTTAATTTGATTTTAGCTAACCTTAGATTGTAATTATTGATGTAGTATGTTATTAAGTTAGTAGATCCATGTAACACTGTACGTGACATTTTTGTTTTAATCCGTTTCATTGAATTATTTTTAAATTATTTTTTTATTTTATTTTTATGTTTATCGTTTTTGACATGTTTTTTTTCCATTTGAGAATGTTCTTAATTAATTAATTATAAGTTATGTTTAAAGTGAGAAAACTGTCTTCATTTTGCTTATTGCTGTAGATTTTCCCAGGGTGGCGCACAGCAGGGATACGGGGTCAAGCGCCGGGCGCGAGGGGCGGGTCGTCGGCCGCGGGTCGCGCATCAGTATGCGCAAGCGCAACACGCTGCAAAAACTGACCGGGCCCACGCCCGCCTCGTTCACTGCTCTGAATTGATGCAACATCTCTCTATTATCATCTTTATTGCCACCTACCTATGTGCTTTAAATATTGAAACAAGCCCATGCATAAAAGTCACAATGAGGCAATTTAAAACCCTATTCTTTGTAGTCTTCACAGAAAAATCACAAATATAAACTGATTCTCTTACCATGCAAGACGGCCTTTGCGACGTCACTCTCTGATATTGGCTTAAAAATTTAGTAACAAATTCATCTTAATAATGATTAAATCAATATTCAATTGAACCCTTGTCAATGGATGCTAGGCATATGATTAATTTACGTGACTGCTGATTCATGGCTTTTTGAGCGAAATTTATTTCTTGCAAGAGTTTAATTTTTTAGCAGTCACCTTAAGCATACTACCTTAAGTCATGGCAGACGTTTACGCAGAAGTAGAACATGTATAATTAACATCGCGGTGTGTCGCTGTAGGCTAGGAACTGTGAGCCTAGGCGGCTAGGCATGGCTAGGACAGGTTTTCCGGATAAATAATTAGCCACCTGTTGGTAATGCTAGCTGGGCAGTACTTGGGCAGCGAGGCGGCGAGGTAGCGCAGCTACCTGCACAGTTTCACTCGCACTTTCCACTCGGGGTCGATGCACCCCTAACATACTCAACTGCAGATTACGCCACTCACCGCCTCACCGCATTCCATTATTTATGATTTACGTCTTTTATTTTCTAAACAATATTTATTTTACTTGATAGCTACATTAATTACAGTATTTCGCAAACAAACTTTTAACTTGCAGTTTACGTAAGTGCATTCTGACACTTTACTTCATTATAGTTTTGCTTCACTTGGTCTAATTAAATCATTGAAGTCTGTTAGTGAGAGTTACGAGTCGAATCAATAATCGATTTAAACGAGTTGCAATGTAAGGTGTGAGGTGTCAGGGTGTCGGTCAGTGGCGTACGATGACACCGCCGGCGCCCGTACCCTTCGCTCGCTCACTGTATCGCAAATCATTCTGGATGCGTGCACCCATTTGGTTCATAACTCCATACATTTTATGAAACGTATTTATGACACCTATCAATTAAACTATGTGGTCAATGTTTCAAAAGAGCATGGTTATATTTAAGGGTAATGGGCTACAGCCCATTACCCTTAAATATAACCATGCTCTTCAAAAAAAATGCTCATGCTCTTAAAAATCTGATTCTCAGTTACAACTGAGAATCAGATTTTTTTAAACACCAAAATGAATAAAAACCCAACCGCAAAACACCAACTAAAAGGTTCATAAAGATTAATTCATACAGCCTGATGCAGTTCATGGCATAAAATGTGTTATTGTATCCGTTGTATATTCACAAACTACCATAGTGTTCCTATTCTGTCTTTACTATGTATAACATACAGAACATAGCTCATAAATATGCCCACGAATTTCTGAAACAACTAGTAGGTATATAAATAAATAATGATAAAATAGTTTAATTTATAGCGTCATAAATACGTCTACGTTTGTATAATCTATTATAAACCAAAATGTATATGAAAATACAGGATTTATAAAAGAAAAACCTATGTTTAGCCTTATCGCATTTGCCATTCCCAACCGTTCATTCTCCAACTGTTTTAATAAAAGGGAAATTTAAAATTGCCAATATATCAGAATTATCTTAACAGCCACGTTGTAAAACTAACCAAAACGAAAGTACTCTAATATAGAATGACTCCCATATAACTTGTGTTAAAGTTTGTGTTACCCACGTCCAAAATCCTAACATTTTCATTAAGTAGCGGTGAGTCACCCTAATTTTCGGGCTCAACAGGGATTTCTAGCATTGATCAAGACACGTCATGTTTTCTCCGTACACAAAAACAAGATGACACATCCCATTTCGCCGAATTCAGTACTCATTTCGTGGATGCAAAATCGTCATCACTAAGTCGAAGAAAACGAGAATCAACCCTTGTATATCAGACTGAAAACAAAATGTAAGAGTGAAAATAGTTGATTAATAATTTTTAACTAGAAAACGAACTTTTACCGACGTGATCTACGCTCGTAGCAGTCTCGTAGCGGTTGCTACGACTCTACGAGTTCTCCAGAGCATTCATCGCGATGCGACGTCGCGTTCACTAGCAGGTCACTGGCACTGCCCGGCCACTGCTCCCGACTTGCTTAGATACTTCTAACATTGCAGGTTTTTTTCTATTGCTAACATTCCCAACCTCTGCGTTCAAACCACTTTTATAACGTATATACAGCGCTAGCTATTCTAGCTCTACCACTCTACACTAACTAAACCAGGTACTTGGGTGAAGGTTGTTGATTTTCGTTACATTTATTTTGGACTTTTATGTTAGCACAGGAATAACAAACTGTTTTGTTGATTACTTGTTTACGTCAACGTACAGTTTTATGTGCATCAGGAGCATAATGCAATTATTTTTTTAAAGTAGTATTTTAAGTTCGAAAGCGGAAACAGAAATATTTAGTCGATTTTTGGTAGAGTTATTTTTAAACTGATTTATAACGCGTACGACCTATATTAGAAACAACAAACTAGCCTTCATAACCCTTCATATTACTGAAAAGACTACGGAAAATTGCAGTCTAGCCTTATTATTTTACTTTTAAAAGCGTTGCAAGGTTGCATGACTGATGCGCAGGACATCATTAAGAAAAGAAATACGATGCGCTAGAGAATTTATATGAATGGTAAATGCAAACAATAGAAGTGCACGCTGCAGCGCGCAGATCACATTATGAATCACTTTCGCGGCCAAGCAGCGCGCGCGCCGGGGATTCGCACAGAAAGTGCAACGCCCCGGTGAACTTCGCGCTACTAAGTGGGCCGAGCATATATAAAAAGTATTGGCAATCAATTGTAAACCATTAATTGCTTCACAAAGGTAATTAGGATTTATCATCATATTGTTTTGGATGTAATAGGTTGAACGATTCATAGATACAGCTTTTTTTTCCTGGGTTGGAAAGTCATCGAATGACTTCTCCCGCTCTGGGTAAAGCGGAAGGGAGTGTCAGACTTCTACTGACTAAAAACCCACCCTGTTACTTCAGCTGCCCTTAAGTTCCGGGGCCGCGGCATCTCGTCAGAACATTCCCGCGACCCCGGCAGGCAATGGCCTTATAGGGCTCCGTCACTGGTGCTAACAGCTCTTTGAAGCGCGCGTGGAACATGACGCGCCGCCGACCTGGGCCTGGTTCTTACCAGACGGTGAGCTACCCCTGCTCGCCGTCCGCAAGCCCGCACCTACGGTAGCCGGAGATCAGCTAGCGATCCCCGACGCCCGGGGCGTCTCCCACGGCGGCTGGGGAGTGAGGAAGATAGTTGTCTCCCCCTCGCGCGTTCGGCTTCCTCCTTCGCTAGTTTGACTGCTTCGCAAAAGGAGGCGACTGCATCCCATTCCCTCTCGCTCCGCACCATGGTCTGAACCAGGGCCGGGTGCGAGAGATCAGCGCCGCCGATTGCCTCAATGAAGACACGGCGAAGCTCTGCCCAAGCCGGGCACACCTCCACCGTATGCTACACCGTGTTCATAGATACAGCTGTGATCGTTGTTTATTATTTGTATGATCTTTATTTACTTCTTGATTCGCGCACATATGAAATAACCTAATTATTTTTTATTAAATATATGAAATTCTCACGATTGAATAAAAAAAAATCAAGCGTAAAGCAACTAAAAAGCAAGTCTCAAGGGTAAACTATATCCCGCCAACCCTACTTATTCATTGAAGCTCAGTCATGGTTTTTTCATGGTAGCTTCTCACATTACAGGTAAGTCGTTAGTTAAGGCGAGACACGGGAGCGCTGTATCTAACTAAGCAAGCATGCTCTGAAATAGTCGGGACGGGATCTATTTCCCGGGCAGCTGCGTGCGTTCGTTGCCCCTGCGCAGGGCGTTAGAAGTGCAACGATCTCTGCAATTATCGCTGCGCCCGCGCAACTCTAAACTTGAACTGCGAGCAATGCGCCGAGCGTGCACCTCACCTTCACTGCTTAGAAAGCAACGCCTATTACGTCTAACGCTCACTGCTGCATCGCGTAATAACTGACTGACAAGTAAAAGCGAGAGCACTGCCCATTATTAGGTATATGTTATTCAATAAGAAGTTTGCTAAGTTTCCATACTGGATCGTCATCCGGTCGTTGCAGGTGATGTCCGCGTATTGTCGTTAGTGCTGCACATTTGTTCTCACGCTTTCCCATATCCAAACTCGTCCCAATAACAATAATTAAGTGTCTCAATGACAATCAAGAAAAATATTTGCATAAGAGAGTGTTATGATATACCAATCAAATTGCGCTGTCAACACTTGCAGTCGGGACGTTGCAATCGAGTGAGTGTTATTCAAAACAACTCATCTGAATGAAAAACGACGGTTTGTCTTGGCATGACGTGACGATGGCATCTTCATAGCAACTTTCATTAACCGTATTGGGATGTTAATCTCTAACAATGCACTAAAATTGAGATAGTACTTTAATATTTGAGTTTTAGAACATTGTCTATATATTAATATGTGAAATAATAAACATTCTACTACCCCCTTTTACAAAAACTACGCAGATGGAGGGGTTGAAATTTGGCAACATTAAAGTTTATATGGAGTCCAAAATTATATTTTTTAAAATTATCATTGTATAAAAATAATTTAAATTATGGTCAAATTTCGATCACTCAAGAGTAATAGTATCTCAGTATTTTATACTCGTAATTAGTTTAAAGATACTTACAATTATCCATTAATCCGCAAACTGGGCCTGTCGTCATTACAGACACAAACATATATCCGTATATTATATTTGGCACGTGTATGTACAGTTGTTATTTTTAGCTTAATATAAAACATGAGCATTATGCAGTGTGCATGTAGGTATGTAGTTAGCAAGAGAAAAGTGCATTCGCATCTCTTGCATTGCCGTGTTGCCCTGGTACTCGGTTGCACTGAACTGCATTCTCGGTCGCGCACCACGCAGCGGTTTTGTGACTTCACTTTTATTCAAAGATATCGAACATTGTGATTAAATAGTTTCATAGTAGTGATTTTATTATTGACACCTAGATGTCAGTAATAGTATGGATAGTTGATATAAATATTAAGAAAATAAAACCACCATAAACGAACGGGAAAGAAACAGAAGTGGGTGCACCTTTGTGATCAATCGACTATGACCGGAAAATCTAAATCTCGAATGGAATAAAAACAAATATATATAAGTTTTATATATAAATAAAATATATAGTCCATATAGATTCCTTTTGCGTTTTGATTTTTTAATCTCATTTTACATTCTTTACCTATATGTATTAAACCTATGCATGCATTTGTAGGACATCTACATCAGTGTCACTAACATCATCGTGAACTGTTAAATTTCACTACTATCTACTAGGGCAACTGAATAAGCTAAGAGTTTGCACGCGCCAAGAAAATGGCGCAATGCATTCGCATGCAGTTCGAAAGAGGTATCGCCGCCAGCGAGTGTAAAAAGGATAGCCATAATAATGTGCATGTGTGCTGCTACTGCAAATGCGATAATCATGTGTAAATTGCACGAATTACGCCAGTATGCGTTTCGATACGTTCACAGATTCGATTGGCTGTGAACTTCGATGCAGTGCATATGATTTGTTGGTTATTCGATGTCATAACATACGAGTTAACATGGATCTAAATTATATATTCTGACCGAATAACAAAGAAAACTGTAGGTATAATGTATCGTCTAGAATTCATTTATTTCTGCTTATCATGACAACGGGAATCCAGTTCAAAACATGTTGTGGTAGGTCACATGCAAATGCTAACTAGACTATCAAACTACGGAAAATTTAAGTAATTTAAAGAACGTAAATTAATTCTGCAGTCCTATATTATATTGTTGCATTAGGTATGAAATGAGAGAAATATAGGTATTGTCATTATAAATTAATATTATATTTTCGTTATTCGTGTTATAATATATTTAGTTAAAACAAGATAAATACACAAATCTGTGATTTATTTGTATCAAAAAATAAATCAAATTGTTTTTTCCTACAGTAAAACAAATATTTTACACGTTTTGTATAAACTACCGCTATATAGACCGTTCACGTATGAAATACATTCGTGTTATGTACTTGTGCAAGCAGCTCGACGCAATTGACGTAGTTGTGACGACGATAGGGCGACGTGGACAAGCGATCGCCTCGCGATTTATGCTCTCCTGGTGTCGAAGGTTCTCATACTACACAACCCTTTTCTGGTCCTAAAAGCATCTTAAAAGGACTCGCTCGATGTTGTATTGTTTGCAAATCATTTCAAGTATATTTGATAAGAATACCTATTAGCTCTTGGATGTCCTGCAGTACATACCACGCATAAATCGTACCGTAGTGATTTTATTCATTCGACTTTGTTTGTGGCCGACATCACTTATTTTGCTTAAACGATTTATTTGTTTTAAAGCGCATTATCTGGCTTTCTTTAAAAAAGCACGCCTATCAACGAACGTTTTTCAATTCAAATACATGAAGCTAAGCGTAAAAAATATATATCTTTTAAAATAACATAATGAAAAATAAAAATGAATAGAGAACGCTATCAACAGAGGCAGTTTCACTCAGACTATGCGAGGATGTTGATAAATAAAAAGTTTGAAAACTTATGGAACATAGAAACTCAAACTATTTAGCAAAATTATTTGCAAAAATTTTGATGATTTGAATATTTTTGTCGTATCTTCAAAATAAAGAAACATGAGTTTCCTCAGTTTATTCAAAGGATATTTGAAAAGATCGGCTTGTGCGATAATCAAACTTATCGTATACGTTATTAATATAGGTCAGTTCCTTGATATCATCACTGATCAGAGCCACAACAAAGTACATAAAAAACTTGTTGTTCTACGCAACTTCGTTCGAGAGGAAATTTTGCATATTTTAACAGGTTATAAAGGAGCCGATGTGCAAAATTTCATGCAGATCTGATCAGTCTTCTTAGCACCATTATGTAACAATACCCATACATCCATTTAATAAAGCCCTCGAAATAGGTATGTTTCGATGTAAAAACAAAATTAAGAAGATACATACATTGGTGCCTACTAATAGGTATACATTTTTAGAACATAACTCTATTTTCTGTTTCTTTGCCTCACCAATAATGAACCTTACTAGGTTAATTATTGGTGAGATAATAAATTATTTTGAAATCCACCCAGACGAAGTCGCGGGCGAAGTGCTAGTATTAGATAAAAGCAAAGTTTTGAGACGAAGACTATGTTGTCAAAATATTGAGTCTCGTACAGATGACGCCAAATAACTTGGCAAGGTTTTGGCGTAGTGGGGGTAAGTTCGCGCATCGTGCACTTAGTGAAAGAAAAAAGTGGTCCCTTTTACTGCTTGCCATTATTCTGTGGTTATTGCCATCATTTATTTTTAAACATATCTGTTCAGAAGAATATTAAAGAAAGAAGAGGAATTCATTCGTTAATTCAGTATTATAAATAAAATAGATATCCTTATACATAAATACATTTAAAAGTGAAAAAAATGTATTTAAAAAAACATTAAAAATAATATGATCTCGTCGGCACAATTAGTTAATAAAACTGCTACCCCTTTTATTCTTCTTTTTTCCCGGTGTCCTAAAGACAGTGACGAATTCGGAATTTCAACCTTCCTTAACTATAGTGTCTAACTGTTCTTTCTGACGTTTTAATAGGCTGCGTAAAACGGTATTTGGTCCTGATATTGTAATCAAGGTAACAAAAAATAAATTTAAAACAACAACTCGTAACAAAAACAAAGGGTACAACTTTCGTGTAAGCAAGTGTATTCGGGAGCAAATTGAACGAGAACTACTGACGCAACAATCGCGCGCTCGGAGCGGTGCTACGTCATACCCCGCATCTCACTGACAACCTAAAAACCCTACCACCCAAACACCTAAAAATCAACTTCTGCGCATTGAACGACTCTTGCCAAGTTATTTGGCGTTACCTATACAGCGCCGCGCGCCGTGGTTATAGAACATGGGCCTCATTACAGTAATTAATTTTATGTGATTATTATTATCTTGAATGACAGTCTAAAAGAATCTATTTTACCATGATCAAAACAGCTGTTATTTATGAAATAAACTGATAAAATATAAGTATAACGTTTTATTTAAAGGATTTTCTGTTAAATTTTTATCTGTTGTATTAACATTCTTCAATGGCAAGCCGAGTTTGAATGTACGTGGCATGTTTAGGGAGCTCTTTATTTTTATCCGGCCGTTCGTTGACCCAGTCCTCTAACAAACAAATGTGTAATATCGTTACAGAAACATCTCGTCTCGTCATCTATCCGGAATAGAATGAAATTGGGGACTGTACTATTTTGTTACACGTACCACGATAATGTCGTGTGTTCGAATAACTACATGTTTGCGGGGTATGAATATTTATCGTCCATTAGTTGAAAAAGTGTTACATACTCTGATGCTCATTCTGATGTTTAATACAACAGCGGAGAAAATTTACGTTGATACAAAAAAGATTAATATAATATGGAGAAGAAGAATAGGCAGACTAAATTTCTCCTTCCTCTTAAAACAGGGGAAACCTTGACTTAGGAGTGTATATTCTGCTGTAATTGGTGCAGGTATTCATTATTTATATTTTTAAGGCAGATTTTAAGTCTACTTAACTTTGCTTTTACACGTTTTAAAAGTAAACTTAAGATTTAATAATCTAAGAAAATTAATTTAGGTGGTAATGTTAAAAGTAATAAGCGTGAGAATGTGTAGCCAATCCTTTTTCTGCGAAAGTGGCTGTAAATATTACAATCCAATTAGTGAAATTTACTTTTCAAGGTCAATATTTCCACGTTTTCCGCGTAAGTATACATACACCGCAATCCCTGGAAACGCTCACCCTGCCAGCTACTCCGCATCCTGTCCTTGGAGCTGGCCAAGGACGGTGTCGAGCGGGAGGGGCCTCCAACTACATCGAGGCTTTTGTCTGTGAATAACCTTGTTACGATGTACCTACAATATTTCATTTGTAACGAAAAAATACGAGCTTCTAAGGCAATTACCGGGGTTTAAGATCCATTCAAGCTTTTGCTTGTAATTACAGAATCGAAGTTAACAGATTGCCGAATTAGCCGTCTTTATTATTAGTATCTATCACGCTAAAATTATGATCGTTTACCACGTAAATATAGATAAAACGGCTCGCAAACTCCTAAATTAGCGCGCCGAAGTTAAAATACACTTGGGGTTCTAAAATATAACACCAGAGCAGAGCAAGTAATTTGTATAATGTAATATTTAACATGATGTTACGTATGGAGATGGAGCTGCACTTGACAGTGGTAGTAAGGAACCTTGAGCGCGGATATTAAATTCAATTCCGGGTGCATCCCAGCTCCGATCGATCGGCCGTGACCATGGCAACGCGGAGCGGAGTGCGTGGGTCAGGGGCGGCACACCCGCCTGCTTCCATATTCGCTCGTCTAACACAGTTATTACAACTACTCGTACTAGTTCCATCGCCTCAGCTTGAAAATCGCAGCACTGAATTATCAACATTTTAACTGATATTTATTCAGAGTGGAAACATTTTCAAAGGTTAAGTAGTTTCAGTGCGTCAATCGACCAGTGCTGAGAAACCATTGTTGTTTGCCACGAAAACCCCTCCGGGGCGGCAACGAAAGCCGACCGACATTGTATTCTTTTTTCTTTCAGATATTATTTTTTTCTGTCTGTCTCTGCGTAATGGGTTCAAATGAAACGATGCAGTTTAATCGGCTCGATGCAGGCTCCTCTGAATACTGCCAAGTTTTGTAGCAAATTAGCCGCTGCGCCAAATTGTTTTAAAGAGAAAGATGTACCCTACATACGTTTTATATAATGACAACAGACATAAAATTTTAAAATTCCATTATTTCAAATGAATACTAAAAATACGTATTGAATATGACGGCATGTCGTAGCGACTATGACATGTCGAACGAGTAAGGCTTGTGGAACTGGAAATGATTTCTGTCATTTCCTATCTCCAAAAATAATTCTTTAACTACATATATTAAACAAAAACTAACAAAGTAAACATAACAAATAATATTTATTAAAAAAATATATAAATTAGTTCTGGTGTTATTTACCTACACTTATTTTTATTTATTAACATTTGTTTATTATTTGTATAGTTTTTTATAATTCAAAGCGGTTTATGGTTTAGTCCTATTCTAAAACTCCCTGGATAAACTGAATGACAAAACGTCATATCAATTTAATTTTAAAGAATATATACCTAAACCACGCACCCGTAACTAAATGTAATTTTCATGTTTTATTTTTGTTTTACTTAATAAATGTAAATACATATCATGTACAAAACAATTCAGTAGTTTTTGACTTTAATTTGCATATAATTTGTAACTGTTGACGGAAATCGTAGAGACCGATGTAATATGTGGTTTGTAAAATTTCCGTCATCAATCTTCTTTTGAAAACTGTTTTTTTTTAATCAAATCTATACTTATAATAAATCTGTAGAGAGGTCAATTCTGTACATGAAATATATTTCCAAAATAACTATCAGGGGGTGATTCAGGATCGATACTCATGCCAAAAATGCAATCAGTTAAATTTTTGTCTGTCTGTCTGTCTGTCTGTCTGTCTGTATAACCGTTATAGAAACAAAAACTACTCGACGGATTTTAACGAAACTTGGTACAATTATTTTTCATACTCCTGAGCGGGTTATAGTATACTTTTCATCACGCTACAATCAATAGGAGCAGAGCAGTGAAGGGAAATGTTGGAAAAACGGGAGAAGTTACTCCATTTTTTAAGCTTCCGTCGCGTGTGCAACCTTAATGGTTAAAGCTACACAAATCATTTCATGACGGAAATGTTCTCCTTAAAATTATATAAAAAATATCCCACGACAGCATATGTCTAACTTTTATGGTTGACTCACAATAACACGTGTAACTCCCGATAGCTTAGCAGTTCGAAGCTTTCTGATTATAATATTTGTCTACTCTTACGTTTATAACACTCTCAGTCACCCCTAATTGAAAAAGTTAACATTATTAACTATTCCATAAAAAAATTGGCCAAGTGCGAGTCAGACTCGCCCATGAAGGGTTCCGTAGTAACTATAATATAATATGCATATTTATTTGACGAAAAAAAAACCTTACAAATTTCTTAAAACTAGCTTATTTACATTTTTTACAACTGCGCCAAATAAATTTGTTTTGAAAAAAAAACCTTACAAATTTCTTAAAACTGGCTTTTTTACATTTTTTACAACTGCGCCGAATAAATTTGTTTTTCATAGTGTTTGTATGAATTACAAAGTTATATTTGCGGTTTTATAAAATATGCTGTATCTCAAAAACTGCTGAACTGATTTCGTTCAAACTAATTTTGGTTGAAAGTTTACATTAAGATATACAGACATATATTTTTTTAGATTTTTTACTCCATTATTATAGAAGTTAGAGGTTGTGTCCGCCACACACACGTTTTACCACTTTGGAAGCTTATATCTTTTAAACGATTGACTTTATGGAAAAGTGGTTTTAGAAACCCCGATGTCGTTTTTAAAAAACTGTCTATAGATACCACACATGCATCGATTTCATGAAAAAAAATATTTTCAGGTTTAGTTCCATGTATGGGGAGCCCCCCTTTATTTTAAATATTTTTTAATTTTTTTCTCAAAATCGGAAAGCGGTTCACAGAATACATCTACCTATCAAGTTTCACATGTATAGTCCTAATAGTTTCGGAATAAAATTGCTGTGACAGACGGACGGACGGACAGACAGACAGACAGACAGACGGACAGACATGTCGAAACTATAAAGATCCCGTTTTTGCCATTCGGCTACGAAACCGTAAAAATAATCATATAAATCGGTATAGAAACACCAAAGTTATACATGAAATACGCTTATAATAATAAGCCATCGCGCGTGAATACTGAATCATGCTATAAGGATTATTTTTGAGAATCGGTCGCCGCGCTCGACGCGTCTCGCGGTCGAAGCGTTCTCTAGGTACTTAAGCCTCATGTGAACGTGATCTAAACAATATTACCAATACATTAACTTACGCTGACGGAGTCGCGGGCACAGCTATATTGTATCATTACGCTAAGGCCAATAGGAGCGGAGCGCCAATGAAGAATGCTTCAAAATCGGGGTTAAATTTAACGTTAGCCCAAAGTAACTAATCCACGCGAACGAAGTCGCGGGCAAAAGCTAGTTATTATTAAATTTATAATAAAAGACGTATTTATGAAAGATGTAAATTACGTAGCTTTGAACTCATCCCACTGTTATGTGGATGGACAAGACTGAAAACCCTTGGTTAAGTGCCAAATGAGGACCCAAATCATAGTGATGAAAAACCAGTTGGTACGCATTAATTTTTTTACACATAGCCAATGTCATGGAAGCGAATGTGAATATTGTAGCTCTACATAATACCTACTTCGATATAGGTACTAGGTAATCCAATCTCCGGTACATAATCGCATGCAAATTCATGTGCTAAAACGTGATCATTCTCTAAATGCAATAATCTGTCAATATCGAGTGTCAAGGATATTTGTGTACGTATCGAAGATAATATACGATTACATATTATAACGATAAATGTTGCTGTTATATTTTCATTGTTTACTACTGTAGGTACTTGTATGTTTAGACATGCTAACTTTATAACTAGGTACTCAAGTTTTTGTATTGGATTAGCGTCGCCTTCACCTGAAACCTTACAAACGTGATTTCTATAAAAAATAATAATTAATTAAAGAAAATATGTGTTCTTAAGTAGGTATGTACTTATTATGATTACGCTATTTTTTTATTACGTTAAAGCATAAGGCACCTCAAACAACGTTTGTAACATTGCTGATTTCTTATCAATGACCTTCACACAGCTCTCGGACTTGCACAATCAAACAAATACAAAAGTATAGGTAATATATTTTCATTTTCTGATATTGTCTGCTTCGCTTTGTTATTTGTAGGTGAATGTGTGCCAATGGATTATTTTAAATAATTAAATTTGTAATATAATTAAATATGTAACATACTGATTTAGGTACATAAACTTATGCTTATAATAAGTATTGTTTTTGTATAAATCAAAACAGGAAACGCACCTCACCAAAACGTAACTATTAGGAAAATTTATGTGTAACTTTGGTCATTCAATGAAGGGTAAACCTAATGTGGGTAGGTATACAATTCAAGTCTGTTGTTTTGTGGGCCAAAGTCAGTATTATCGAACATATTCCATGAAGTAAGGTGTTAGAGCCATTCTGTAGAGGCGTCACGTCACCTTTTATAAACTTGTAATCGAAAATTGATGGAGCACGTGCTCCGAAAATATGTGTGGCCATGACCTCTGCTCGGTCACGGCGCGAGGGTGGCGCGGGATGGGTTCAAACCGAAGGCCAGCGGCGCGCGCCCCGCGGGACCCCGGGGGGCGCCGACCACCAAACATTAATACACCTTTCATAATTTCAGCGTTTCCATACCAACCAGCTGCGAAAAGCCTATAGGAAAACGCCTCACCAAGCAATTAGTGGATTCACGAATGAGTTGTTATGAAACAATCTATAAGTGTTGCGAGTGACGCTCCGCGACCTCGGCCAAGGTTGCGAGCCAACACTTCCCTGTGTACTCAGTCGTTTATAGTATGTAAATCTATACATGGTAGCTATAATAGCTAATAGCAGAGCAATCAAATCACATGCCCTGTTTATTGTTTTCCGGGATATATTTTATACAGAACTTGTAAGAGCTACCTACCTGGACTATTTTTCGCTATTATATATTCAGTTTCCGCGAACGTTTCCGGTTAAGGAAAGGTAACATAATATAGCACGGCTGCGAACAAGATGTTATACTTATTCTTTTAAGTAATCTCAAAGGTTTCAAACACGTGCTCGTGTCGCAGAATATGTAAACTGTCTTTCAACAAATATTTATCGATCCAACAACAGGGTCGTTAAAACGGCGTTGTCGTTTAGTAGAAATCCTGTACTAATATTATAATAAAGTTCCGATATACAATGATATATAGATATACATATGTCTAATCCTAGAATCAGTAGGAAGTAATTTGCTCACTCAGAAGGTTATGGCGATATGATAACACATCATTTGCGTTATATAGCTGAATCTTTGCACACATTATTCATTTACGCATGATTATAGTTATACCTACTAACCCTGAAAATCAGGAAATTATGATTACGTGCAATATCAGATGGATTGTTTTGGTTAATTAAAGTTTTAACTTTTTGATCCCATCCCCTTTCTAACAATTAAATTATAATCTACTAGCTTTTGCCCGCGACTTCGTTCGTGTGGGACGTTTTTGCCGTTCTAACCCCGATCCCGTGGGCGGTGGGGATACCAGGGTATAAAGTAGGTACCTCTGTGTTACTCAATACATGTTCATTCAAAAATATTCACAATCTTTTGCGAGAACAAGTAACAAAAATCCATCCATCCTTACGAACTTAATTCGCATTTATGATACTAATAGGATGATTTCAATAATGATTCCTACTTTGGCACTCGTGGCTGCTGACGGTAAATCACCGAAGGAGTAGGTACGAAGCATATCGCGTGACTCATCTGACGGATTGCTGTCAAACCGTTTAGCGCGCGTTCGAGAGGGTTCACAAATAAGTGGGGTGCAGGGGTCGCGCGCACCTGCGCCCGCGACGCTGACATTGCCAGATAAGATACGGCTATTATTTTGTCAGTGCTATCGGTCCAATGTCACAGTAACCTTAATGACACCAAATGACGCACCGCACACGTTCGTCGCTGTGACCTTGCAATATTTATCTAATCTTATTCGCGAAAATATTGTTGGCACGATTATTTTCCATATATGTCAGTGTTTACATATAGTTTATATTTAGAATAAAAGAAGCCTTTTAATTTTTTTCAACATCCGGCGTATGTCAACATTGTCGCAGTTTTATAGTCGTTATTCATAGTTTAAGTAGATCAACTAAGATTTTGACTGTGTAACAGAATTTCTTCATTGATCGTAAAAATAAATCCATGCCTAAATTATACTTCTATCGATAACCGAGTTACATAAAAATTAGCGCAAACTAAAGAACTAATTTAAATCAACATCGTTTTTCAACGCATTGTGAAATGTTTTTCGCACTCGTGCAGAAAACTGCGACAATCAGCCCCCACCTTGTATTTATATTTAATGTAAAGTTGGTTTGGTTTGGTTGGCCAGGCAGCCCTATCACCCACGCGCAGTTCATGAAAAACATTCTAACCATCATCAATCTTAACGATTATTACGTTTATGACTTTTTTCTAGTAAGGTTGTTGAAAAACGTCGTTTGATGCACGTGGGCACCAAAATGTACTGTATGGATCGTCTTTTTTTACAATTAAAGATTGACTGCTAAAAAATATGGCATTAAATTTTAAGACGAATGTTTTAATTATTAAAATGTATATTTTTTTCTTTTGTACCGAGTGAATTATGTAAGTATATGTATTTTTCGACTATTGCATAGTCGTACTTTTTTGTAGTTATTACCGAGTAGCCTTTCCTTGCGGAACTGGATATAGGTACCTATGCATCTTTCTGAAACGTGAGAAAGCGATGCAGAGTAACATATTTTTAGATGACGGATCACTACTGAACGGCACGTGCGTTTTCCAACAGAAAACGTGAGCACGTTTTTTCTCATGAAGTTGATCAGCAGAAGTCTACTACTATACATGATTATAGTATTTATGATTACTGGCAGGACTCGGTTACAATAAAAGGTGTTTCAATTTGTTTGACGCCCTTTTTATCCTCTTTAATTCCGCTTAAAATCATAAAAACAAATTTTAAAATTTTCCGCAACTTTACGCTACATGTTGAAATTTAATTATTAATAAAATAACAGATGTTTTACTTTTTTAATTTGTGACCGTCGATGATAATTGATATCATGGAAAATCTATGAAGGTACTCAATCTGACGGGAATGAATATGAAGATTTATAAAATGTAACGATTCTTTATAAAAACAGGCTAAAAGCGTGTCGGGCGACGCACAGTATAGGGTTCCGTAGTATTCCGCGCTGAAACCATGACATGAAATTAAATATAGGTACCGTTGAATCCAGTTTCGATTCGACCGATCTCAAAAAAAAAAAAACGAATAAGTACCCTCTAAGTTCATAAAGTACAGAATATTTCTTAGCGAAAAACCGACTCCCAAAAAACACTGCAAAGTGAAAAATAACTTTAATTTCGGTAGTCGGTGTCTTTAGTTGGTATTTTCGTTTTTGGCACCAACTTCCGAAATTAAAGTTATTTTTCACTTTGCAGTGTTTTTTGGGAGTCGGTTTAATTTTTTGGTAAAAAGTTTTTTTTTCACTCTTTTTAGTTGGTTGATTTTTAATTTACCTAGTTACAAGAACCTAAATGTCAACTACTTATAACATTTTATAAAATATTGCTTTTCCCAATGCTGGGCCGTTAATTTTTGAGGAGCTCTCCTGATACTTCACCATCAGCTATACATCACCATATGCATTGTGACGAGCATAAAGTGCTTAATATCCATATTCAAGTAATCGAATCGCAATCCACGAAATACTTATTATTGAGTAGTTTCGGCGGCCACCTGTGGTCTTCATCATCAGTTCCACTTCCCCAAATGGTACTTTTTGAGAACAACTGCACAAGTTACTATAAGAAATACTCAAAACGCCATAGGTGTGCCTATAATATTTGAAGAGTTCCCTCGATTTCTCCAGGATTCCATCATCAGATCCTGACTTGGTAGCAAATGGTACCAATTTCGAAGTATACCCTATCAAACAAAAAAAGAATTATCCAAATCGGTTCAGCCGTCTTCGAGTACTCGATGATCATACATAAAAAAAAAAATATATATATACGCGTCAAATTGATAACCTCCTCCTTTTTTTGTCGTCGGTTGAAAATAGGTAAGATTGAAGGGAAGGGTTTTACTTAGCAGTTGAAAATATGTATTCCCATAGATGAATGTAGGTACGTCACGGTTAATTCTTCAACTAAAATATATAACTTTATCGCAATAAAACAACGTAATATCAGGTTTTGGACATTTTCCTGTACTTGTGTTGTTAGAGACTTCTTTTTGCCAAACATAGATTAAATGAGTATGTACACTATAGGTTTTTTATTAGTTTGCAAATTATCAAAATATGTAAATTGTTTCGATCTTCGTATTTTTAGGTTTTCAAGGTACCGTAGGTTAACGTTTTTAACATCAATTTCAACTTGATACCTCAACGCGATACTGAGGAAACGGTTAACCACACGATTTTAACAGACTATCAGTACAACCAAGTGTGACTAGAAGGGTCCCGTTTCGATCTTTTTTTGGCTTGCAACCCTAAAATTGTCATCCTTTTGCCCGTTGGGATTCGCGGAAAAGTTAAAAATAAATCACGTCCTTGGCTGTAATTGTTTGGATAGGCTAACGTTATAATTAATCAATACAATGATATATGTGTCGCTTATTTAATAAGTGCGACCTTCATGACGTGTCGTCATCACCCGGAAATTGCTGTGTGGCAGTAGTACGCTGTTACAATTTTCCGAAGCAGGAAGTATGAATTCACAGCGGCCAAGGCGATGTAAAATTATTGTACGCAATCATTTTGTTATAAGTTATTACCTGTACGTCGATTCTGTAAAATTCGAACAACAGCTCACATCTCACATAGCTATTCACTGTCACTTCGCTTATGGTTCAAAGTGACCTTGATTTTGCATTCTGTAAACAGCGTCGAAGTGACGGAGGAATTACCTTACCGATTGCCACTTCTCACGTCATCTCATACTTCATCTGTCAAAATCTTTAGTTCAACTCGCTAACACGCTCGCAAGGGTAGCGCTAGTGTAAATTCGAATTAACAACCGAGTTTTTAGAATGCCAATCAATAAACTCACAGCGGATTCAGATTCGAAATTTAGAATAAGGTCTTACAGAATAACACAGCTGATGCTCTGAAGGTTACCGCAAATACTAACTAAATACCACCAGATCTTCTTTACAATTACTTCTAAGGGAGAAAAAACACTGATTGTCGTTTTCTATTATTATTTCTTGTTATGTTTTGCACTATAGTAGCCATTGCGTGGATATATATTTAGCACCGCGGTAAAAAAGAATCTTTTGTTAAATGAATTTTAAGGTTCCGTCGTCATAGTAAATTATTCAATTATGTCTAATTGATCGGTTTGGCTGCCATTTGTCAAGCCCTCGTATCGATGATTTGAACACTGAGTTTATATTATAGTAATAATATTTCCAATTACAATTACTTAGCAGTTCACAATTGAGATATAAATTGGAATATCCTTTCTGGCGCGTTTACTCGTTGTTAAATTTTGAGAAATATTGGTTGTTTGCTCGGTGCAACTTACCCTGCTGCTTGAAACCTTAAAGGCCTGGGCCAGGACTAAGTTTACTTATTTTCCCGAAATTAGTGCGTTAATTGGACACTTGTATATGCGCCTAAAAATGACTTTAATTGTATAAAGGGTTTTAAAGAAAGAAAATAAATATTTTTTTATTTGTTTTCTAAATATGATATCATTTGAATTTCTATGGGAAACATCAAATAGACACATAAAATACATAATAATTTATACGTAAGGAAAAGATTTCCATTTGCTTCTAGGTCACGTTCAAGATGATTAACAGATATATTAATAGGTTTTTTAATATTAACAGTTTTGAAGAAAAACATCGAAATTCTTTGTTTAAAATGTACATATTTGTTGAAAGTTAACGACATGTTTTGGTGAAAATGATGTCGTGCTATGAAAATCTATTATTAAAATCGTATTTTTTTTGTTGGAAAGGTGTTAAGCATGTTAAAAAAGTTTATATTAGAACGTACTCATATACGTAAGAAGCTGAAAAATAATTTAATAAAAAGGGTGCTAATTAAACAGACTTCTTTTTAATATCATCATTCGCCTCTAAAAATCTACATTGCCTTCTAAATGTTTGATTATGTTTTTTCAGTACACGTCAGCTATACACATAATATAAGTACTCCAGCCATTCATTGTCATATGCTGTGCACTGCATCAAAATAAACATATATTATTATGTGTTATGTTAAGAATTAGGAAATAGAACCTAGGAAATAGGAAAATTAGAAAGTATATTAAATGCTATATTCATTATAATATTCTCATTCTCTATTTTCTAAAAAAAATAGAAAACTAAAATAGCATAACTACATTTATGTATAAAAAAGATACGAAATACCTAAATATATAATTATTTAATTAACCTTGGCAAATCTCATACTGTGTATTATCAAAAATAGCGTATAAAGATTTAACACCTGATTATCCACCAGTAAATACTATCCTACCAGTACCAAATGTGGCTAGTTAAAAATAAACACTCACACGTCACAAAATATAAAAAAATTGCCAAGTGCAAGTCAGACTCGCCCATGAAGGGTTCCGTAGTAACTACGTTAAATAACTTTGTTTATCATAAGTGTTTGTATGAATTACAAACGTATATTTGTGGTTTTAGAAAATATGCTGTATCTGAAGAACTGCTGACCCGATCTGGTTCAAACTAATTTTAGTTGAAAGTTAACATTAATATCTACAGCATATTTTTTTAGATTTTTCACTCCATTATTATAGAAGTTAGACACACACATTTTACCACTTTGGAAGCGTATATCTTTTAAACGATCAACTTTAAGTGGTTTTAGAAAACTCAATGTCATTTTTAAAGACCTGTTTATAGATATAGTCCTCGTCACGTAAGTTGGCAAGGGTTTGGCGTAGTGGGGGTAAGTTCGCGCATCGTGCACTTAGTGGATGAAAAAAGTGGTCACTTTTACTGCTTGCCATTATTCTATGGTTATTGCCATCATTTATTTTTAATCATATCTGTTCAGAAGAATGTTAAAGAAAGAAGAGAAATTCATTCGTTAATTCGGTATTATAAATAAAATGGATATAATACATAAATACATTTAAAAGTGAAAAAAAAAATATTAAAAAAAACATGAAAAATAATATATTCTCATCATCACAATTAGTTAATAAAACTGCTACCCCTTTTATTCTTTTTTTCCCGGAGTCCTAAAGACAGTGACGAATTCGGAATTTCAACCTTCCTTAACTATAGTGTCTAACTGTTCTTTCTGACGTTTTAATAGTCTGCGTAAAACGGTATTTTGTCCTGGCATTGTAATCAACGTAACAAAAACTAAACTAGAACTACTGACGCACCAATCACGCGCTCGGAGCGGCGCTACGTCATACTCCGCATCCCGCTGACAACCGCTGACACCTAAAAATCGATTTCTGCGCATAGAACGACTCTTGCCAAGTTATTTGACGAGAACTATACCACACACGCATAGGTTTCATGAAAAACATATTTTCAGTTTCAGTTCCATGTATGGGGATTCCTTTATTTTAAATATTTTTTAATATTTTTCTTTTGTAGGTTAGTTAGTACTACCAACCGACATTCAACTAAAATAGGTAAGTACAAGAATATAAATACTAAGAACGCGCAAGAATGGCGCAAGTGGGTAAGTAACATACAAAGAATAAATATGTCAAAAATATTTTGCGGAGGATAAGTAAGTACCTTTTCAATAATTTGACCTATGTTTAACCTATCTCCAAATAGGTTGTATAAGTTACCAACTTAAAATACAAATAAAATTTTGTATCGGATATATTACAACAAAAAATAATACAAACAAAATATTAAACTAAACAAAATATGTAATACCTACTTCCTTATTCAAAAATTAACAACTACCTAAAAATGCGTAAATTATAAAAGATTCCTCTTATTTATATATTATTTATTTATTATATATTTTATTGTACACCTTACAATATTTCATTTCATACAAAAAAATCTCTCTTAAACACTAAATAAACAGAAAAAAATATTTATGTACTTTCTAATAAAATTAACTACTAAGTACTTACCTTAAAATACGTAAATTATGCAAGACTCCCTCTTAAACACTAGCTAAACAAAATATTATGTCCTTATAAACTTAACAACTAGTAGGTACCTAAAAATACTGAAATTATGGAAGATTTATCCTCTAAAATTAACTAAACTGAACTGAACTACCTACTACCTATATATCTAATATAAAAACTTACATACCTATTAGGTATATTTACCCTAATATAATAATAATAATAATATGATATACCTAAGGTACCTTATTTATTAAAATATTTCATTTTACATACCAAACAAATAAATAACTCAAATAGGTAGGTATTTCAAATTATCTATGTGATGGTAAAAAATACAGCGAGAACAGTTATTAAATCGCAGTTTTAGAACATTAAGGGCCAATTTCACCGATCAAATAAATCGCGATCAACTGAACATAAACGGCGTTTTAGTTTTAATCTAAGTTTAAAGTTTGGTTTGGCATTTCACCACCAATATTTAAACTAGTTTAGTGCTAAACGCAGTTATTGTACTAAACGCACAATTTTGACCGTTTAACGATCTAAACGCGATTATGTGCGCCACCATCTGGTATTTTATAACGTAGCGCGCCCTTTTTTTTTTACTGAAGATAGGTTCGCGTTCGCTTCGGCTATATTGTGTTGAAGAAGTGATACTGTTGTGATATTACCTGTTTTGAATCACATAATTACGAATATTTTGAGATATATAATGAGAAGAGTTTACTCATTGGCCTTTGAACAAGATGAGGATGAATTTGTACTTCGACGACCAAGGTGGATTCGCGAAAGAGAGGAACACCATATTCAATGTACTCTGTGATCCACGCTAAACGAACACTGTTTTTATAACCTCACTCACTGTAGCAAGTTGTCAATTGACTTGACAACCGAAGGAATACGTTTTGTTTCATGTATTTTAACACAACTATTGCAATAGTTTTGACAAGTTTCAGAGCAAGGATCAAACGCAACGCGAGGTTGCCATTCTAACATGCCATAAACTCAGTTTTCGTAAACGCGATCAACGATCGTGGCGTTTTGCTCTGTGAAATGCAATCGATGTTAAACGAGATAAAATCTTGATAGTAAACGCAATTAGTGTAAACGCAGTTTTACTGATCGCCGATTTAGAGACGTTCGGAGAAATTGGCCCTAAGTATAAGGGTTTTAGCTCTTGTATCGAAAAATTAGCTCCGCGCGCACAAGTGTCAACGACACCTGCCAAACATGCGGAACCCCAGTGCGTATCTTCGTTTGGTGCGCATGAAATAGATTTTTATCACACGTTTTTTTACAATGCAAAATGAGCTGCTCTTTTTAATTAAAATATTGAACGAGATAGTTGCCTGTTACAGAATATGGTCCGAGGTTTAAGCGCATAATTAGGTACCTACTTATCTTTTATGAAATTATATAAAATTGATTATTTTATTCGTTACGTAAGGATAAACACTTTTCTTCATTCACTTAGTAAGCTAGGTACCTATTTTATTTAACTACAGTGGATTTCAGGTACCTATACCTAGGGCCGATCCGTTCCTATGTGCGAAGTGTGCGGCGCACACAGGCGCCAAGGTTCTTCAGAACCTGTAATGCCAGGGGCGCTGGATGTAATGCCAGCGTTAATTATTGAAATTATTTATGTACTACAACATATTATTTATAATTGAGTAGGTGAGAAAGTAGGTAGTTACCAGTCTCTCAAGACAATACTCACGCCTGTGGTTTAACTTTACACTAATTGAATTTTGGCCTCAAAGCTAATGTTTGTGTCAAAAAAATGTTAAAATAAAAGAACTGCCCGCCGCAGTCGCTTCAGTTGCCGACTACATACATATCTTATTACAAACGCCATCTGTGAGATTTTGAACGCAAATGAGGCTATAATCGGGGAATCCTCGATTATAGCCTCATTTTCATGCTCGCGCAACAATACTTATTTTGAGTGTTACTGATCCTATTAATGTGTTTTCACGATGTGTGATAGTGATCAAAATAAAAAAAATATCTGGTCACCAGAATCTCATAAGGAACAAAACACGAGAAGAAGAACGTGATAAAAATACAACTTAAATAAGTAAATTTTTATGGCTCTATCATCCACTTCCAAGGAATCTTTTGGGTGTTTGGAGACAGAAATCAGTCAATTTATCGATGAAGATGTCAAAACTGATTAAAAAACAGTTTATGCCATAATTTGTTTAACAAATAATTAAAAGCATCTTTTTGTAATTTTTAAAAAAGGTATAAGGGGTACCTACGTAGATAGATGGTAGAAAATCATTTCATTGTTATTTTTATCTATCTGTTTTTTAAATTTTGAAACAATTGCGCCGATTTTACGGGACTTAGACTGGCGAAAAGCTGACGTGATAAAGAGTAACCTATGCTGCTTTTATTTTATACAAGTAACTGCCGGTATCAGAAGAGGCACCGTCTCTCGCAACTCACAATGTACTGTTATTTTTCGTGAGTTTTAGACCAACAAATTTTTGAGAGAAAATACATGAATTATTGTATTGTTTATGTATTAAGTTACTACAAAAATGGAGTTTCAAACCTAGCCACTTTTCGCGCATTACACGATAATAATGGTTGTTATAATCAACCGATTACGCAAACAATTGGTATAATTGGGAAGAAATTTGAAGGGAGTGGAAGCGTTACTGCGCTACTGTGCTCTAAGGCCCAAAGGTTTCAGGTTATGGCCGAGATACCGCCCAAAATGTACGAAAAAGTGGTTAAAAATAACCTCAAAAGAATCGCATGCTGCAAAAATCCCGGGGCCGCCATTTGAATGATATTGCTTATCACACTTAATGGCAGATTCCAAACTTTATAATTAATTAAATTTTCATCGAAAATGTATCACTTTTTCTGTAGGTATTATTTAACTTTACTTCCGAAACCGAAAATGAATGACCCGTTATCTGGGGGCACGGCAGTGCCCCCGCCAAGTCGAGCATAAAGCGGCACGGCCGTACCATACTTTTCTCGAAGCAATTCAGGCCATTTTCGACCCCGTATAACTTCGTTGTGGATAAAACTAGAAGCTTGAATTTTCAGTAACCAAGCAGGTATTGTATAAACACGGTATATTTAAAATTTCATTTAATTTGAACCAGTAGTTTAAGAATTATAACGAGTCAAAGTTCCTTAATTAATTTTATCACTCACTGACTGACCGATCATCAAAAGTCTAAGGCACTTCTAGCAGACATAGAAGCTTCAAATTTAGAATACAATTAGTGTTTAGTGTATGAATTTTCCTTGATTGAATGTGAAAATGAACTAAAATATTTTTCAATTTCGGTCCAATTTTCTAGATACATCAACTGCATAAATAACTTTGTAATCCCATATATTTATATGGGATTACAAAGCTACATTTACAGTTAATTAATCAGTGTACCTGTGTATAATTATGTATAATATAATGGAATAATATGTGTAGATAGGTATCTAGATATAATTATGTTCAAAGGTAACTTGTAAAATGGTCAACGGAATAAAAAAGCCAGAGAGAGGGCTTTAAGAAAATTCGTTATTGGTATACAAAAAGTAGAAAGGAAAAAAGTAGGACTATCTACAAAAAGAAATGAGATCCCATAAAAAACAATACTTGTCAAAAAAACCAAGTCTCGCAACTCAGTTCTTCTGCCGTAAAAAGTTGTGAGATCCATGTAATAACAAGTTGGTTATTCGATTATTCAGTCCCTACTTAAGGGACCTTTTGTCTTAAGTTGTTACGTAATTATCTAACCTAACTACATCGTATAGTCACCATATCAATATTAAAAATCTTTAACGTTTTAAATAAATAGATTGACTTGGCAATCGCAAAAACAATGTAATTTATATATGTATGTATTATTTGTGAAATATATTGTGTTTTCATGCGATGGCCGAGTCAATCTATTTATTTAAAACGTTACTTGGCTACTGAAAAAGAAGAAAAAGATATATATCTATATTCTTCCCTGATTCCAGTTCAATTAGAGTTGGGTCTCCTCACTTTCCTGCGCCAGGACAGTCTGTCTTGGGTTGTCGTTTCAGGGAGTTGGATTTTCTCAAGTTCTCTCTTTGTCTGTCTGCCTTATGGGTAGAGTGGTGGCTAACTGTCTTCCACCTATTATTTTTAATGGTGCCGTCATTCCTATCAGCCCTAGCGTAAAAGATCTCGGTTTGCATCTTGACGCGACTCTTGGTTGGCAAAATCAAATTTCTAGTGTCAGCCAAAGGGCCAATTGCACTTTGCGTTCCTTGTATCGTCTGAGAAACTTTTTGCCTGTTAAGACGAAGACTATGCTTGTGCAGACTTTAATTTTCCCATTAATCGCCTATGGTGACGTGTGCTACTTTGACCTGAATGCAGTCTTGCTCGATAAGCTTGATCGTATCCTCAATAACTGCATTCCGTTCATATTTAATTTAAGGAAATATGACCATGTCTCAAGTTTCAGGTCTGAGCTTAAATGGATGACCATTCGCCAGAGGAGAAGTTTGCGCACTTTGACAACGCTTTTCTCTTTACTCAACTCTCCCAGCCCTCCTTCTTATCTAATGCCTCACTTTCGATTTCTATTTTCTTCACACAATAAGAATCTACGTTCATCCAATAATCTTCTCTTACTCTGCCCTTCTCATACATCTGACTTTGTTCATTCTTCTTTTCATATCCAGTCGATTCTCCTCTGGAATGCACTTCCTCTCGAGATCAGAACGGCTGACAGTCGCTATGCATTTAAAAAGAAATTGCGGATCTATTTTCTACACCAATAAGCAGAATTTCCACATTCGCTTTTCATTTGCTTCTTCATTATATATGTATTTATATATATATATATATATATATATATATATATATGTATTTATTCATATATATTATTTATGTAGATTTCTATTGTTTAATGATACTAGGGTTTTTGTGTTATTACTATTATTATATATATATATATTTTTTTAATTTTACATCACACGTTTATATTGCACCTCCCACACTATCTCGTCACCACTCAGGGTTGACTGGTAGAGAATGCCTACGGCATTAAGCCTTTGTACCTATGTGCATAAAGTGTAAATAAATAAATGGCGGGCGGCACCTGCCACGTTTTTGTTCCGGGAGTTTTGAGTAATATTTGAGTCAATTTCAACAACTCGATTTTTTACCTAATTTCCATGGACATTTTCATTTTCAGGTTTCTTAAAAAACTTTAATAATAAAGCTCAACATATCCACATTATAAATACATTTTCTAAAAGGGGATTATATAATTATATTACTTAGAGAGTTATTTGGCTCACCGAAATTAGCGAACCACAGAAATTTTATTATTGCAACCGAAATTGTATTGGTGACACAGAAATTGTGCGTGTGCACTGAAATTATAAATTAAAATAAAAATAATTTTAGAATGAAAAAACTGATATAATACGAATCATTTTAATAAGCATTTATAATAATACAACGTGGTGTACTATTGCTTAAATCAGTCTTACAAAATTAGCAATCAAGGAACTGATTACGTTTTTTTAGGGTTCCGTAGTTTACTTTTTGTACATAAATTAGTAGTAGGTACTTATTTGTAACAAAATTAATACTAAATGGTTTTTTGTTAAACTACTGTATTTTCCTACGTTTACGGGGTATAATTGTCCTTTTTCTGTTATTTTCTATGTTTTCTTGTACCTTTGAAATGTTTGAGTGAATTGCCCATTCAGTATCCGGAATTCTTTTTACGCGTTTTCTGTTTATAGTTAATTTGGCCAAGTCGGGGCGGTATAACGTGCGCAGACGTTTGTACTCTACAATAGAGCTTTCTTGTCCTTGATTTAACTTGGATCTAAATTGATAAGATGTACTCCATCTAAGGTTTTAACTCTAGAGAGTCCAACGTAAGCTTGCCCTTTAATAAATATAGAAGAGATTATGTCGAGAAGAGCACTTTCAAGGCTAAGGCCTTGTGATTTGTGGATAGTAATAGCATATGCTAAGCAAATAGGGAATTGTTCCCTGTGAACATATACATTACTTAATATGTGAAACTTGGTCTTGACTCGTTCTAGTTCGTATATTAAATTATGTTTAAATTGTATTGTAATTTTAAGTGCGTTATTGCTGTTTTCGACGTCCCAATGTGCCTTCTCTATTTTTCCAATGGATGTGTTTACCAGTTCTCTCTCTACGTTTCTTTGCAATATTACACGTGCACCTATTTTTATCGTGATGACATTTTCTAAGCCAGCAGTTAGCGACGAATCATCCTTGTTCTTTTGAGTACTTAATTTGCTCGTTTTTTTAGATACCGTGGACAGTTTATTTCGTCTATCGAATTTAATTTAATTTCTGGTTGCTCCATATTTGATTCATGATCGTGACGTAATTGCACAACGCCATCTAGTGTCACTTTTAAATAAATCAATGGAGGCGGCATGGTGTAGTGACCCTCTAAGATAATAGGTGGCGCTAGTGGTTGTAGAATGCGGTTAATTAGGCGTAATAAATACGAAAATCTACTATATTCTTATTTATAAGTACAAAAACGGAAATATCTGGATTAAAAAAAATTAAGGGTGGTATTCAACTCGTTATATATTCACGTAAAGATCTTAAAATCCACATATAGAGATTTACAGGCACTAATTATCAGTTAAGTGAACATTATAACAAAATGATAAAAAATTGCCAGTTTCTGATTTTTTCCTTTGTATTTACCTAATTACCTATCTGAATGCCAAATTTGAACTTTCTAGGTCATCTAGAACTGGGTTATAGTTTTGATCTATAGGTCAGTCATAAAAATGACGATTTTTGGATGTTAATATCTAAATAACCGTTTAAGATATGTTTATAAAATTTGGAACACATATGTATCTTGCCAGTCTCAATATATGAACCAAATTTGAAATGTTTAGGTGAAATAGTTATTGAGTTATGAGGGGCTCAAAAGTGGCTCCAAATGGTTCGTGTAATATTACACACGGTGAGCTGCGCGCCAGAACTTGGCTTGACACGCTCCCGCGTGTCTAGATAAATATTTATCAAACATATATTAACAACCTACACAAATTGTAACCAATCTAAAAAAAAAATATTACCACTGCAATAACAGTAGTTTTATCTTAAGAATATTAATAACAGAACTAATAATATATCCAATCCTAAAAATTAAATAACATATTCTGATTATCATAATAATATGATCAATTTGAAACTAATAGAAAAATCCTAAACAAATTACTTAAATATTTGTGGACATACAGTTTACTTCTCAAAATCAAACAACGCTATTTATATTTTCTTATTGTCAAAATCATAAAACTAAATAACGAATTATTGCTATACACAGTTAATCAGATAACATTAATTTTGATATCTTGTACGTATCAAAATGACAAATTAATAACTAATATAATAATCATAAGAGCAGCTCAATAAAATCCATCGCTCTGAAGATAAACTATAAAAAATAATGATATTAGACATCAATCAACTTTTACGTAACTAAGATATTAAAAAATATTCTTTAAACAAATAATCACTAACATGGCGAAAATCTTCAGAAAATATTTTTATCATCACTATCAAAAATATTTAAATGATGTCTTGTAACTAATTCTTTGTAATATTCAATGTGAGCATCTTTATCAGTCTCAATGGTTTTTTCAAAATTCGACGTTATATCACTACGTATTTTGGAAAAATGAGGCTGATGGAACTAGATTGTCATAGTCTATATTGTCCAAGTCATGTAAAGCGTCAGCTGATTTGATGGTCTTATCTTGAGGTATGGTCTTGGTTTTAAAGTAAAATAATTCAGATCCTTTAGATCTGTGAATTGTTGATGGCTTTAAACTGGAATCCGATTGTGATGCAAGTGGAACGACCGTTGCATTATCCAGGATTTCAATAGGCAATTCATAGAAACCTAAATGTTTACCATGGATGCATTTTATAGGATTGTAAAGACAGTTTTCATCAGTGCATGACAGTGATTGCATTGTAAGAGCTTTGGATGTTTTTGCCCAAACGATCTAATGGATCTTCATAGATACTGGGAAACATTTTAGGAATTTTGGCAAAATCCAATCCATTTCATTCACTTCATAGTCGTTAACAATCTTTATTTTTACACCTGTGACGGTTATTTGAAGATCTTCCACTAAAGCTTTAACATCGTTGATGCCAAAGGCAACCAGAAGATTTGCAGATCTCTTAAAAACGTCGCCTACACCGTCAGGTCCTTTTCCATTTCCATGCCCACATTCGCAGTAATGCCATATCACTCGAGACAATTCACTCAAGTCCTGTCAAGTACATTAAAATTTGATGAGCTGCGATATAATATAGATTTTTTTGTTTCTGTATTGTTCTGACGGAGAATCGGATGTGAGGTGGAGAACCGATTTTTGGATTCCTAAAATAAAAAGGATATTTAAAATACTGATGAGTCAATTTAAACTCTCACATTTTATTATGAAAGGAGGCATGAGAAAAATAATGGGATATCATAGACTGTAAAGGATTGGATAATGCTATCTCTGTGTAATCTATAACTAGGGATGTTTAATGAGTTCTGTCAAAGTAATTTCGGCATAACAAATATTGTTTCTTTTCAAAAACCTTCATTAACATTAATACAATAATTGATAGGTACAATTTCTGTGGAGTCGTGTAATTTCCGTGGACGCCCTGATGCCACGGAAACCACAGAAATTGCCCCACAGAAATTGGAAACGTGGCTATTTTTTTTTAATTACAAGAAACTATCAAGGCTATGACTATTGTTTTCTATAATCATAAATGTGTACCAAAGGCTACTTAGCATGCATAAAAATAATACCTTTATTTCTTGAAAAAATCCTTTTAAAACTTGATTACCGAAATTGCAAAATTTCGTTCCGAGTAAACTGAAATTAAGTACTAACATTTTTGGCGGGAAGACGTGGCAATATGGTGCACTACCGTTCTCACTATGCGTAAGGGCACGACTGTCTCTTGCTGGGCAGGGATTTATTGTTCGTTTAAACTCATTGGTGGAAGCTCAGGACGGCGAAACAAAATGACTATAGAAATTGGTAACTTCGCTCGGACAAAACTAGCGTTGACATGTACTCATTAACTATAAGTATAAACATTCAAAAATAATTAGCTTCTTGTAGGTCAATTATTACTTAACGCAATCAAAATACATTTCCCTATATATGTTGAAGATTATTAGAAACTCGAGCCCCACATCCCGCTCTACATGCATACACAAACACGCATACACGCACACACACACACAAACGCACACACACTGCACAAACACACACTAAAATTCACAACAAGCCATAAGAATACACACACGCTAACAAATCACAATTATTACAGAAACTGATACAGTATAATATGTGTACATGTATAAAATGAACATTCATCCAGTGGTAGCTAAGCACCGTCTACTTGTGTAATGTAACCAAGCTCAAAAATCACTTGGCCGAACACTGTCTCCTAAGACACAGGTTACCCTAGTTTAGGAGGCAGGGTTATATAAATTTTGTACAGATTCTGCAATGGGCTTCTTACCCGACTGTTTTTATAATATTTAAGTTCAACCAATTGTACCTACCTAAAATAATAATAAATAATAAATATCTTCCTGAGAAGTGTATGTATAATGCTGTGTATGAAAGTGATTGTGAACAAGACACAGAAATTGATAATTCATCATTTACAGATTTTTTTCTTAAAAAGTAATAGTCTTATACATATAATTTAAGTGGCTTTATTTAGATTCACGTCTCTTTAATTCTTAGAAAAAAAATCGTTGAATTATCTGTAAACCAGCCCTACGTTTTCAGCCTAGACGCGTAAATTTTTCGTCTGAGAAATTCACTCATTTACAACGTGGTCCTCTTGGCGTCTTTTGATGTGACCATATCAAATCAAATCAAATCAAATCAAAATGTTTATTTGCCAGAAATACATTGTTTAT
Source organism: Tholera decimalis (assembly GCA_943138885.2). Taxonomy (NCBI): domain Eukaryota; kingdom Metazoa; phylum Arthropoda; class Insecta; order Lepidoptera; family Noctuidae; genus Tholera; species Tholera decimalis. The sequence goes on from OW964556.2 coordinate 22,729,550, forward strand.
AAGGAAAGATCTTATATCCTAAAAGTCACTGTATTCTGCCTGCAAGCAAGCGTGCAAATTATTTATTTTTATACCAGCGTACTTAGGCGATTCTCGGTAACTTTATCAGATATTGGCGACATTGAAACTGCCTCGTATATACTCGTATTTTATCGTGTCTAGTCACACCTCCCGCCCACCTAAGCATCTTCATTTCGTTGGTATGTACTTTTTGTTCAGGTGTCTTTTTGACTGTCCAGCACTCGGGAGTAACGCCGGGCACACTACTGTTAGGTATGTATGATTTCTCCTTGTTTTTTTGTTGGGATTCGGGGATTCTGTGAGTGACGTCAGCGTCCACGTTTGCATCTCTCGTTAACTTAGAGCCTAGATATTTAAAATGGTTTACTGTGAGTATGGGTGTCGTACAAATGTAAATAGTCTCTGGAGTAGGGTTTCCACTGAAAGGACATTTTAGATACTCCGTTTTACTCCTATTAACTCTCAGGCTGTACTTTTCCAGGGCTTGCGTCCGTATGTTTAGTCGTTCCTGCAGATGTTCGTGATCTTTGTTGTTAATTCTATATTTTCCGTCATAATTCTAACTACTTGTATAACATCCGTGGTTGACTTGGATTCTGTAAAGCCAAACTGGTTTGGGGATATTTCACAGATTTTGTTGAGACGGTTGTTGATGATTCGTTCCCATATTTTGAGTGTGTGAGCGGTCTATGTTATGTTTTTATAGTTCTCGGACTGCGCAGCATCGCCCTTGTCTTTGTAGAACGGCAGTAGATAGCTCTGGCGCCAAGATTCTGGAATACAATTGAATGACGATATTGCTATGTATATAGCTTTGCTAACCAAGCTTCAGTTACTGGGCCTAGTCTTTTCCACAGATATGCAGTGACTTCATCTGGATTTGCGGCTTTTCATTTTACCTAATGCATGTCTCACCTTGTCCTTATTTATAGTTGGTATTGGACCATGTGTGGATGCACATGCCGGTGGATCCTCGTTTATAAATTCGTCCTTCAATAGCTGACTATAATATTTGAACCATCTTTCGTTAATTTCTTTCTTTCGTTTCTGTGTTGTTTGTTAGTGATTTCTTTTGGTCCTTACATTTGATTTATTTATTTACTTTTTATGTATGAACATCAAATCTGAAATTAGCAAAACGCAAACATAGAGCATCCATGAGGATGCTCTATGTTTGCGTTTTGCTAATTTCAGTACTTCATCCACATTTTTAGTACTCTCTAGACTTTCATAGAACGTTTGGTTGTTTTGGCGACCTCATCTTTTAGCATCTTGCTTCGCCACTTTATTGGTATCCGTCCTTATCTTCCTATAGTTTAGAACTCTGCCATTTGTTAAAACAATGTTTTTTATTTGCTAGCGTCTCTTTGATTCTCATATTCCACGTTTCTTTTATTGTCGGTGCCATAGTAGATGACCTGGTAATCATTCTCCATATCTTTGGACTTTGAGCTTTTCTACAAGGTGTAACAGATTAAGCGCAATACCTCAGACACCCCAATTAGTTAGGGGCTATCTCATTTTCCCGTTGCTTAGTTATAAAATGGGAACTTTGATCACGTGGCCAATAAATAAATCTGTGGCTGGACTTATAATTTTCCATTTAAAAACATTCAGACAACAAGAGGTTATGCCTGTCCTTAAAGGCATAGTCGTACATAGGTATGCTGGTATATAAAGAACCCTTAGCACATAACTCTGATACGAACATGGCCGTTTTTTTTCAGTAAATATCTTCATAATAAAATTTTTATCTGTAGATATTTGTCTTTCTCTATTATGAATTTGATATGTATTAGTATATATTTATGTATTATATTTTTCACTTCAGTAGCTCAAACATTTAGGTTTTAATTTTGTAATTTTTTAATTTTTGTTTTCAGTAAGCCACGAATATTTTATTCAGCCTTAGGTTAATCATACAATTCGAAACATTCACACTCTATCTCTTTCCCGGCATTAGAAAGAGAGAGAGACAAAGACCAGCCCTTTTGAAGTTCCGATTTTGAATTCACCCTCAAAGACAAACACGTTCGGAATTTCGTACTAACTAAAGAAATTTTGCAAAAAGATAATTATGTCTTTTAATGTAATTTATTGAATTTTTAACTTTTTATTGTATTCAACGAAAATAGTATTTGCTGCAAATAAAACTGATATTTAACATGTAAATATTTATTTCTAGTTTCAATAATGTTACGTAATATATTTTGAATAATAAAATATCATAGGTGCTATTTCCGAACACGCCTTAATTTAAATAAAAGATCGGGAATAAAATTTCGTGGCTGGTGTAAAGAGTTAAATAAGTTTAAAAATATTAAAATAATCCTAAAATATGAGTGGAACTAGCGACGAGAACAGTATTTTAACACCGGAAGAGTTAAAACAACAAGTTATTAATGCAGAATTAAGTTTCCTATCTGAGAAGTCTCGCGAGAAATATCTGAAAGCATACCATGTCTTCAATGAATGGAGACTTAAAAACGGCGCAAGCAGTTTTTCAGAGACGGTGTTGCTATCTTATTTTTTAGATTTATCACAGACGAGGCGATCATGTGGAGTATTTACTCTATGTTGAAAGCTACTTTAAAAACAGAACATAACGTGCATATTGAAACATACGCAAAACTCGTATCTTTTCTAAAAAGAATGTCAGTTGGGCATAAGGCTAAAAAGTCTAAAATTTTCACGGCCCTTAACATAGAAAAATTTGTTAATGAAGCTCCAGACTGCAATTTTCCTGCCGCTAAAGTAAGTGGTACCTATAAATCTATGTTGTTAGTTATTAAAATTTGCGTGTAGACTGTTATGTATAAAGGTACTTACTGCCTACTACTAATAATTTTTGGAGGCGTAATGAATCCTAGTCTGGCTTAGCAATACTGTTAAAATATTTATTATGATATGTAAAAGATGCTGTAAATGTTAAATTATGCATATTAATTCTGTAATATTTTCATTACAGGTTGTTCTGATCATAGGAATTAGTGGAGCGTGTCGCAATAACGAGCTATTACAGCTAACAGTAAATAATATCGAAAAGCATTCAGATAAATTACAGAAAGCCGATTAGAGACACCAACGTTTACCGTTGTTCCTTCTCAATCCGCCACCGAAACAGAAACCTTAACCCCAGATAATCAAACTCAATTCAATGCAACTATAACGTTGCCAAATAAATCTGTTACTTTTAATTTGCAGAATTGCAGTAATTTTACTTTTAACTTTTAAAATGTTCCATTTTATTGAATTGGTACCTCCTACCTATAATGTTAATTATTTTGATTTACAATAAATACTTATTTCAAGCAATTCCTGTTTATTATTTATCTCCTAAAGTGTTCTCGCTGCTGAATTGAAAAGTTATGTGTGTTACACGAGAGCAAAGTTTTTTGCATCTCGTGCCTTTGAATCCCTCGCCACACTCAGGATTCAACTTTAGAATCACTCGCTACGCTCGTGATTCAATCGTTGAATCCTTCGCTTGATCGGGATTCAAAATCAGCACTCGCAGCAAAAAACGACTGCTCTCTTGTTGCACAAATAACTATTGTGGTATGTATTTTATATTATGATGTTTGGTTAGTATTATGTATAATGTTGTACACTGACAGCCCTAACTCTATCTCCTTTAATTTCTGTCCATCCAAAGGTTGTCTGTAAGAGATTGCCCTGTGCGATAAGACCACCCATTGTACACTAGGTTTATTATTAGTATCCTTAAGAGAATTTTGAGGTGTACAACAAAGTATATAATAAATAAATAATAAATATTTACTTATGACGATGTTCGTTACTTTCCACAATTACTTTAATAGTCTTTATGTAACAAAAATGTATGTCGTAAGAAGTGTTTTGTGTGTACGATGGTATCGTATTCTCTAGACCGAGATAATAGGATAACGGAAATACAGACTAAGATAATATCAAAATGCACTTCAACAATCCTTGACAAACGTCTTTAGTAGGAACTGACCTTCACAATGCATATCTTTAGATCTTCATTGACGAAAAGGTTATTCAATTTAATGATTTTATTGTAATCTAGTTATACATAATTATAATTATGTTTAGATAATAATCTGGAGACGAAGACTAGCAGGTTCTAATGATAGGGGACCTGAATTAGAAGCTTTACCACACTTCGGCAAAAAAAGGAATTAAAAGACATAAGACAAAACTGTCAAACAATTTTCCAGTTTTTTAAAGTTAAAATGTAAAACCGGCAAAGAGTGATTGAGACTCACACACCGCAGGTTCCGTACAAAAGCAATAGCTCGTCCATTGAAATATTTCCGATTTTCCGAGTACCTATGTTTTAAAGTTCCCTTTTAAAACCGGTCTCCAAATACACACATCAAAAGTGTCTAGGGATCAAGCATTTTTATGCGGATTTCTTGAGATTGAGATGTGGCTTTGTAATAAATTTATGATTTTATAAATTTATATGGATCCTTTTTGGTGCATTTCATAATTTGAAACAGGAACTGTTAATCAAATTCGAGTAAAAGATGAAAATCAGCTGTCAATATTTTCCCTATAAAAACATACAACGCATTGAAGACATTATTAGTGCTACTGTTTCCCTACTACTGATTAAAACCAACGTTATTATGGAGCGGCGACGTCATTTAAGCAGGGAAGAAATGCTCAGAGCCGTGGGAATGATAGAAGCTGGTTCCCGGCAACGTACTGTGGCTTTAGCTCTGAATACAAGTCAGAGTGTTATCAGTCGACTTTGGACACGTTACCGAAGCACTGGTACCGTGGCTGAGCGCCATGGAGGACGGTATCGCTGCACCACACGGAGACAAGACCGATACATCCAAATCTTAACTCGAAGAGCTCCAACAATAACCGCCATGATGTTAGCCGTGAGGCTTCATCACTCTTCAGGGAACTTAATTAGCGACCAAACAGTCAGAAACCGCTTGCATGAAGTGAACCTTCATTCCCGAAGACCGCTACGGGTACCACCTATAGCAGTGCACAATCGTAGGATTCGATATCAATGGGCTCTTGAACACAGAAATTGGGCAGAAGAACAATGGCGTTTCGTGTGCTTTTCTGATGAGTCTCGTTTTGGTATGAGACCGGATACAAGACGTATACGACACTGGAGAACCCCTGGACGCCAACAGCGATTAAAATCCTGCCAGGAAGTCCATCCTTATAGTGGTGGAACCATCATGGTATGGGCGGGTATTTGGATCGGCGGAAGAACTGAGTTGATTTGGATCAGAGGCAACCTCAACGCTCTAATTTATGCTGAGACGATTGTATCTGACGTCATCGTTCCTCTACAAGTGCAAATCGGTACCTTATTTCAGTTAATGCATGATAATGCACGACCGCACACCGCAAGAGTTGTAAGACAGACTCTCGCCGCAGCTAACATCAATGTCCTGCTCTGGCCTGCTCAGTCGCCAGACTTGAACCCGATTGAGCATGCATGGGATATGCTACAGAGAAGAGCTCTGCCGAATATGGAGGGTATCCAGTCGCAAGAAGACCTTTTTTTGTTGTTGCAACGAACATGGGCGGCCATTCCACAGCGTGATTTGGATGAACTCATTTTGAGTATGCCAAACCGATGTTCTTGTGTTGTTAGTGTTCGCGGTAGAAACACGGATTATTAATTGTTTAAGTTACCCAATAAAATTTTAAAGAAAACTGTTATTTCAGTCTTTTTTTCGAACTTTAATGTTAGTGGTTCAAATGTCAAAAATCCCTTTATTAGGAAAATGGCAAATTTCTTTATTAATGCAAAGATGACTTGGTTTATCGTTACTGTGACAAACGAAAACACTTTATTTGATGAATCCTTAAAGAAAATTTTAATTAATATCAATCAGAAGAAAAGTTATTGCAAAAATATATGTTGATCCCTAGACACTTTTGATGTGTGGATATAAAATTATATTAAAATTGTATTATATTATAGTGTAGCTGCAATTTTGTTATGGTTAGTACTCTAACGGGTTATTTGAGCCCGTTACATGGATTTCTTAAATGAAAGATCTTAGATGAAGAAGAATGAATTATTGAAATCGAATTAAATATATAGGTATTTTAGATCTTCTTTGATCAAGTGATTTGATCATTTTGCACGCTACGGATTTGTCTTTTTTTATTAGTTTTCTTCTAAACTAAAATAATAAATTTACACTGTTATTCGAAGTTAAGACGGTGTATTATAAAAAAAACTTACAATGTTTATGTACGTGTTCGTGCTAAAATTTTTCATGCAATCGTTTTCACAAAATCCCTTATTATCCCTTCCGTTATAAACGGCAACTACTTTCCCAAGGTTCTATTTTACGTTATTTTAAGTTTGGTTTGTGGGGGATTCCTTAATATTTACATTTGTCAGAGTTTTTTTTCTTTACAAGTGCTTTAAGTTCTTGCTTCTTTGATTCTAGGTTAACGGGAAGTGCCCTAAAGGTTTTGATTCCTTTTTGAAATTTGCAAAATATGTGACATAAGCGGTCATATCTTTTGATCGCATTGAGCTCTGACTTTTTTACAGCTAAAACAGACTGTAAATGTAATAATAACTGTTTTAATATAAATTGGACTACGTTATGTAAGAACCAATTAAGCGGCACGAAAACTGAGAAAATGGGCTTCAAATATTTCAAAGTTAAAATGGTCGCTGTGCATACATTTATTATGTTTAGAGTGTAATTTATTTTTATTATGATGACATAAAATGTATATGTTCACATTAGTTAAAAAATATAAGGCTATACAACAAACTTTTGTAGTTATAGCCATTTTTTCGCTTAATTTGTTAATGTGTTTAAGCCATATTCAGACCATTTTAATTATCAATAACGTGCTATACGAAATTATTGTCGTTTGATACTTTTTTGAGATTCGTTTCGGGTGAAATAAATTAGGCAATAAGATTATATTCAGTTATTTTAATAAAATGAACTTAATTAAAACCAATGCTGTAACACTTCTACATCTTAAATAATTAATTTTTGAAATTGAACTAAAACTTGTACTAGTTATTTAAAAATATGTTACTACTCTTTTCTTTTATTAATTTCACTGTACCATATTATTATTTTTATTCTACATCTTCTACTTCAAAATCAATAGATCCGTCAAAACCTTCAACATAATCTTCTAAATCACTAGATCCAGTTAAATTTTCATAATATTTTTCCGCATCAGATAGAACGAGATGAAGGAGGGATTTTATATCATCCAGTTTTGGTTGAGATATAGGTTTTCCTTGTGGCCAAAGTCTTTTATTGAGATCTACTTCTTGGAGTTGACCACCATGACTGGTTAAAAGAACTATCCGACCAGGTTTATTCTTAAAAATGTTTATTTCTTTAGTTTTCAACCAGCTTATAGCATTTCCTTCTATTTCTATTTTAAAAACTTCAGCATTTTAAAAACTCCGACAGTCTATTCTTTCCATTTTAGTAGCTATCAACTTGTTTCTCTTACGACAACTGGTCATCACATCAATGTAGTCTTGTAGAGTATATAGCCGTGTATGGGTTTGTAAGGCTGATTCGATATCACTAAACTCGCTATCATTTTATAAGAAACTATGTCCAGGAACCATATATCGTAGAGTGATTTTCTCCAGGTTGTGTTTTTCTTCTAGTATTGCAAATAGTAGCAGAGTCAACTTTATATTTCGGTTTTGGCCACCACAGGAGTCTGAGCACAAGATAAGTTCTTTGACTTTTGAGTCTAGATTTAAAGATAAATGTTTGCGTAAAGTGGAGCCTACTTCTTGTGCTCCCCTGCCTACTATTGCTTCCACCCAGACGTAACAAAACCCTTTACTGGTTTTACCTGAATACACACCGCAGTTGTATAGCCACAGTTGGCGTTTGTACAAAACGATGTTGGTTGGAATTATTGGCAGTGTTTTTTCCATATCAAAAGTCAAAGTTTCAATATGAACACAAGTCTTAGCCAAAGTCATGTCTTATTTTTCATTACACGTGCGTCTTCAGCTTCTTTATGGTGCTGCTCTCTTTCCTTCTCTAAATTTAATCTGGTTTGTCGTGATCTCTGATTTTTATTGCTATTAAATAGGTCACATTTATTACACGTGTCTTTTTGTGGATTTTTAACCAACTTCAAAAAAAGGAGGAGGTTCTCAGTTCGTCTTGAAATTTTTTTTTAATGTATTTTACCTCTGAACTCGAAGACGGCTGGACCAATTTGGAATTTTCTAGTTGGTCCCATTGTTATAAAATCAGGATCTGATAATGGGATCCTGGAGTAATCGAGGAAACTCTTCAAATATTATAGGCACACCTATAGCGTTTTGGGTATTTCTAACAGTACCTTGTGCAGTTGCTTTTGAAAAGCACCATTTGGGGAAGTGAAACTGATGATAAGACCACAGATGGCCACTGAAACTACTCGATAATAAGTATTTCGTGGATTGCGATTCGATTATTTGAATATGCATGTTAAGCACTTCATGGTCGTCACAATGCATATGGTGATGTAAATCTGATGGTGAAGTACCAGGAGAACTCCTCAAAAATTAACGGCTCTGCATCGGGAAAAGCAATATTTTGAAAAAGGTGATAAGTAGTTCACATTTTTGCTTTTGTAACTAGATAAATTACAAGCCGACCCACCAAAAAGCGTGAAAAAACTTTTTAGCAAAAAATAAAACCGACTTCCATATCAAAACACTACAAAGCCAAAAATAACTTTAATTTCGGAACTTTAATGTCCAAAAAAAATAAAATACAAAACCAATAACACCGATTACCGAAATTAAAGTTATTTTTGGCTTTGTATTGTTTTGATATGGAAGCCGGTTTTATTTTTTGCTAAAAAGTTTTATCCTTTGCAGATTAAATTGGGTATAACATATTTTTTTATACGATGCAAAAGAAACTGTTTTACTTGATTCATCAGAGCTTGCTTTCGATAAATATAAGTCGTACATTTTCGACAAAGTCATCTCCAGTGATAAACAGTAATGGAACTTATATTTTGGAAATTTATCAATGTGTTCCATAATACTTTTTCAACATCTTGAGGCATCTTAAGAGTGTTTCCTGATATCTTTCCCCTTTTGTTTTATTTTTTTTCTGAACCTGAGCATTTTTTTAAGTATCTATCAATCCAGGACGAGCATGAGCAATGAGATCCTCCGCCGCCGCCCCACCTCGTCCCATACCCAAAAACCCGCGAAAAAAGGAATTTAATAACGAATGAAACGAATAAAACATCGTGTGTGTGGTGATATGCATTAACGAATTAAATAACATTTTAGGCCCTTACTATAAGGCCATAAGCGTGATTTTTGAAAAAAAAACTAGTTGAATACATAGTTTATCATGCCTATAGTCGATCTGCATTCACCACATTTTTTTTTCGATTTCATCGCTTAATTCGTTCTTACATAACGCAGTCCAATTGCAGTTTCATATCATTACGCGTTTCTGAGTAAAAGGGTCTTGACTGATAGACGGACAAAGAGACAATAATAATTAAGTAATCCTACAAGGATTCCGTTCTTCTATTTGAGGCACGGAATCCCAATAATATCCCAATAACCGAAAATCTGTTACTTCAGTTAAGTGTTAATTTTCATTTGAGTGTCATAGTAAGGAAGGTGCATTGCAAAGGCTACCGACCAACGAACAAGCCTACACAACCCAAACAACCGTATTCATAAAAGTTGTTTTCAAGTTAGGACAGTTTTCATTCCTCGCACTCAGCCTTTCATAAATTTTTACTACACCTTTAAATTCCGGTTGGCTTTATGGCCAACTTTTCACTCATAATAAAACTTCAAATTTCCTCAGATATTTTAAGTAGGATAACGAGAAAGCTTGTTACTATCTTTTAGAAAATTATTTTTAGTTGTAGCCAAAACTATGCCGATACTAATAAAACCATCGAGGTAAATATATTCAACATTTTACGAGGACGTTCCGTAACGGATTCGTGTTCAAGTATCCAAGGTCAAAGGTGAATGAATAACTAAAAAAACTTCCGTAATGCCGAAAACAAAACATATTATATTATATCCACGCAATATATTATGTATTATGGCAATTGATATAATATGATTTTAAACTGCAGACAAAATAAATTAATAAATTCCTTAGTTGCTCCGTTGTTTGCATCGAATTATTCATTACAAAAATATTACGCGAACTTACGTCAAAATAAAATTAAACGGTCACGTGAATTAACATGGTACTGGGTCTGATACTATAAAACAAATACGCATCGAGTCAAAACATTCTTGTTTTGACTTCTAGATTTGTGCAGCTCATAGATCGCGGCGTAGCTGTTGCTTCGTAGATCCATGATATTGGGTTATTTTATTTATAGAGTGTCTTACCTAAATCTGGAATGGAGCTGGATGGTTCCTCGAAGGCGGGCGGCTTGTGGAGACGCGGCGGCGGTGGCGGTGGCGGCGGCGGCGGCGGGCGCATGCACTGGATGACCGACTGCGCGGGCGCCAGGCTGGGCGCCGCCAGCAGCACGGGCGCGCGGAACTCCTTGCCTGGCGGCGCCGGCAGCTCCAGCCTCCGCGCTCCAGGCAGCATCTCCGCCTCATACACCATGTCCATCGGCTCGCGCTTCGGGGATAACTTAGGATAACACTGCATCGTTCCTCAAATACTGACAAGTCACTACGTCTCTTAAATTGTCTATTATAGTCTCGGATACCGGCTACTATAAAACTATCAATTACTCCACAAAAGTATCGAAAGTAAATTCAAGTGCGATACGGAAATCTTCTTATAGCTGGGACATTTCAGCGCATTGTTTACGTGTATCGAGCACAAGTTGAAGGGCAAGTATCGCCGGGCGCCTGTTCGAGCGCGGGTTCGTGCGTGCGCGGCGCGCCGCTCGACTCGCGAGACTCGTTCGCTCGCCGCGGCTAACTTTCTCTCACTGGCGTGGCGGGCGCTCGCAGCCGGACGAAAGTGAATCTGCAGCGTGCGCCCCTCGCCCTCCGCCCTCAGGTGTCCTGCACCGCCCGCCCAGCGCCGCCGCCACCGCCGCTGCAACGCCCATCCGACATCAACTTTAACCTTAACTCTGACCTTTACGGGAGTGCACTGCACTCATGCACTCACGACACACCTCACTCATTATAAATAATATCACATTCATAAACACCAGAAGAAAATAGACTGCCATATAATTATTTGATACCTATCTATAACATTTAAAATCTACCACTTAACTGTAAGTACATGAACGACAGAAAAAATAAATCAGAGAGGACGGAATTAAATGTCTCAAGTTTTTGTGACACGAATTAATTACGGTGCATGTTGCTCTTGAACTTGAGGATTTTAAGGTAGGTACCAACGAGGCTAACATTCAATTATTTAACTTGTTAATCTTAGATTCTAGGCTAATGAGTTATTTGTATACGTAATTCGTGAATTGTTCATGTAGCCTACAGTGAAAATAAACAATATTTGATTGTAGTTGGCCTCCATGCCTAAAGTAGATATGAACAAGTATTTTTATTTATACTTTTTAATTATTTTTAACTGTTTACTTTTCCCCGTTCGAAAACCAGACCATGCTATTTTTAAGTAAAATATGCAATATACAATATACATATTATGTATAATTGTATTATATATGTATAAGGTATTTCATTCAACATGTTTAGCTATACATTAATTTAGGAAAATACGGAGATAGAGTTCCTTCCTTGACAGAAACAATTGCAAAAACATTTTGCCTGCCTGACATATTTTTCACATGCCATTCTACCACATTGTCATGGAACATTTCCGAATTTTCCGAATTTCAATGTGTATCTTAAATTAACCCGGTCAGTGTTAATGTCGAGAGATAAGACGTCACAGCTTTTATCACTTCCGCGAAGACAAGAAGTGATACAGTGAGCCCGATCGATGGTCGCCGGCCAAACGAGCACGCCCGCTGATAACCACTGATAACCATCTAGTAGATAGCACACCAACTGGGCACGAGTTAAACTGTTATGTGCTTTATAGAACAGTTTTTTATCACCGATTTAAGATAATACACGTTTTTTTATCATCCCCATGACGTGCACGATAGGGCATTTGTGGGGCTGATACGGCATGATGCTTCATTGATTGTAATACTCAGCACCTTTAGTATGCACCTATCATACCTTTCTAAGAACATTTGAGAAGTTCCTTATCTTCTAAGTCGTGTTATCCAGATCTCTCATCAAGGTTTTCTTTCAATGGAATTTTATTTTATAAAGGTATCTCCTATCAGTTGGTTTTTGTGAAACTTTCCACATGTCAGAATATTCTATTGCAATAGACGTTATACGTACATGCAATTACATTTATCTCTTAGCGTGTCGATAGAAATCTAACTAAATGACTCGGCCCAGAACTGGACAACTAGTTCGTCCCCTTCGGAAGCGTCCGACAATCCTGTAGCAATGTTCAGGACCCACAGCACAGGATATCACAGTGCGATATAGTTTGTGGAGCAGCACAAAATTTACACAACTGGGCATAGTCATAAATAAATGTAATCATCATTACGATTCTATACCTAATATACAACGTGTAACGGAAACCCCATATCTATCCAAAAGAAATAAAGACAACATCTGGTATGGAGTCTCTATGCAAAGTTTCTGCTCAAAATAAGTGACTCACATAATTGACCCCAAATTATTGGTTTCATATATTTCTTGAATACCAGTAATAACAAACGTGTCACAGCACTATGAGGGTCATCACTTTCCACGTCACTTGCCAATAAAACGATAATTCTCTTCGTTCTTCGTAATTTGAAAAATCAGTCTCTGGTATCAATGTATTGAAATTTCTAAAATGCTCCACACATGTACACATTCCTATGTGTACATGTGTGGAGCATATTAGGAATTACGAATGAAAACCCTTGCCATATCGTTTATTATCATCCAAAGAAGCCGTGCACTTGGTATGTATATACCCTTTAAATTACACGTTGTATATATTACAAAAACAATAGTGCTACACATCTTAACAAACCTAGATTTATGCAACTAAACATAGCATTGTTATTAACTTACATATTCCTTAATCCTTATACATAATCCTTAAATTATTACGTTATTAGATTGTACTTACTTTTAGGTTAAATATTCTCATGTAAGTGAATTATTGTATTCTTATGAGACTAAATATATCTAAAACCGGAAATGAACCCTAATGTTATCAACATTCAGATTTGAATATTGTTATTCACAAGTTTTCTAGCGAATAATCAAGTTGGAACGGCTGAGAAAATAAAATAAGTAATGTGTGAAAACCCCGCATAAAGGTAGGTGTGTGCTAAATTTGGACCTTTGGAGGAAACTAGGGGTATACACCATGTTAACAATGTACGATTGCGTGATCCTTGCTAAACAATATGGCACAGTGTATCTTTCTTCAGGTTTTGTTAAAATCAATTCAAGTTTGAAATTATGTTAAGCGGCGGGCAGGATGGGTATTACGTAATACGTGTGCTAGTAACACCACAAATAAACAGCGTTTCTTAACCCATATCACCTATTTTCAACGTAAAGCAATGAGTGCAAAATAGAGGGCAATTAGATCTGCTACATGTATTTACCATGTTATTTTCCAACACACTCAAAAACTGGTATTAATCACTTTTTTAGGGTCCCGTACATAAAGGGTAAAAACGGGACCCTATTACTAAGGCTTCGCTGTCTGTTTATCTGTCTGTCACCAGGCTGTATCTCATAAACCGTGATAGTTAGACAGTTGAAATTTTCACAGATGATGTATTTCTGTTGCAAATAAATAAAATAAATATTTAAGGAGGGCTTCCATACAACAAACTAGATTTTTTTATAGATAATAGCCGGCTTTTGTTTTTATTTTCGGAAAATCATCGAATAACTCCTACCGCTAAAGCTGGATTGGAAGGGAGTGTCAGACTTCTACTGACTAAAAACCCACCCTGTTCCTTCAGCTGCCTTTACGTTCCGGAGCGTGTCCGTGTGGACTGCTCGGCCACAATGTCGTAGAAGAAAAACGACTAAATCAACATTACGAAGTAATTTGTAAAACACTAACGATGAAAGTCGCAAATTCGTAAGACCAATATTCAGAAAGTTGTAAAATTTATTTATTTTTTTGATTTTTTTTTTAATTAAAAATAGGTTCGCGTTTGACCACCATCTCACCTGATGGTAAGTGATGATGTGGATGAAGATGGAGCACGCTTACCTAAAAGTAACCTATTCACGCTTGACTTAAAGACTCCTAGGTTATAGCTATCGGGAAACACAGACTCCGGCAGGGAATTCCACTCCTTAGCCGTACGCACAATGAAGGTATTCCCAAAACGTTTTGTGCGTATGGGTGTGATGTCCACCATGTAACGATGGCGCTTCGCCATTTGTCTCGTAGTCCGATGATGGAACGGGCTTGGCGGAATTAGACTGTGTAATTCCATCACACACTCCTCGAAATGTAAGCGATAGAAAACCGATAGACTTGCAACTCGCCGTCGATGTTCATGGCTCTGGAGCTTTGAATCGACCAGTGAAGCGGGCCAAGAGACTCATTGGCAACGATGTTGCCAATGAGTCTCTTGGCCCGCTTCTCGATAGACTCAAGCACGTCCAGTTGGTATTTAGCAGATCCATCCTAAAGATGAGAGCAGTACTCCATACACGACCGAACCTGGGCTTGATAGAGTTCAGCAGTTGCGGCAGCAGAGTGCGGCAGTTCTCTTAAACTGTCCTTCGTAGAGGTCCAATTCTTTTTGCTAATCATTGATACGATTTTGAAGAAATTGTAGATAGTATAAATAAAGCCCTAATGTTTGGACTTTTTTGTTTGAAAGGGTATACTTCAAAATTGGTCCCATTGTCACTAAGTCAAAAGCTGATGATGGGATCCTGGAGAAATTGAGGGAACTCTTCAAATATTATAGGCGCACCTATGGCGTTGTTGGTATTTCTTATAGTAACTTGTGTAGTTGCTCTCAAAAAGTACCATTTGGGGAAGTGGAACTGATGATGAAGACCACAGATGACCGCCGAAACTACTTAATAATAAGTATTTCGTGGATTGTGATTAGTTTACTTGAATATGGATTTTAAGCACTTTATGCTCGTCACAATGCATATGGTGATGTAGAGCTTATGGTGAAGTACCAGGAGAACTCCTCAACAATTAACGGCCCAGCATTGGGAAAATCAATATTTTGTAAAAGGTTTTAAGTAGTTGACATTTAAGCTCTTGTAACTAGATAAATTAAAAAACGACCAACTAAAAAGAGTGAAATAAAATCTTTTTACCAAAAAATTAAACCGACTCCCAAAAAACACTACAAAGTGAAAAATAACTTTAATTTCGGAAGTCGGTGCCAAAAACGAAAATACAAAACTAAAGACACCGACTACCGAAATTAAAGTTATTTTTCACTTTGCAGTGTTTTTTGGGAGTCGGTTTAATTTTTTGGGTAAAAAGTTTTATAGAATAAATTAGTATGATTTTGGAATGCTTTCGCAACTATACTGTGTGCGATATCCTTATCACTGACCTCAGTTCTGGCACCGATACCTACGATACTGAAACATAATAGAGAAAATATAAATAAGCTAGATCATTTTATGTATGTAAAGGGTACATTAGTTTTTTAATTACCATAAAGGGCTGCTACTCGTTTTAGTCTTAACAGTTTTGTGAATATTCAAACTGAGCTTTA
Source organism: Tholera decimalis (assembly GCA_943138885.2). Classification (NCBI taxonomy): domain Eukaryota; kingdom Metazoa; phylum Arthropoda; class Insecta; order Lepidoptera; family Noctuidae; genus Tholera; species Tholera decimalis. Next base: position 22,745,279 of record OW964556.2, read on the forward strand.
AATAGCATAACATAAAAAAGTACATTACATTCTTACATTAAATTTTTTATTTTTATCAATAAACCAGCTGACTCGGCGAACTTCGTACTGCCATTTTCAGGGTTCCGACGCCGAATGGCCAAAAACGGAACCCTTATAGTTTCTTCATGTCTGTCTGTTTGTCTGTCCGTCCATCCGTATGTCACAACCATTTTATTCTGAAACTATTGAGACTATACATGTGAAACTGGGTAGGTAGATGTATTTAATAAACTACTTTCCGATTTTAAGATAAAAAATATTTAAAATTGAGGGGGGCTGAACTGAATCTGAAAATATTTTTTTTTCATGAAACCTATGATACGTGTGTGGTATTTATAGACAGGTCCTCAAAAATGACATGGAGGTTTCTAAAACCAGTTTTTCATAAAGTCAATCGTTTAAAAGATATACGCTTCCAAACTGGTAAAATGTAAACAATAATAAAATAGTAAAATGTAAATAACAATGGAAACAAAAATCTCAAAAAAATATATGCTGTAGACCTTAATGTTACTTTCAAAAAAATTAGTTTTAACGAGATCGGGTCAGCAGTTTTTGAGATTTGGCATATTTTTTAAAACCGCAAATATAACTTTGTAATTCATACAAACACCATGAAAAACAAATTTATTTGACGTAGTTACTACGGAACCCTTCGTTTGTGAGTCTGACTCGCACTTGGTAAATTTTTGTCAATTTACCTTTAACTTTCCTCAATAAAATTAGCCAACTCAGTCCAGCCGTTCTCGACGTTTGACGAGATTAACGAACAGGAAAAAAATAATTTTATTTGTATAGATAAATATTATTTGTGTGTCAAATTAAAGGCAATTTATTAATAAATATATACAATGTAATGATTCTTGGCAGCTAGCATCTTCTAACAAACACGATCATAGCTTTCGAAATCAAAATCTACGAAACATAAATCCATTTATCTCAAAAATTTTATACAAAATATAATGTCTTTAAAAGTTTATTTACTTTTTCGAGACAATGGGTAAAAAGATGTCGTTTTTGCTCTTGGGCATTTGTCAACGTAGATTCTCTCGACGCTAAAACAGCCGAAGTTGATCTTCGGCTCGGGCACTTGGCTGTTTCTTATTAATTCTATAATCAATTATGCAGTTACTTTTGACAATTACCTTTGAATAAAAATTTCTAGCGCCTACACTTGTACTTAAAAGTTTAATGAACTTTTTCAATGAACTTTTGAGCAAATGGTTCCCTTAATCTGTCTCTTTTAAGTTTGTGCATCCAAAGGTTATCTGTAAGAGATCGCCCTGTGCGATAAGACCGCACATTGTACACTATTTTTTTTTTGTATACATAGACATATTGTAAAGTGTACAATAAAGTATATAATAAAAAATAAATAAATGATTTTTGAAGCTTTTGCACTTCAGAAGCATTAAAACCAAATCAGTTTTTAGTCCGCCAAAGTTATAAAAAATGGAATGATCAGTAAGACCCACAACTTAATTAATCCATGTGAACTAGGACACCAACATTCACTAAAGAAAGAAAATAAGTGCATGTAGGAGCGTTTCAATTTTCTGCAATTTAACAGCATTTTGAAACATAAACATGAGAAGGCGGCAGGGGTGGCTAAGGGGGTTATAGCATTAGGCGTACGGAGGCGGGGGGTGTAGTGGGTTTGGTGGGGCGCGGAGGGGGGTGGGGGGGTGGTGCGGTGCAGTCGCAGGGTGCGCCGAGGTCACTGCCACCGCCGCTCACGGCCGGATTCAGCGTTCACGACTATTTTGGCGACAGTCTCACTGAACTCTGGCCACTGTCATGCATTGTAAACTTATTGACTATGCCTACACAATATTACTATTATTTCTCATATATATGTAGTTTAAAAATCTTTGTGTACAAAGACGTCTTAATTTCGTAGACTTGCAATATAATAGGAAATACAGTTTTCTAAAAAAGTCAATTTTTTTTTTTATTCATTAATCGAGTTTCTATGAGAACAAAATATCTTTGTTTCTCATTATTGACTAGCGTTTCGCCCGCGACTTCTGCATGCATTTCCATGGGTTTCGAAATTTATAACCAATAAATTTTTATACCTACCCACCAATTATGCACTTTACTACCAATGACATTGTTTTTAGAATTGGATCATTAGTTCCGGAGATTACCCCCTACATAGTAACTTACAATTTTTTTTTCCTTTTTATAATATTAATATACATAAACTTCACTGATGATATTTAATATAACTGCGACCTTAATTAGATTTCGATATAATATGCTTATACTTACGAAGATTTTAGATTACTTTCGCGGTCATATAGCACACATAAATATTATAATGTACTTGAACAATTTGATCGGTTCAAAATATTAATCAACCTAGGACCAACACTCATTTATAGGGTTTTACGACTTTAGACTGGGTTCATTATTTTATAACACGCATTACTAAGCTTTTGCTCAAACGAGGGTTTGTTTTTCAACAAGCAGGTTACTTTTATACGAAAAATATTAATGAAGGAGCTCGGCTCATTTTTCAAATAAATATTTAGAAAATCACGATTTATATTCCTAAGATAATAATAAATTTACAAACTTAGAACATAAATCGGTACATGCGTAACCTATTTATATAATTTAAAAAAAAAATATTTTTGCAAAAAGTAGAACCGACTTCCATATTTGGTTATTTTTGGCTTTGTAGTGTTTTGATGACGAAGTCGGTTCTATTTTTTGCAAAAAAATTTTTTTTCATGCTTTTTAGTGGGTCGGTTTGCAATGTATCTAGTTACAAAAGCCATAATGTCAACAACTTATCACCTTTTACAAAATATTGCTTTTCCCGATGCATAACCGTTAATTTTTGAGGAGTTCTCCTAGTACTTGACCATCAGCTCTACATCACCATATGTATTGTGACGAGCATAAAGTGTTTAAAATCCGTACTCAAGTAATCGAATCGCAATCCACGAAATACTTATTATTGAGGAGTTTCAGTGGCCATCTGTGGTCTTCATCATCAGTTCAACTTCCCCAAATGGTACTTTTCGGAAGCAACTGCTCAAGGTACTATAAGAAATACCCAAAACGCTATAGGTGTGCCTATAATATTTGAAGAGTTCCCTCGATTTCTCCAGGATCCCATAATCAGATCCTGATTTCGTAACAATGGGACCAACTAGAAAGTATACTCTTTCAAACGCAAAAAGAATTTTGCAAATCGGTCCAGCCATCTCCGAGTTATGAGGTAACATAAATAAAAAAAATAAAAAACAGTTCAATACGAATTGAGAACCTCCTTTTTTTGAAGTCGGTTAAAAATGGTACATGCTTATGGGTACAGATCGATAGACTGCGGCAGATCATATAGATAAATAAATATACCCTTTTCACCATAACAAAGCTAATTAAGGATTCGTATTTTGTGTATTTATGTATTGATTATTTTTGTTTTCATTTAATTTAAATTGGGTCGTGTTTTTAACCATAGTGCTAAATTCAATAAAATAAAACATCGATTTTTAATAAGGATTTCACAATGAATAACATACTATGTGAACAATTTGATAATTGTTCATATTTCCAGGTTGTGAATTATAAGAGTATATGTGGGCCACATTTCGTCCAAGCTCCGTCAGCTATATTTGCGTGATTGTACACAAACAACCCAAAATTCACATTATAAAAAAATAATAGTTGATAAATGTGGTTAAAAATTGTCTCTACGTGAATTTGTCTGCTAGTGAAGTGACTTTGTTTTATCGATAGCTTTTTATGGCTTAGTGTGTTGGGAGTGAAAGTCGGCTGGCATGGAAGGGCACCAGGACACGATGGGGTGCAGTCGGGTGGCAGCGGCGGCAGCGTCGCGCGCATGCGCACCACGCCGCCACTCATCTTTCTGCCGCGAGCCCCAATCTGCACTCACACCGACCAACATTGCATTAGTTTTACAGCATTCATACGTCAAATAACTTTGTTTTTCATAGAGTTTGTATGAAATACAAAGTTATATTTGCGGTTTTAGAAAATATGGTATATCTCAAAAACTGCTGACCTGATCTCATTCAAAATAATTTTCCTTGAAAGTTTATATTAAGATCTACAACATATATTTTTTTTTAGATTTTTTAATCCTTTATTATAGAAGTTAGAGGGGGGGAGGACACTTTTTACCACTTTGGAAGCGTACCTATATCTTTTAATCGATTAATTTTTATGAAGAAGTGTGAATTAATTTTAGAAACCACAATATAATTTTTAAAGACCTGCCTATGAATACTAGGTCTCATGAAAAAAATATTTTCAGTTTATATTTTTTATTTTTTTTTTCTTAAAACCAGAAAGCGATTCACAGAATAAATCTACCTACCAAGTTTCACATGTATAGTCTTAATAGTTTTGGAATAAAATGGCTGTGACATACGGACGGACGGACGGACAGACAGACATGACGAAACTATAAGGGTTCCGTTTTTTGCCATTCGGCTATGGAACCCTAAAAAACACTAATATGAGCTTCTCTACAGGTATAATTATTTACTGTTACACAGGATTATATCGTGGAAGCTTTCAGTCAAACTGGAAGCCAATTAATATCAGTATAGTGGGAGCCTTTACGCTGCCTGTAATTATACCTTACAACAGAGACTACAATGCTACTACGTACTACGCCACCTCTAAGACGGTCCGCCACAGCTACGCTGCTGCTACGCATCATCATTCATAATTATTTGTAATGTACAAGTAAATATGAAACTTGGAAATGTATTGTTTTCAAAGTTTTGGATGGCAAATTTTTTCGGTAATTTATAGCAGAGGAAATGAAAAGAAGTTTAATTATTATGTACATACATCATTTAAGTTGCGGATTGAAAGTAATCTGTTACAGTTTATTCATTTTAAAACTATGAAAACACTAAGAGATAAGCCATTAATAAGTCACACAGTTTAATACGATTATCTTTTCTTTGCACAAACAAAGAAACAGAAAAAAAAAAACTTTTTAACCGAAATCAAAGTTATTTTTCACTTGGCAGTGATTTTTTTTTGGGATGTCGGTTTTATTTTTTGATAAAAAGTTTTTCTCGCTTTTTAGTAGGGCGGTTGGTAATTTACCTAGTTACAAAAGCCTAAATGACCTTACCTTTTTTAATTACCTTTTCCAAAATATTTCTTTTCCTGATGCCGAGCTGTTAATTGTTGAGGAGTTCTCATGGTACTTCACCATCAGCTCCACATCACCATATGCATTCTGAGGAGCATAATGTGCTTAACAACAATATTCAAGTAATCGAATCGCAACGAATGAAATACTTATTATTGAGTGGCTCTAGTAGCCATCTGTAGTCTTCATCATCAGTTCCACTTCACCAAATGGTGCTTTTAGAGAGCAACTGCACAAATTTCTATGAAAAAAAAACTCAAATCGCTGTGCAAATAGGTATGATAATAATATTTGAAGATTTCCCTCGATTTCTCATGGTTTCCATTATCAGATCCTGACTTCATGACAATGGGACTAGAAAGTATACCCTCTCAAACAATAAAAGCCGTTGTCGAGTAATCGGGGAACATGCATAAAAAAGTTTAAGATGAACTGAGAACCTCCTCCTTTTTTGAAGTTGGGTAAAAACAAATTCAATTTCGTTTTACGTTATGCCTCCATAGAAGAGTCTGAAACTAAAGTTCATAATTGTACTAAATTTCATCTAAATCAGTCTACTAGATTTGGAGCCAATTAGCTGTGAAAGACGGACGCGGGCAAGTCCCATAAAGGGTACGTATTTGCAAATGGTCGGAACTCTAAAAAAAGACATTATTATAAAAACATACTTTTGTAAACCCTTCTTACTTCAATATTATTCATGTTATAGTTTGCTTGAGATATAATTTTAAACTTAATAGCAGATTGTTCTTACTGACTGCCTCACTTATTCTGTCATAAAATAAAAGTTACGCCATGATAGTGATTAGAGGTCCGATTAATTTCCATGGAGCTGGGCGTGCATGGCATCGGTGTGAATGCGGCGTGCAGCGGCAGCCGGCGGCGGCGTCGGGCTCCCCCGATCGATATGCAACGTTTAGATGTATTTGTTCTCCGAGAGATAATTCATTGCACTAATTTACCTGACCACCCTTCACATTATCATATATATTTTCGAGCCACACCAGTTATTATAATTGCGCTATATTTCCCTGCCACTCAAATATTTTTATGAAAGAAAATATTAAAAGCACACGATACATGATTCGAGATGACAATCAATTTATTTTAATGCGCCAATGTTGTTCAGTACAGTTATTTTGGTTGATATGTTCATATAATTAGATGTAAGTATTTAAAGCTTCGAACCTTGAAGAGTGCAGCGGTGGAATGCCCTCGTGAGGGTACCTCAATGTCGGGCTCTGGGTGCCAGTCGTCGCCCTCAGATTCACTACCCCCGGCCATCGCACTCAGCCCTGCACCACTACCTCAACTATATTACCACTTTGTAAATAAACATTGCCCTATTATTTCGTAAAATGCCATATCTCACGCATTAATCTCGAACAAAAAAGGCTATGTGACACGATTTGTGTAAAGCCTAAATTTATAACAAGAAGGGTTAATAGTGATATAATCTAAAACAATGGAAAATAAAAACAAAAGGAACTTGTCCACAAAAATGAAAATTTGTATTTCAAGTCATTTGCTCCGGAGTAGACAAATGTAATGTTTCAATAAATTTATACTTCAAAGGTATTTATAACATGATTTTAAAAGTATGATCTTTATTTAAAGAGCAAAAGCTAGTTAAAATAATAGGTTTATACTTGGAGTTCATGATTTTTTGGAAATCGGTTGTGAGCAGGCTAGGGGTGTGGAGGTGGGTGTGGGTTGAGAGGGGTGGCATTAAGCACGCCGAGGCCGAAGTCTTCACTGTCGTTGACACGGGCCGAGGACACAGTCTCCAAGGTCGCTCGGCCCTTAAATCCCTTTACAAAAGTTTGGCCATCGCCAGAAATGGATGCAACCGCAAAAACAATTGTATAATCCGAGCTTTCAGCATTATGATACCATTCTGAATTTTTTAATTATTTAAGTTTCTTTTATTTTGGCATCAAGCTGTCATATTTTAGTGCCATAGTTGATTGCCGACAATGTGGAATAATTATAATAAAAATAGGTAGGTATAAAAACTCTTAATAAGGAAAAAAGCGTAAAAAACACGTATCGTATTTTTTTGTAAAAATTTATATATTTAACACTGAAAAATTATTAGTTTAATTAGGTTATATATCTACTTATTGCTTTAGTTTCAGGCTACCAATAGGTAGCCTGAAACATTTCTCTTAATAAAGGGAAATGTTAAAAATAGCTATGTCAGTATATACCCTATTATTGTTAGTGGAAAGCTTAGTTAGAAGTGTTAACAAGATTGCTAGTAATGTGAAATCTACCCACATTGCTAGTTTCGTTAAAAAGAAATTACGCATAATGTTTGTCAATATTAAGTGGTTTTTTATGAAGTTGTATCGTTGGACTTCACATAAAGAAATTCTCACATGGCATTATAATGCCATTGAAAGGAATCTTCATCTTCCAGATATGATGAGAAGGCTACCTTTTTAAGTTTGGTTTCTAGATTAGCAGTTGTAAGAGACACCTGACACGCAAACCAAGTAGAGTTGGCTTGCGTGTCGCCACCTCTATTTAGGGGCAAAAATCCGTAAGTCCTTGAAATGTGTTTGTTAGCTATAGTTGACCCAAGTCGAAGCCAACTTTTCTAGAGTCTAATAACTATATTTACAGCATTTACTTTCTACTAAATGAAAGTTTGTTGCGCGAAAACCACAATAAAGTTATGATAACCTTGAGGCCTCTTTAATCTATATGTCTTAAGCGTTACAGCTCTTGTAAAAATCACTATTGATTGCACGATTTCAGTGACATTATACAGGGTGGAATTTTGTAATGCTACCTGAAAGGAAAGTACTCTTAATACTGTAAATAGAAAATTTTACTCAAAGAAAACATTCCTTTCTTTTTGAATAGAAAGAAAACTGCATCCAAAGATTTTCAAAAATTCGCTTGGCACGCCCGACTAAAATACACAACCGACTAAAATCTGTAAAAATTACACTCTGTACTTTTATTGCATTAATCGTAAAGGATCTATTATAAGGATGAAATCTCTCTAAGCAACTTGATAAATTAAATGAAAGGAAAACCATGAAATCTGGACTTATAAATTCAATTAGTCAAGTTAAAGCTCTTTAACCCAAAGATCCATCTGTTTACTTATGTTAGTAATTAATAATTATCATTGACGTCATTTATCCATTAAAATGACGATTTTATTACTATTTAGATAAGACGATTCCAATTTGCACGTGTTTGTAATGCAGACTCCTTTCTTAGATGTGTCGCATCTAACTGCTTGTATAAGGTAACCACTATTGGTCTCAAATGAATCCTGTTCGTGTTCATGAAACTACCCAACTAGCACAAATGGGCTGCATTAGGGCTTTGGAGCGTATCCGATTATTACTTATGGTAATAGACGTAAGCGCTAGAGCGTCTACTACAGACTTAAAGCAGCCGCTTTAGCGCTATTTGGGCGCCATTTTATGCAACCTAAAGTTCCATTTAACCTGCACAACGGTTGCATAAAGGTTCCTTAATAGCTATAACGATTTATTAACGCTATACTAAAGCTCTCGTAGCGCTACTTTTGAATGATTTTGAACTACTTTGAACGAATGAATTGATTATAGTTCTTTATTGTATATCTTCAGTTGACATTATTTGTAATATTTTGGTAAAGTGTTTTCGTCGCCATCATGAAAATAAAACAAAAATAAGTAAAAGTTTGTATTCTGTATTAGCAAGATATATAAAGATACTTAAAACGCTGTCCAGTTTACTGTAGATATATAAGATAATTTTCGAGTAATTTTAAAGCGCTTTTATGATATTTAAAAATTAACAAAAGATATGTGATATTTTTTATTTGTTATACAGAATAAATTTTATTTCCGTATTTTTACGTGTCGATAACTTACTATTCGCAAGTGGCCGATTGTTTACCGGTACATTTAATGCACATTTAACTGAAAAACCAATGAATATCAACTCAATTTTGCAAGTGAATTTTAAGTTTTCTTAAAAAATCATGGCGTCATTGTAATGTAGTCATAACCTGCAGTTTTAGCTCTAATAACTCCCTTTTGAGAATCATAGCGCTAATTTTCACCCTTCTAACACTTCCAGTGATTTTTGTTCCCCTAGTGCAACTCACAGCCACAAAAAGCTCCTATTTTCCTGTTTTTGAGGTTATAAGATCTAGTTACGTACTTATTCGTTTAGCATCCATTTTATTAAATGTTTTTTAATAGTTACAAAAGCGGCTGTAAAATGGCGAATGGATTGAGCCTGCAAGGAATGACTATTGCTACTAAAGGCCTTAGTTACACTGATGATTTTTTTGTAACTATAGTATGCATAAGAGTTTCTATTATTTCTATAATGAAACTTATAGTAGTATAATAGTGGTTACTATAACTATAACCTATAAAAGTTACAATGGAAACCACTGTGCAGCTGTGAGTGGCAGAATGACCTTCGTAATTCTCATATAAAGGTGTAAGTGGTAAATGAGTTCTACCGTGGACTACTGTGAAGGCTAGGGTAGTATTTGATTCAGCTTATAGCACCTTAAGTAACTTTTATAGCTATAGACGTTTACGGATGCAGATATGCAACTTTGAACTGCTTTTTGAACCCTTAAACCGCTATTTTACAGCCCAAAGTAACAAAATAGGCTGCTATTTCCACTAATGTGCTCGTTGGGTAACAATCAAGTAATATTTTCTTTCAACGTTTGGTGCGGAATTATGAGAAATATGATTGTGTTAGTCCACGTGTACGAAGGTCATTTAAACACTATCAAGTATCTTGCAATACTGGATCTCATAAAAAATTAGTTAAATGGTTTCCCCGAGCAAGAGCGAAACCAAATAATTCTACAACAAGATGGTGCCTACATTAATAACCATTTTAATACCTGGATTGGTACAAATGGCACAATCAGATGGCCTGCGAGATCACCAGATCTCACTCCTTTATTTTTTTTGTGGGGATATGTGAAAAATCAAATTTACATTAAATCTTATGCGAATGTAAACGAGTTGAAAGTTGAAGTTCAGAATACTATTTATAATATTCACCACAACACGTTATTAAAGGTTACTAGAAATGAATTCGTTAGAAGAACACATTTGTGTATCCAAAATAATGGAGCCCATTTCGAGCAACTAATTAGTTAGTTTATCAATTTTTGTAAATAATTAACATAATTTAAGATTTCATGGTTTTTCCATTTGATTTATCAAGTTTGTTACAGAGATTTCATCCTTATGATTGATCCTAACGATCGATGTAATAAAAGTACAGGATGTCATTTTTACAGATTTTAGTCAGTTCGATTCCCGGATGTGGCAAGCGAATTTTCGAAAATCTGTGTATTCAGTTTTCTTTCTATTCAAAAATAAAGGAATGTTTTCTTTGAGTAAAATTTTCTATCTACAGTATTAAGAGTACTTTCTCTTCTGGTGGCATTGCAAAATTCCAGCCTGTATATATTTTCTGATTTCTAAATACTCTGAAGGACGTCTTGGATTCAAACGGAGCAATGAACGTTAAAGTTGGCAGCGTGGGCCATTGAACGCAGTAGCCTTAGGGTAAATACTTTACAGTTCAGTATGTATAGTTCATCGATAATAATCAAATATTACAAAAATATTTGGTGAAACAGGTGTAAAATAATATGCAGCAAACAAATTTATTTTCATAAAAATGGCAAAAAGGCCTTTTCACTTCAGTAGCTCAATTGAGCTCAAACATGTAGGTTTTGCTGCCTCACTAAGTGAGACAAAGTAACTTTTTAATTTTTGTTTTCAGAAAGCCACGAAAATCTTATTCAGCCTTGCCATACAATTCGAAACATTCATACTCTATCTCTTTCCCGCCATTAGAAAGAGAGAGAGAGACAAAGACCATTCCTTTCGAAGTTCCGATTTTGAATTCGACCTCAAAGACAAACACGTTCGGAATTTCTTACTAACTAAAGAAATTTTGCAAAATTTGTGCAACAAGAAAGCAAAGTCGTTTTTTGCTGCGAGTGCTGATTTTGAATCCCGAGCAAGCGAAGGATTCAACGATTGAATCACGAGCGTAGCGAGTGATTCTATAGTTGAATCCTGAGTGTGGCGAGGGATTCAAAGGCACGAGATGCAAAAAACTTTGCTCTCGTGTAACACACATAACTTTTCACTTCAGCAGCGAGAACACTTTAGGAGATAAAATAATAAACAGGAATAGATTGAAATAAGTATTTATTATGAATCAAAGTAATTAACATTGTAGGTAGAGGTACCAATTCAATAAAATGGAACATTTTAAAAGTTTAAAGTAAATTTACTGCAATTCTGAAAATTAAAAGTAACAGATTTATTTGGCAACGGTATAGTTGCATTGAGTTGAGTTTGATTATCTTGGGTTAAGGTTTCTGTTCCGGTGGCGGATTGAGAAGGAACAACGGTAAACGTTGGTGACTCTAATCGGCTTTCTGTATAAGTACACTGTGCGTCGTTGGAAGTGGATGTGCGTGAGACCAAGAATCCCAGGTCGAATTCAGACTTATTGTTTCCATTATACGCTTACAGATTTTCGACTTATTTTCTATTGAGTCTTCAATATAGCCTTCTGCAACCGTATTGGACTGTTCTCGTCGCTAGCTTCACTCATATTTTACGATTTTAATATTTTTTAACTTATTCATCTCTACGCCACGCCAGCCACGAAATTTTATTCCCGCTCTTTTATTTAAATTAAGGCGTGTTCGGAAATAGCACCTATGATATTTTATTATTCAAAATATATTACGTAACATTATTGAAACTAGAAATAAATATTTACAAATACTTATTTTCTTTCAAATACAACAATAAGTTAAAAATTCAATAAATTACATCAAAAGACAAATCTTTTTGCAAAATTTCTTCAGTTAGTACGAAATTCCGAACGTGTTTGTCTTTCAGGTCGAATTCAAAATCGGAACTTCGAAAAGGCTGGTCTTTGTCTCTCTCTTTCTAATGGCGGGAAAGAGATAGAGTGTGAATGTTTCGAATTGTATGATTAACCCAAGGCTGAATAAGATATAATTCGTGGCTTTCTGAAAACAAAAATTAAAAAGTTACTCTGTCTCACTCAGTGAGCAAAATCGCATTTTGCTCACTGATTTCAGGCAGCAAAACCTACATCTTTGAGCTACTGAAGTGAAAAGATAATTATATATTTTAATGTAATTTATTGAATTTTTAACTTGTTGTATTTAAACGAAAATAAGTATTTACTGCAAATAAAACTGATATTTAACATGTAAATATTTATTTCTAGTTAGTTAGTTTTAGGTTAGTTAGTTAGTTAGTAATAATAAAATATCATAGGTGCTATTTCCGAACACGCCTTAATTTAAATAAAAGAGCGAGAATAAAATTTCGTGGCTGGTGTAAAGAGTTGAATAAGTTAAAAAATATTAAAATAATCGTAAAATGTGAGTAAAACCTAGCGACGAGAACAGTATTTTAACACCGGAAGAGTTAAAACGACAAGTTATTAATGCTGAATTAAGTTTCCTATCTGAGAAGTCTCGCGAGAAATATCTGAAAGCATACCATGTCTTCAATGAATTGACACTTAAAAACGGCGCAAGCAGTTTTTCAGAGACGGTATTGCTATCTTATTTTTTAGATTTATCACAGACGAGGCGATCATGTGGAGTATTTACTCAATGTTGAAAGCTACTTTAAACACAAAACATAACATGCATATTGAAACATACGCAAAACTCGTATCTTTTCTAAAAAGAATGTCAGTTGGGCATAAAGCTAAAAAGTCCAAAAGTTTCACGGCCCTTAACATAGAAAAATTTGTTAATGAAGCTCCGGACTGCAATTTTCCTGCCGATAAAGTAAGTGGTACCTATAAATCTATGTTGTTAGTTATTAAAATTTGTGTGTAGACTGTTATGTATAAAGGTACTTACTGCCTACTACTAATTTTTGGAGGCGCAATAAATTCTAGTCTGGCTCGGCAATACTGTTAAAATATTTATTACGATATGTAAAAGATGCTGTAAATGTTAAATTATGCATATTAATTATGTAATATTTTCATTACAGGTTGTACTGATCATAGGAATTAGTGGAGCGTGTCGCAATAACGAGCTATTACAGCTAACAGTTAATAATATCGAAAAACATTCAGATAAATTACAGAAAGCCGATCAGAGTCATCATTGTTCACCGTTGTTCCTTCTCAATCTGCCACCGAAACAGAAACCTTAACCCCAGATAATCAAACTCAACTCAATGCAACTATAATGTTGCCAAATAAATCTGTTACTTTTAAGTTGCAGAATTGCAGTAATTTACTTTTAACTTTTAAAATGTTCCATTTTATTGAATTGGTACCTCTACCTACAAAGTTAATTATTTTGATTCACAATAAATACTTATTTCAATCAATTCCTGAATTCGTGATTCAATTGCTGAATCCTTCGCTTGCTCAGGATTCAAAATCAGCACTCGCAGCAAAAAACGACTTTGCTCTCTTGTTGCACAAATAACTATTTTCAAAGGCATTTCGTACACAAAAACTACATTTGGTTTAATGGGAAATATTGATACTTGTTTCATAGCATGATTGCATTTATATCTTCATAAAGACGTAGAAGGAGTTAGTTGTGATTTTGAGGCCGTTTTGTAGTTATGTTTAACTTTTATGAGAAAAGTTATTAGTAAAGACTGAAGACAGAACGTTGCTGACCTAAATGAGGAAATAGATTTTGAGCGGGTTAGCGGGCGCTGGCAGAGGACGACAGGTGACACTTGGTGCACACGTACAAAACCATTGGCACAATCCTGAATTATTTTTGTAATCGTATAATATTTGCGGTATCCTCTAAAAGTATTTAGTGTTATTGTTTAACAATATAGTCTGTAGATATTGATTTTCTAAGAATTATTTAGAAATCCTGCACCTAGACACCCATGGAAAACCAACATACAAAGGATCAGCCACGGCACGCCATCCGCAATCGATCGGCGATCCGATATACAACGTGTAACAGAATAAACGCAATTCCTGAAAGTAGTTGGTTCAGAATCGGCTTCTGAATCGATTTCCGTCATAAAAACTAAGTGTTAAATTTTGATGGAAAAAATCTTTCATTTAACTTAAAATGGAAACATGAATTATTACAATGTTTATCATGACAAATTAATACAATCCTTAATTCAAGGAAATTGTGTGCGTGTTGCGTCGGCCGCTAACATTGCATGAGTGTATGCGTCTGCGTAAGGATATTGTATAACGCACATACGTTTTGCGTTTAGTAAGGAATACTATTTTATAAAGAATGCCTAGGTTAGGTTTCAATTTATTTAGTTACGGATGTTGTTTTAGACTTATAATTTAATATTCTAATTGGGGTGTCGTTACAAACGGTTCAATATGATTAAAAATTTTATCAAAATATAATTTTACCAAAAGACATTGCAAACCTGTTTCGATGTCACTTTCAAGTGGAGTCTCCGCTGAAAGGTGAGCAGACTAGGGATGCGGAGGTCGTCGTATCAGCGGTGCCTGAGCGTGTCACAGTAAAAGAAGTTGCATTAATAATAAAAGGCATGACTCGAGGGAAGTCACCCGGACACGACGGCCTCAGCATCGAACATTTTCAGCATGCGGGGCCACACCTCCCGAGGCTTTTGGGACTGTTATTCACGCTCTGTATTAGACATTCCTACCTGCCCAATGAGCTGATGAAGACGGTGGTAGTGCCTATAATTAAAAACAAGACTGGAGATAATTCTGATAAGTGCAACTACCGCCCGATATCATTAGCTACAACCACAGCCAAAGTGCTTGATGGCCTGCTTGAGAGACAGCTTAAGAAACACCTAAATTTAAACGATGCACAGTTCGGTTTTAGACCGGGACTTTCGACAGAATGCGCGGTTATGTCTCTCAAGCAAACTGTCAGGTATTACACAGACAGGAGCACGCCTGTTTATGCAGCCTTTCTTGATCTCTCCAAGGCTTTTGATCTGGTTAGGTATGATAGACCAAACTAACCAGGTCAAATGGCTTGGAGAACTTTCTGATGAATACAGGTTGGAGTGTGGAGTGAGACAGGGGGGGTTAACATCTCCTTCATTCTTCAACTTGTACGTGAACGGGCTGATTGATGAGCTGAGCAACATCGGAGTGGGATGCTCGATTGATGGTCACTGTATCAACAGTATTAGCTACGCAGATGATATGGTGTTGCTCAGCCCATCAGTGGCCTCGCTCAGGAAGCTGATAGGCGTATGTGAGGAGTATGCTAGAGTACACGGTCTCCTGTACAATGAGCAGAAAAGCGAGCTCATGGTGTTTCAAGCCAGGGGTCGTAAACTGGGGGTTGTGGCACCTGTGCTGCTTAACGCTGTCGCTCTTCGAAGAGTGAGTGAGTTTAAATACCTCGGCCATGTGGTCACCGAGGATTTAAAGGATGATAGAGATATCGAAAGGGAGAGGAGGGCGATGGCGGTCCGCTGTAACATGATGGCACGCAGATTTGCTAGGTGTAGTTTAGATGTAAAGATCACTCTGTTTAAAGCATACTGCCAAACTCTCTACACCTGCAATCTGTGGGTCAACTACACGCAGCGGGCCATCAACGCTCTCCGAGTACAATATAATAACGCGTTCAGGGTGCTGGTGGGGCTCCCACGCTGCTGTAGTGCGTCTGCGATGTTTGCGCATGCGCACACAGACGGTTTCCACACTGTGTTGCGGCGCCGCATCGCCTCGCTGATGTTCCGTACGCGTGGGAGCGCCAACACCATCCTGAACGTGCTCAGCCACAAGCTAGACAGCCCCCTTCTGGGACACTGGGTTCAAACACAAGTGCGCGTGCCCGGTGCCCCAGAGGGAGGCAAATACTTAAATTAAATTAATGTGTATATAGATTAAGTTAGATTAAATTAAATTAATAGATTAAATTAAATTAATAGATTAAATTAAATTAATAAATTAAATTAAATTAAATTACGTCATAATTTATTTATTCGATGTAACATGTGTGTGATGTCTTAAAATTGATGATTTTGAAAATGTATGGACCCAATGTCTGAAATAAAAAGATTTTATTTTATTTATTTATTAAGTTCTCGTAAATCTAGTTGGTTTGAAAATTACACAAAATTGTTGGCAAAAAATCGCATTAATTATTACTGCCCAACTTCCCATATTAGAAATTTATTTTGTGTCTATTTTCGTTATCGTGAACTCGAAAAGCTTGATAATGCTCCAATAACAAAACATTCCAAATTAGTTGTTAGTGGCAATTCGTAAGTAAGTAAATAGTTTATTCTCGCCACAATACAATAGTTTTACACATTCTGTACACCAATAATACACAAACGTATATTAAGATTTAATTTTATGTCTATTTTACTTTTTGATAAACTTTTTATTGGTTATTCAAATATACCTACCAAATTTTTTTCGTGAAAAATTACTTCGTGAAGCTTAGCTGTGATGGTGTCTGTTCAAGCTCAAAACCACTAGTTCAAACAATCTTACCCAGTACGGACCATAGTTGCACTAAAGCTCTCTAGATGGTGTTGCCGTCGAATTAGAAGTCGCTATGGTTTCGCTACCGGCGTTTGGTTAGGGTCTTTACTATCGAAATAAAGAGAAACAGCCTTCATAGATCAATATACGATGCAGTTTCATTTAAAATCCAACTATAGCACTAAGCAGTAGTGTTAGGTAGGACACGACATGAAAAAGAGTTTGTTAGAGTAGCCTCTTTTTTGTACTGAGCCGGTACAATGTCCCACTTCAAATGAGGCGAGGCGTATTGAAGTTCGGCGATACATTTGAAGTAACGAGTAGTGTTGGGTGGGACACGACTTGAAAAAGAGTTTGTAAGAGTAGTCTCTTTTTTGTACTGAGCCGGTACAATGTCATAATACGTCATTGGTCCCACTTGACACTTCAAATGAGGCGAGGCGTACTGAAGCTCGGCGATACATTTGAAGTAACCAGTACCCAAGGAACTTGTACCTGTAGAAGATCCTTGCCAGTACCTACGAATATGATATTTGATGTTATAGTCACTTAGATAGAATACTTATTAACGTATTTCGCAATGACAAACAATTAAAAACAATGATTTATCAGAAATTTTTCATTAAAATTTCGAATGCAGATTCAAAATTTTAAGTTTAAATCGTACATCTGCGTACACCAAGGTCGTACATTCGTATCTACACGTTTCAATTCACGCCTCATCGTAGTACATTTATTTAGCATTAGAGTGAATAAAATATATCATTACTTCTCGAGTCACGTCTTGTTTCGGCCCTCGGTTCATTGAAAAATTTCGTACTAATGCATCATGTGCCGCGCTTTCTGTCTCTCTCACCCTTACGATGAGTGACGAGCGTGCACCGCGACCGCGACATAAAATTTGAAGTAGTACATTTTATAGTGCCGAGCCGCTCTTACATTTTGACGTCATGTACGGGACAAATGTACTGCCTCTTGTAAGTCCTACTCAACACTACTAAGCAGTATTTACATAAAAGTTCAATTAGTTCAACCCCCACTTAAGCACTGGACATCCATCCTGGGATTCAGTGCTTAACATTGGTCCTACGAGCCGGAAACCGGATAAGTATACACTTTTTGAGACTGCGAGTACCAGCGCCGAAGTAATCGCGATCCACTGCGAGTCGCAGTGGATCGCTGCAGCAAGAGTCCGCGCATTGGCTGCGACAGCTCAGTCCAGTATTGTGGGACGAGCTCGGAAGCAGCAGCAGCAAAGTGACGCTAGGAGCGCCACTTGCACCAGTTCAAACCTGAGGTGGATTTCCCCACTCGGGTCCAGTTCAACGAGACGTCAGAAGAAAGTCGTCACAGCACGAGCTACAGTGTTCATCGGGTTGCCACCAGGGGGTGCACTATGGGCCAGAACCGTGCGTACCGTCACAAAAGTAGGTTTTCGTAATGTTCTATATTGAATATTTTGTTAATGCACATGTCTAACTGAATGTCCAATGCATATTATATACCAGTTAAAATATACTATTTCTCATTTTTAGGGTTTCGTAGTCAACAAGGAATCCTTATAGTTTCGCCATGTCCGTCTGTCTGTCCGTCTGTCCGCGGTTTAGCTCAAAAACTATTGGTACTAGAAATTTGTAATTTGGCATGAATATACACGTTAATGACGCCAAAAAAGTGGTAAAATAAAATTTTGAAAAAAAAAACAATTATTTAGGGTGCCTCCCCTACATGTAAAGTGAGATAATTTTTTTTTTCGTCCTTCCCATAGTGTGGGATATCGTTGGATAGGTCTTTCAAAAATATTAGGGGTTTAGGAAGACCGTTTTCTGATTAAGTAAACCGCTCGTGATTTATCAAGCTTTAAAGTACCAATTTTCGTTAGAGTCAAGTGTCCCCCCCTCTATCAACTAAACGGTTGTAGTTAGAAATTCAAATGTCATGGCAGTAGTACCTATATATAACGTAGTTTAAAGGAAAACTATCACAGATGAGTGGGCTTTACAAGTTTACGAGTAATAGTCGACCAATTGTATTTGACTCGAAAATTTCGAACAACTCCATAGAAATGTCGATAGATGGCGCTAAGCATCCGTTGTATCGCGCTAGTTTCATATTTAAATAAGTTTTATAAAAAAACTTTTTAACAAAAAAATACCGATTTCCAAAAAACCACTAGGTACAATGTGAAAATAACTTTAATTTCAGAAGATGGTGTCTTTGGATCTGTTTATAATTTATCTAAGTTACAATAGCCTAATGTCAACTTCCTCATCACCTTTTACAAAATATTGCTTTTCCCGATGCAGGGGCGTTAATTGTTGAGGAGTTCTCCTGGTATTTCACCATTAGCTCCATTTCACCATTCACATTGTGACGACCATAAATGGCTTAGCAACTATTTTAAAGTAATCGAACCGCAACTCGTGAAATACTTTATTATTGAGTAGTTCCGGTGGCCATCTGTGATCTTCTTCATCAGTTCCGCTTCACCAAATGGTGCTTTCTGAGAGCAAATGCACAAGTTACTATAAAAAATACCAAAATCTCTATACGATTGCCTTTAAAATTTGAGGATTTCCTTCGATTTCCATGAGATCCCTTCATCAAATTCTAATTTGGTGACAATGGTACTACCTCGAGAGCATACCATTTCAAACGAAAAAAATAATTTTCTAAATCGATCCACAATTGACGGAGTAATCGGTGCACATACATAAAAAAAAATCTATTAAATGTACGTGACGAATTGATAACCTACTCCTTCTTTAGAAGTCGGTTAAAAAACAGTTTCTGTCCAGTAAAATTATAGTTAGTTGTGTTTAAGTAATTAAATTTGTTGAGGATTGTGTCAAACCAGTCTCATTTTTCAGTTTCGTGTAACAATTAGTACTTCTTTTCTAACTAGATGGCGTTGTCGTCAAATTATATCTCACAATGGTTTCGTTACCGCCAAAACTATAAGTAGGTAGTTATGAAAATTATTAAGTTTATGGACCGGTTAAGTAGAAGTACAGCTTTAGTAAGCTGATCTACGAGTGGCCCTACCTAAAAAATAAAAAAAATGATTAAGTTTTGCCCCGACCATAAAGCAAGTGTTGAAACGCATGTCAGTGCGTTACTTCACCTCTGCTGATACCCACACAAACCCCTGATCGTATCGGCCGCCTGATACAGACCCTCCAAAATTTCTCGGATTTGTCGCCCGCGTGACGTCCTAGACGAGCCCGACGACCCCACCACCATCCGACAAGAGAGCAGTAGGGAAACTAGCACTCTTAGAAAATACAGAAATAAAACGCGTTCCGTATTCCGGCCTCGCCGACGAGGCCCATCTCGACGTCCGCGTACTTGTAACGGAAACTCTCCCCGACCTTTGCCAAACGAGCCAGCCCGCGATGCTGAGCCAGTAGCAATAAATACTCCCTTAAATACGACCCAGCCTGTCCCTTTGCTGCCCTTCCCAAATGACCCCGCTATACCGAGACCCGTACTCCACAGGGAGTGCCCTTAGCGTACGGTTGTTTAAAATATAATTCTAGTTTGTAAACCCTGGCTGGGGGCCTTTAATTTTAGAGGTCACCACAGGATCGCCCGGTTGAGTAGTGACCAGCCTTAGTGTGCTGAACTACGAGTGGCCCTACCTAAAAAAGATTAAGTTTTTGAGATTGTGTGTAGAAAAAAAAATAAGTTCTTGAGATTGTGTGTAGAGGCTAGAGATAAAATTTAAATAGTTGAATTATGAAATTCATAATCAATTCTCGTTGAGTGTAGGAATTTGGAGATTGAAATAGTAATAATAAAATATATTTAAATTCAAAACACCGGCTATGACAAGTTTTATTTATACAAATCTCTAAAAAAAATTAAAACTTTCCGTGCAAAATTGTCGGTTCAGGTGAGGATTTATATAGAAAATCAAATTAGTTAGGTAGTCATGTTTGGCTTTTAGTTAGAGCATGGTACGAAACGATCAGTCAGCGAATACGACACGCACTTGGCTGTTATAAAAACTACGGAACCCTTCACTGCGCGTGGCCCGACACGCACTTGACCGATTTTTTTACTATTAGACTAAGGCTTGCAAGTTGACGCTCAAAATTATGTCAATTATGTAGTACACAATTTCACCAGTTCACATGGTCATATTTTCATTATTTTCACAGCAAATTTATAAGTGTAATATATGGTTAGAATAGTTATGAAGTACTCTATTTAAAAATAATTTAGTTAGACCATTATGTGAAAACTGGGGATGTATAGAATATTTATTTCAGGACCTAATATTCTATCCTTATTCATTGAGGTAATATGTACTCCTTATTAGAAACTTTACATAGACTTTTGACAGTTAGCAATGTCTGCCCATGTCGTAATTTTCGCATCACATAGAGCAGATAATAAAGAAGACAGGGGAAAAAAAAAAAATTGCCCGAATCTGCCCCCCTTGAAATAAAACGAAAAATGCCTGATGGGGGGAAAAATACAAAATATACCAAAAATTATTTTAGTTGTAATTGATGAGATTTTTGGATATTTAGATTACTTTTGACCTTTTTTTCTTAAATAATATTATCTATTTACTTAATCTTTAGGTAAGGTGGGAGTATTGGGTAATGTATTAATTTTTTTTATCGTTCTGTCAGATGTGGTTTATGTTTTGTTATCACTGTATGAATTTCATGTTTATGAGGTAGTTTATGTATTTCTCTATCGCGGAGAAGGAAAAGGGAGGAAATGCTAGTTAAAGTTGTTATTGTACATTATATCAGTATTACTAACCACCTTCATAGATAGTGGTTAGGAACGTGATAATGACACTAAATAATAATATTTTTTCACACAAAGTTTCAGTATAAAAGTGATTTACCTTGTCATTTACCAGTACTTTAGTGTGCTTTGACATAATATAGTCTTCACCAACCTCGGGGAAAAAAATAGAACTTAAAAGTAATAACAAAATGAGTGAATTTGTTGTGCCTCGACGAGTATTATGCGAATTTTTCATTGATTGTGGAACAAAATCAGAAGATATTCAAAAATACTTAGAAGGACACCACCATTTGTCGTCTGAAAATAGTGAATTAGTTGTAAAACGTATTCAAAAATGGCTTATAACAGCGTGTAATGATCGGTGGACCAAATCTAACCGAACTTAAGAACGTTTCTTTGATAAAAACACATCGTGGTTAGACGGTGAAAATTTGGTGAATATACTCGCGCAACCGCACAACTGTACGCAACAAAATATATGTGATATAATATGCCTTCTTCCGTACATAAAATCTTAATACATGGGGAAAGTATAATAAGACATTTTGCTGTTCTACCCCTTGGTAATTATCTGAGGATGCTCAAGAATCTCGTAATAAAGATTACAAAAAATTTAGATTGCATCACGCTAGAAAATGCTCTAGGTCCGCAACGAATCAAGACGTATTTCATGGTCTTATATTTATGTCCGATCTATACATATCAAGTACCTATCAGAAAACCATCAGTCACTATTTCCAAGGAATTGTTAGACGAAGCAAGAACCTCTTAGCTATTTAAATAGAAGTAATTACGTACATTAATTGTAAAATATATTTTTGGAGTGGATAATTATATCATATTTGTAATTTTTTTTAATTTAAGATTTATATGTACTTAATATAAAATAAAATAGGTTTAATATCATAAAACTGTAAAATTATAATTCAATAAGTTAAACAAACTATGGTTTAATATTAAAAAAATATATTTTTATTTTTGTTATATTTTTTAAAATATTATTAATTAAACATTTGACAATAGATGTGCCATTATTGGATTGTATATACTCTGGAGATACTACGTGCCAAATTTCAGCTATTGACTTCAATCAACAAAAAAGTTACAGATTTTTGAGACGGTACGCACGGTTCTGTCCCATAGTGGGGCGCCACACACATGAAGTTCAACCAGTATTTGTGAGTGAAGTGCAATCGTGAGTACAATTTATATTTAAACAAAGACAATTCGGTCAAGCAATTTCGAACTTTAATTGTTTGATACCTTTCACTTATAGAACAACTTTGGACTTATAAAATAAAATTAAACTTAGAATATATTTTGTTAATTTATTAGGAACTTGTAAAATTATTGTGCATGCATATTAGACTTAGAATAGTTTTATATAAAACAACGGAACGGGGAGCATATGCCAAATTTCCGCCAGATTATAATTTGTTTAAAACACTTGTAAAATTTGAAGCAATTAATTAACTTGGGTTTTTTGTTCGTATTTTGAAGTTCAACTTTTTTTGTATATTTTCAATGTTTACATAGTTCTTAATGTTTTAAAGTGAACAGTACTGTTTTTATACATTTGTTTATGATTTTGATACACGTTTAAAAAGATCAATTTATACACGTTTTTGAAGAAGCTTAATTATATTGGAATTTATTTTATTATTTTAACATGGAAGGATTAATTAATGTATTAAGGAGTCATCAAAGTGTAATTATTAAAGGGTTAGCCAATTTTGAAAAGAGTCCTAAAGATAGATTAACTGTAGAATATATTGAAACCAGATTAGAACTATTAGAGAAGGATTGGGCGTCATTTAAAGATGCAAATACTAAACTTTACGAGAGTTTTAAATTACATCAGATCGACCCAAGGTTGTTGATATTTATGATACATCAGAAGATACATATATTACTTATAAAAGTTTACTCAAAACAAAGCTTAATGAAATGCAAGTAGTAATAGAACCAGTACAACTTAGTGATAGTTCTGCCAGTAGTCAATTGAAGTCTTCAAGTACGTTAGTTAAATTACTAAAGATTACTATTCCAATGTTTTCTGGTAAATATGGAGAATGGACGACATTTCATGATCTTTTCGTTTCATTAGTTCACAAAATTGAATCATTAGATAATGTTCAAAGGATGCATTATTTAAAGGCTCATCTTACTGGTGAGGCTGAGCAATTAATACGGCATACGCCTATAACTGACGCTAACTATACTCAATGTTGGGATATGTTAATAAAGCGTTATAGTAATAAAAAGTACCTCTCAAACTGCATTTTAAGAAGGTTATTTTCTCAAAGGCATAGGGTATGCAAGTTGAATTGGCTACATCATTAAAGGAGCTTTTGGATACAACTACTGATTATTTAAATGCGTTATCAAACTTAGGTATAAATGTGAGTACATTCAAGTTAGATCCTGAGACGCGCTAACAATGGGAATTAAATGTCAGCAATAGCGATTCCAAGAATGACTTACCTACCTTTGAACAATTCAAAGTTTTTATCGAGAACCGTTTTCGCGCACTAGAATGCATTGAAACCAAAAAGGGTTCAGTTCACCAGGTCAATAATGTCACTCACTCGCCCAAGGCTATGATAGCCACTAGTTCCTCATACATGTAGTGTGAGTTTTGCTCGGAGACTCACAAACTTTGTTTTTGTAAACAGTTTGCTAAACAGTCTTTCGAAAATAGACGTGAGTTTCTAGCAAAAAATTAAATATGTTTTAATTGTCTCGGTAGTAATCATACCGTTTATAACTGCAAAAACAAGGACACCTGTAGAGTTTGCCAAAAGCGCCATCATTCCTTACTGCATCTTAACAGTAAGTCTGATGAAGATCGAGACTCTGCAGGAAAGCCGCCAACTACCGATAGTACTAGTTCTTTAACTAGTGCTACTCTGGTAGTATCGTGCTTGTCTACAGAGAAGGTACCCAAGCCTAAACAGGTTTTACTAGGGACTGCACTAATAAACGCTGAGTCGAAAAGAGGTAGATACCAAACAGTCCGAGCCTTAGTTGATCAAGGTTCGCAAGCTTGTTTTATAACTGAGGACACTGTTCGATATCTCGGCCTGAAAAAGATTCCTATTCAAGGACTGGTGTCAGGACTAGGAGATAATAGAACAACCATGTCGAAGTATATGGTACATCTCACAATTGGATCTCGTGTAGATTCTAATTTTAAGTTTAGGTTAAGCGCTTACGTATTAAGCAAGATCACTTCGTATCTACCTGAGTGAAGTTTAAGTTCATGTAACTTTGATAGGTAAGAACAATCTGTGTTTAGCAGATCCGGAGTTCAACACACCTTATAAAATAGACATTCTATTGGGTGCTGATGTATATAGCAGTATCATAAAAGAAGGTATTATGAAGAGTCCTTCTGGTACTCTGGTAGCACAGAACACTACCTTGGGATGGATACTGTGAGGTGTAGTTCGTTCTGAGAATACAGATAGATCAAATATTAATTAAACAATATAAATGTATTGCATACACACGTAGAGAAAAAATTAAAATAATGAGGTCAAAAACCAACAAGATCAACCAAGGACAAATACAATTAAGCACAACAGTACAAAAAAAATACAGAACAAAACAATAGATAAAACAAATATTATATAGAACAATCAATTGGAAAAAAATAGAGTACAAAAAAGAGAAGAGATTAAAAATTTAAAGTGATAGTACAATAAAAACTCTGATATTCCTCACCTGGAAATCAACTGCATATACATGGTCAAATGATTTGAATACTGACTTGGAAGAAATTAGCAAAATCACACATAGCTGTAGTTCCAAATTATTCCATATTCAAGCAGCGTTCGTCATTACAAAAATTTGTTAGGATAATTGTATATTATGGTAGACGATTATTAAAAGGTCAAATGTTAAAACACCATTATGTACAAAACTCAAAATTAGAAAAGTATAAATAAATTGGAACAGTATTTACAAGTATATTTACAATTACAGATTAAAGGTTATTTACAATTAAACTGTAGCAAATTTAAATTATTGTTCCTATATATTAGGACAACGAAGGGTCGCGGTCACCGATCGTTCGAGGACTACATAAGCCTCTACTTATGTAAATCTACTTTTCATTTAGAAGTCTTAAGTGATACGAGTACACCGTCGTTATTAGCTGTATTTAGATATTTCATGTCTAAGCTATGTTATTGCGCCATGGTAAATGTACCTGATGGTAAATACGAAGTCACAAATGAAAAGTTTTTGTCCACGAGATTGCAATCTATTCAAAGGAAGTTTTTTGAAAACGATGGTCACTATCGCGCCTTATGAAACAGTACCAATGGTCTTCAAAAATCCTTAAGCCTAAAATTGGTGAAATAGGTCAATAAAAGATGACGACTTGCCACCAAGTCGATGGTTCTTAGGTCAGATAATTAAAAAATATTCTAGTTGTGAAAACATAGCCCATGTAGTCACACTTTGCACCAAAGACTCAACAATCAAAGGGCCAATATCAAAATTATGTACTTTGTCTGTTTCAGAGCAATAATAGGTTTGTATGTATTATATGTTAGGTCAACTTTTACACCAGTTCATTTATATAGGGTAAACAGTACAATGATTGGCATTCTAAGATGATCTTCAACATAATGTAGTGACTTCTATGTTATAATAATATTTTTTATATATCTAATGTTTACCAGATATAAGGTAGATAAACGTAAATTATAATGAAACACATTGGTATTAAAAAAAATATCTTTATTGCTTAAAAAGTAACATTAAACTTAATTCTATGTTATTGCACAATCATTGGCACTGAAGTATAATTATTGGCACAGTGAATTTGGTATAAAGATTGGCACTAATATCTACCAATGTAGGCACACCTTGCTGTCGCGAAAAAAGGTGAACCTACGTACATATATAATTTATCCCATCCATGGTCCATTAATAAACTCGCCTACCTAATCATCTTCTAATACTTTTAGTAGTTCTTCATTTTTCATTGGTCTCAATCTATTTTCTTTAACTTTTATCTTATCTTTTCTGGTTTCCCTTGAATCTCTGAAACTTGCAGGTTCATCTAAAATAGGTCCTTTCTTTAATTCTTTTTGACCATTTGTACGTGTTCCAATTCTTTAAAGCTTCTTTCATTTTCAGCTTCAACTGCATCTAAAATTGATCTGTTTTTTATTTACTTTAGGGTAGTAATATTTGCAGGTTTATAATTCCCTTGTATATCCTCTTTCTTCTTCAATATCACTTGAGATTCTATTTGCAGCTTTAATCAAGACGTTTGATTGGATTACAACTTTTGGTTTGATACTATCAGAGTTTGGTTTACTTTTCTTAATTAACTTTAAATTTTTGGCTTTGTTCTTTTTATTTATAGTTTCAGCTTGTTTTTTTTCCTTGAGTAATTGTTTCTCTTTGGCTTTCTCTAGTCTTTCTATTCGTTTGTTCTCCTTTTCTTGTATCTCTTTCATCTTTTTTTGTTGTTTTTCTAGTTCTACAGCTTCCCAATCTTTACTAGTCAAAACAAAAGAGCGATGTTCTGTACCAGCTCTTTGTGTTTTAATTGGAGTCTTCGGTAACTTTAAAAAATCTTTTATATTTTGTGCCTTTGTTGGGACTTCGATTGGCATATCATCCACTAGTACCCATTTTCCGCCAATAAGCTCTACACTTTGACGACTGGTGGATGGAATAGGTATTAAATTTATTGGCGTTATACAGGATGCTAAAGGTAATTTTTCAACCACCTGATGCTGAAGTTCAACATACTCTCCACCTATTTCGTATCCTGAGGTTTCTGAATAACCGATTCGGCGAATCAATTCGGCATCTTAAAACCGTCTAGGTACCTGAAAGTGATGAAAAGAAGAGGAAACCTTAGGTGGGTATAGTCATTGGCACAACAAAAAATATATAATGTTTGGCAGTGCCAAGAATTCGAATAGAAGCGAAATCAACCTTATTTAGCAACCCAATATGGTCTATTTTGATGAAAATGTAATTTAACTAAGAAATATAACACATGCCACCAAAATAAGAAAAGTACAATCATTGGCATCCGAGCCAATCACTGTACCACTATACAAAAAAAAATATAGTGATTGGCACCAATGAAATGACCGGTACGCTAATTTTTTAACACTGAAAACAATAAAAATAGCAAGATATACCCTAATTTAACAATATCAAATATAAATTGACGTAGAAACTTACACAAAAATCACTTTTTCACGTGCACTTCTATCCTCCAGTACTACACTTTTTGCAATAAAATCAACACGATCACGACATCTTGATTTCCGTTAAAACTCACAAACAGCTTTGAAATAAAAATGGCTGACAACAGTGTTGCCACTATAGAAGATTAGATATTCTACCCAATAAGGTATTGCAACCGTAAATAAACACAAATTTTCTATTATTATCTGGATTTTTATATCAAAGTGCCAATCACTGGGGGGGTGCCAACAATAGTATGGTTTACCCTAAATTGATATTTACGATGTTTAAAAATCAGATTATTTTAAGATAATATTTAAGAGTCCAATGAAATTGTATTTCCCCCGCTTGGGTTTTTCCTTTTTACTTTACAATTGTTGAGTATACACATTGTTATTTTTTATTCACAACTGTTCAAGCTTTTCAGCAAGGTTAATCTGTGTGATATGTAAATCTTATTTTTTAAGTCAATATCTAGTTCAACGCATTACCATAATTAACATGTAGTTAATTGTTAAAATACTTATGCAAAAGTTCATTGTTTGTTACTAAATTAAGAACACTGTTGTAGTAGTTTAAGAAGGACATTCCATCAATAATGTCCTTAGTAGGCGGTATGTTCAAGCTCAAAACCACTAACAATCTTATCCAGTACGGACCATAGTTGCACTAAAGCTCTCTAGATGGTGTTGCCGTCGAATTAGAAGTCGTTATGGTTTCGCTACCGGCGTTTGGTTAGGGTCTTTACTATCGAAATAAAGAGAAACAGCCTTCCTAGAT
Source organism: Tholera decimalis (assembly GCA_943138885.2). Lineage (NCBI taxonomy): Eukaryota > Metazoa > Arthropoda > Insecta > Lepidoptera > Noctuidae > Tholera > Tholera decimalis. The sequence goes on from OW964556.2 coordinate 22,773,726, forward strand.
CAATATACGTTGTAGTTTCATTTAAAATCCAACTATAGCAGTATATACATAAAAGTTCAATTAGTTCAACCCCCCCCTTAAGCACTGGATATCTATCCTGAGGTTCGGTGCTTAACAGTGTCCTTTATACTTCGTTTTGTATACTATTATTGAGCATACTTTTTATGTGTGGAAATGGAATGGGGACAGATACTTTTTCATAAGGTTTGATTTAGTTTATCGTAGATTTTGTAAATCTCTTTTCTCTTTAATGTTAACGCGAGAACAGTATAAACCAATTAACAAATGATTAGTATTACGCAAAGATTGTGAAAATCAATTATTTTTTAAAAGAGTAACCTTGGAGTTTTTTGTCGGTTCAAAATAGAAAACGACCAATTGAAACCGTGCTAAAGAAACTAGGTTCTGACGTTTTATAAGTGCCCATATTCGCCTACGTGAAATAAAATATTATTTATTTTCAACAAATAATAATATTTCGCAAACGGACATCTGCATCGTCAAATGGTTTTGACTACCCTAACCTGAAAGGTCTAGTCAACGATATCCCATATGATGGAAAAAAATACAAACTGAAATCTTACCAATCAATCAATCACTTATTTTTGTGAACATAAGTAAAATAGGTGGCAAAATATATGACTAGTAACTATCTAAGTAAGTAAGTACTTAATATTTTTGTATGCTTTTACAGCAGAACATAGATATGTTCTGCTGTAAAAGCATACAAAAATATTAAGTTTACATTAATTTAAATTAAATTAATTACATCATAAGAAATCAAATCAAATAACTTCATATCATATTAAATTGAGTTATATCATATGAAATTAAATTAGATTACATCAAGAGATAAAAAAAATATAATCAAATGTCAGCTATGTCAATATTAAAATTAGGTATTTACATGAGATGTCAGGAAATAATAAACTGTCGGTCATAAAATTCATTAATACTTGTCATTTAAAAAGTCTTCAATTGTATATCTTTTCAACTAGAAATAAAAGTAATTTACGCTTAAAATGGCTGACATTTTTCTCGATTCTGATACCCTTTGGCAATTTATTATATATTTTTGGAGCCATTAAGAAAATACCGTTCCTATATAATAAGGTTTTAGATCCAACTGTTTGTAACTGGTCACAATGACGTTGACTACTTACTCTAGAAAAAGTATGTAAATATTTTTGACGAACATGGATGTTTCGTATATATATAATGAAGGAACTGTAAATATTTTCATATCTTTAAAGAGTATTCTGCAACTGTCTATACTCTTCAAATTGCAAATCGCTCTAATGCATCTTTTTTGGCACTTAAATACCTTATCTTTACCTGTTGCATTACCCCAACATATAATTATGTATCCCAATGTTGAGGCAACCACGCCATGATATGCTGTTAAGACTGTTGTTCGATTTGTGGTTTTACTTAACATATGCAAGGCATAGGAATATTTGTTTAATTTAGTACACATTGTCAATGTGTGTATGCCATTTTAATGTGTTTTCTATATTTAATCCGAGAAATTTCGTTACTTTAGTCTCATTAATAGTTTTGTCATCCTGACTAATATTTAAGTTCAGATTCCGGTTAAGCCTTCTCCTCATCTATAACCAAATTATTATTCTGTAGCCAATTCACAACCGATTTTATGCTAGAATTAATATCTGTCTCTAGTGTACTTACTTCATCACTATTAAACAGTAAAGTACTATAGTATGCAAACATGGTCATTGGATAAATTGAAGCTGTTGGAAAGTAATTAATGTAAATAATAAATAGGGGTGGCCCGAGTACACTTCCTTGTGACACTCCAAACGTTACAGTTCTCTGGTCAGATTTAAAAATTATTTCAGTTTTTTTTACAAATCCTACTGACTACAGTTATTTGCTACCGATTACTAAGATAACATTCGATTAAAAATACATTTCCTCTTATTCCGTATTCGTTAAGTTTATTTATTAGTATTTTATGATCTACGCGATCAAAATCTTTTGACATTTCCATGTAAAGCGCTAGAGTTGGTAGTTTTTTTATCGAATCTGCTACTAACTGTTTGCAAGAAATCGTATATGGCTACATCATTAGATTTATTTTTTCTAAAGCCAAGGTTATCAACAAATAAATTATTTTTCTCAAAATACGCAGTAAGTTGGTTAGATATTGCCTTTTCAAATATTTATGAGAAAATAGGTATCAATGCTATTGGTCTTTTTTAAAAATTGGTTTTATTATACTTATTTTTAATTCTTCTGGGAAGGTACCATGGAATATGCACATATTGATAAGATGGCTCACCACTGGTGCAATTATTTTAGACACCTACTTTATAATATTTAGTACTTATATCATCAATTCATCATACCCAGTGTTTGATGTATTCTTTAATGACATAATAATTTGATATATGTCCTGTGGTATTGTAGGTGACATAAACATAGATTTCATTTTACCATTTATTGGAGTACTTTTATTAATATTAGTATTATTATTTGGATTTACTTGATCTACAAAGTAGTTGTTGAACGCTTGTGCTATTTCACGAGGGTTTTTGTTAAAAGTTTGTTAAAATTTGATTTTATTTTCGTTATAGTATCATTTGGCAAATGATGCTTATTTATGTTCTTGTTGATTACTTCCCATGTTGGTTTACAAAGATTCTATGTTGAATTGATATAGCGAGTGTTATGGGCTCTCTGTGTAAGGTTTATAACTCTTTTTAGCCGTTTGGATAGCGTTTTAAGGTTTGTTTTATTTTGTTTGTTCGGAATCAATCGGTATTTCCACAACAATTCTCTTTTTCTTTTACTGCATATCCTAATACCATGACTAATCCACTTTGGTTTCACTGTAGTCGATATCCGTATTTTTATATTGTATTTGGAAAGCATAAATAATATAATAATCTAAATAAATAATAGAACAACTTGAATGCTCTATTGGGATCCGTTTCCTCATATACCTCATATATGCCAGCAAGTGATACTTTTTAAAAGGTCTTTCAATTTTTGAACATTTTCTTTTGAGTAGTCCCGTTTAGTGATGAACCAATAATCAAATATGTACGTTTTTTGACTGGAAATTGTAAAAGCTGTGCCGTGTGATCGGATACTGCAAGTTCTAAGACCTTTTGACCCTCGTGCATTGTGAATGATGTTATCTGTTCAGGTTCCGCTGCTTAATTAGTGGGAACTTTCCAATTTTTTGGAGTCGGTGCCAAGCAATGTATGATATCTACCTAAATGACTATAATATAACTACAGACTAAGGCCATAAAAAACAAAACATACATCTTACAGCTTCTAAATATTTATTTAAATAGGAAAACAAAAACAAAATACAAAAATACCTAATACCTTTTTATTTCTCTTTTTTATTGGTGGGAAAATCATCGAATGACTTCTCCCGCTCTGGGTTAAGTTGAAGGGTGTGTCAGACTTCTACTGACTAAAAATCCACCCTGTTCCTTCAGCTGCTCTTAAGTTCCGGGGCCGCGGCATCTTGTTAGAACATTTCCGTAACCTCGGTGGGCAATGGCCTGATGAAGCCCTGTCACTGTTGCAGACAGCTCTTTGAGGCGCGCGTAGAACACGACGCGCCGCCGACCCGGGCCTGGTCCTTACCGGACGGTGAGCTAGCCCTGCTCGCCGTCCGCAAGCCAGCGCCTGCGGTGGCTGGAGATCGGCTCGCAATCCCCGACGTCCGGGGCGTCTCCCGCGGTGGCTGGGCTGTGAGGAAGATAGTTGCCTCTCCCTCGCGCGTTCCGCCTCCTCCTTAGCTAGCATGACTGCTTCGCAAAAGGAGGCGATTGCACCCCATACCCTCTCGCTCCGCACCATGGTCCGAACCAATGACGGGCGCGAGAGGTCGCCGCGGTCGATCACCTCTACGAGGACACGGCGATGCTCCGCCCAAGCAGGGCACACCTCCACTGTATGCTCCACCGTGTCCTCCGGATGGTCCTCACAATGACGACACCCGGGCGTATCCTCCCGCTGTATCCGAAACAGGTACCTCCCGAAACAGCCATGTCCGGTCAGCACCTGCGTCAGGCGAAAGGTGAGGACGCCGTGGCGTCTCTCTAGCCACTCCTCAAAGAAGGGAATTATCGCTTCGATTGCGGCGTGCCCAGATTACCTAATACCTAATATAGAAACGCAAAGAAAAATATACTAACGTTAATACTCAATAAAATTAGTGCGAGGATTAAAATGGGAAAATACTCTGGAATTACTAGTCACTTCATTACCTAGCTTGGCACCGACTCCAAAACATTATTAAATTTGATTTTAGGTTAATCGTAGGTTAGGTCAGGTTTATTAATATAGGTAGGTTATAGTATAATTTTTAGTTTTTAGTGCTTTTATGGATTTTTGAAGTCGGTTTCTTTTTTTCCATTTCGTATCATTATACATGTACCATGGTGGTCTGGATTTCCGAGTGAAATGTGTAGCAACAGTAAAATTAGAAATTTAAAGCAAGTTTACATCAGATAATATCATATTGTGCTCAGAAAAGCACACCACATCTATTGTTTTTCCTGATTTGAATAGTTCATCTAATTACACAGTAAAGCAAATTTAAATTAGAGGCAAACGCAATTGCGTAGTCATATGTTTGTAAATCAAGGTGTAGTAAATTATTAAAAGTCTCTATACGCCAGTTGAACATAGAAATTACTTAATTTAAATGAGGGAACACATAAGACAACATTTATATACTGAACTTTTAACAATGTCTCCCGTAGTTTTAAAATTATATTAATATAATTTTCCGTATGCACGAAGTCTTCTTCTCCAACTAAAATAATACAGAAATCGTCAAAAGAATAATTAGTTTTTTATGTTTGTCGCTGATAAGCTGTATCGTACCACAGTTTGGCGAAACATGATGACATATTTGATAATTTTGAAATGTTTGTTCAGCTATAGACAAAACATTGTTAGTTTTATTTGCACTGCTGATGCACAGTTTATTTTTATAGGTTTCAATTTGGTTTTGCAGTTTTTGTATTTGCATATTGTCGTTTTCGTCGTTTGACATGTTCGATAAGCTACTAGTGCTGCCATCTATCTTTGTAATACTATTACTACTTTCACCGGAGATTTCTGTTAGAGACCGAGTCTTTGTTTTTCTAAACTTTATATTGTCAAAAGAAAACTATTTTAATTTATAGAAAATAATATGCAAAAAATTATTAGCAAAAAATAGAACCGACTTCCATATCAAAACACTACAAAGCCAAAAATAACTTTAATTTCGGAAGGCGGTGTGAAAAAAGAAGAAAATACAAAACCAATAACACCGACTACAGAAATTAAAGTTTTTTTTCACGCTTTTTAGTGGGTCTGTTTGTAATTTATCTAGTTACAAAAGATGATGTCAACTACTTATCACTTTTTACAAAATATTGCTTTTCCCGATGCATAGCCGTTAATTTTAGAGGAACTCCTCTAAAATTAACGGCTATGCATGCAAAATTAACGGCTTTGCATGCTATGCAAAGCTGATGGTCAAGTACCAACTTGACCATCAGCTCTACATCACCATATGCATTGTGACGAGCATAAACTGCTTAACATCTATACTCAAGTAATCGAATCGCAATCCACGAAATACTTATTATTGAGTAGTTTCAGTTGCCATCTGTGGTCTTCATCATCAGTTCAACTTCCCCAAATGGTACTTTTCAAAAGCAACTGCTCAAGGTACTATAAGAAACACCCAAAACGCTATAGGTGTGCCTATAATATTTGAAGAGTTTCCTCGATTTTTCCAGGATCCCATCATCAGATCCTGATTTCGTAACAATGGAACCAATTAGAAAGTATACCCTTTCAAACGCAAAAAGAATTTTTCAAATCGGTCCAGCCGTCTCGGAGTTATGAGGTAACATACATAAAAAAAAAAAGTCAAGACGAACTGAGAACCTCCTCCTTTTTTTGAAGTCGGTTAAAAAGTAATAAAAGATTCGTATTCGTCACAGTAGGATTTAATTTTGTTACTTGTGGTTTTCAGTTACACCCACTTGCCTTTAAACCAAGGAATGTCTAGGCGTTTTGACCAAAATGGTCCATTGGATGGTAAATTACTTCATGTTTATGCTTGTTGAGGATGATGGGAAAAAATTATAGTAATCACTTAACTTTACTTAACTCACTGTTTATGCTTCATTGGTTATGTATATGTTGAGTATTGTAGACCACATTCACTAATTAACTACTTTGAAACACTGAATTATAATTAAAACTATTTTTAAGTTTGTGTATTACATAGCTGATATTGTTAATGCGACACTGGCGCCGCACTTTTTACCTGGTGGGTGTACCTTAAAAATTTACATTGCTCAAATTAAATTTAATACTATGTAAGCGGGAATAATGGTATAATATAACCATATAAAATACAGATTCATATCTCTGCTAAAGTGTCAGTGTTAAACCGCGTTCGGTTTTGCCTCAGAACCATAAAAAAGAGGTTTCTGAACATTATTCTCTTCAAAATGTTATTAATTACTGAATTTATTTACCTCTTTTAAGAGTTGACATTTGCACTAAACATATCGACGCTGGAAAGGAAAAAAAAATTTCTGCGTCGTTTGGTCTTACTCAAGTCCTTCTACGACGACTTTTGATGTAGCTTAGACATTTTGAAGTTCGCGAGAGTTCACTTTTTTCCTTACTAAACGACAAAATTTTCGAGCATTTTTGAAAATTTGGTGGTGGTCGTAATTGTGAAATGCTAAATTTGCCTTTGGTCAAGTTTGACATTACTCCACTTAGTTAATTTTGCCAGTATCTGGAAATATAGTGTTAGGCGCATAGTATATTTTTTCCTCAGAAAGGATTTGTTCTTTTATCACTTAGGTAATTTTGACTTATTTGTTTTTTTTTTCCTACATGGCGTTTAGTTGAAAGGGGTGCAAATGAAATCGCAAGTATACTCCACAGTTACATAAAATCTGTGGATGAAAGAGAAAATATAAAATACCTTCTTCTATACTGCGACTGTTGCCCTGGACAGAATAGAAATCGCACTGTCCTAGCCATGATACATTCTACTTTGCAGGAGTGTAATAATCTTCAGACGATACAAATTAATTATTTACTAACAGGACACACATATATGCCTGTTGACAGTGTACACGCCGTTATAGAGAACAACCTTAAAAAAACTATAATTCATGCGCCTTCGCAATGGTACACTGTATTTGCTACGGCAAGAAAAGAACCTTTTCCGTATGAAGTTTTAATATAGGAAATTTTAGGAAAAATAATTATATTAAATTAATATTTATGTTGTTTTGCCTCAACTTCCACATGTTTTTTTATTTTGGTAAGGCAACTTTTACTCTGATATAAATTCTAAAAAAACATTTCTACCTTCCTTAATCAAAGCTTGTCGGTTAGTCAATTTTTCCCGTTTCTACTTTTAGAGAAAATTTTACTAAGCGACACTAACTTTAAAACTAAGCATTATTTTTAATAGTTACGTATACTGTAATGTAGATAAAAAAGTATCCAAATAAATTTCTAAGAATTAGGCTTATTGGACCATTACAAGAAAGTTCACGATTTTTTTTTTCTGAAAATTCAAACTTTAAACAGCTCTACTGTAAAGTTAGTCTGATGTCGATTGGATAATTTTTCCTTTCCTGCGTCGATATATTTGATTGGTACCGTAAACCTGAAAACTATAATGGTTAATGATTAAAATTTTGCAATATATGTATCTGTTATTATATTTATTTATTTATTTATATCAATTCGAGAATCAAACGTCTCGCATGACTGCTGACCCACAAAAAATTTCCAAGCACCCCTTTTTTAAATTGGTAATGCCTAGTTACAATTTGTTATACGCTGTATGCAATTTAATTTGATGACGCTTGAAATACAATATTAGATTACTATGTCTATGCATATTACATGACTTAAAAATTACTTTAATAGTATTTTTGAGACCTTTTTCGATCACTCTTTAAGTATTTAAAATCAGAGCCAATTAAGCAGACACATGTGAAAATGATACTAATGCGAAGTCTAACTAGCACATCTAAGAACAATCAATACAACTGTATTTTAATATACTGGTCATACAATGCTCAATAAACAACGAACGAGACATTGTGAAGGTCCTTACTCTGCAGGTTCAAGGCTCAGCGGCCATTACTTACTGCTATCGTTATCACGCGGCCTCGACTCCAACCGACGACGGACGGCGACCACTTTGCCACTCCGCATACCTCGTGATACCTACAAGCTATAAATATAACTTCCAATGTTAACTTTTACTAACTCATCTTCATTAGTACAACGTGTTGTCAAACCATGAACTGTTTTATGGCGAAATTCATTGTATAAGAGAGTTTTGAAGAACGATTTTTACAGATGGCACGTGTACACGTAATAGCCTAGTAGGACGATAAGTTAGCTATAATAAGAACAGATAATTAAGCTTCTTATATTGCTAACGAGATTAACTTGTACGTATCTAATCAAGTAAAGTTCATCGACCCCACCAAAACATGTTTACTTTCTTATTTCAGGTCAATAGCAAATTCTAGAATAGAGGGGGCTGCAGTAGTCTAGTGGCCCCCACATTAGGGGTGGAAGGAGGGTTACGGTGCATCGTACGAAAGGGCAACTGCAGATAACGCAGGCAGAGCCCAGACAGTCAACGTCCCGATGCATTCCCGTTCCCCGCCGCCCCCGCGCCCCCTATACGTCCCCCCCCCAGCTGCGCCGCTCCAACGGGAACCCGTATCCGGCGCGCAACGCACCACGCTTTTTGCAACGCTCCCATCGGCGGTCTCTCTCCTCTCTCGTCAGTTCGTTGAGCTAATGAAAACGATTACTCACTCGCATACTTGAGACAATGATGCACTCACCCTATTCGTTTATTTTGCCAATTTGACCGATTTATTAGATGCTAAAAACGAATGCTTTTAATTTGATTTCCATTGCCACACCATGAGACGTAACTGATTAAAGATCACAATCCTCTGCCAATAAATAACCTGACTGAAAATAGTAAACTATTGGAAAATAATAGAACATTCAGATCCCAAATAATAAAGAGAAAACTCAAAGAAAAGTAAAAAAAGGAGTCACACCATGGAATGCGATTTCGCAATCAAACTAAACGAAAGGTTGTAAAAGGCTGTAAACGTAATAGTTTACAACAGCTCAGACTCATTTTTCTGGAATAAAAAGCGTCAAGTAACAAACATCCGTACATCAAAACTTTCCTAATTGAAAGATTGAACCACAAAAGCTAGTTTTCGAGCCGGTTGAAAAGCTTGTTTGTCTTGATTCAAACAATTATTTCATCTTGTTTTTAGCAAATCAAGAAACTATTTAAATTAGACTATATAAAAACATAGAAAATATCTTAAACTAGTTAGAAATACATAGAGAAGGATAAGATTCAAAAAGGGGGGCCGGGAAAACGTAGGCGTCTTTTATTGAAATAAAATTTTGGCACACAATGAGTGCGCTCCATTTGTAAATGTAAGTCTAGCCAATTCAGTACTAGCATGAAACTCCTTTGTACAATTGAAACCATTTACTGGTCTAAAAATCTGAATGAATGTTTCTACATAATCTAATACAGGTAAATTCATTAATGGCATTAGAATATTAAGACACATAATAAACATATTCACTTAGGCACGTTTCACATCTAAACGTATTTTCACATCCAATTAAAAAAACGTGGAACGGAACAAGTAATAAAAAAAAAAGAACAGACCAAGTGCAAGTCGGACTCGCGCACGAAGGGATCCGTACCATTATCCATAAAAACGAAAATAAATCACGTTTGTTGTTTGGGACAACCCCCTTAAGGCTTGTATTCATGCCAATAACCTTGACCATTTGGGCGGAGCTAACGACCCCTCTCCGCGCGTCACTCCGCGCAGCTCTCCGCTACCCGCATGCAACAGAAAAGAGAGGCGCGCTCGGCCCGCGCTTGCGCCGCCAGCATGCATCGTCGCCTAGTCTCGGCACAGAGTATCGAAATCACAGAAGGTCAAGTCATCGTGAAAGTTAAATTCATTTTTATTTGTACCGCATCAAAAGTGGTCAAATTTTGTTTTTATTTATTATCTAATGATATAGATGCACTTTGAGTATGTACTGTAGAAACTATACCTCTATTATAGATCAGCCTGGCTCGAAACATGAGGTAAACAACTTGATGTATCTTTTTAACTTAATTATATATAAATAAAAATTAATGGCTAAATGTGTTGCTAAGCGCAAAACTCAGGAATGGCTGGACCAATACGGATTTTTTTTCGAATATTCGTTATAGTCTGAGGAAGGTTTCTATTAAGAGAAAAATGGTAGGTAGGTAGGTAAGGTGGGTATGTAGGTAGGAACTTAGAGTAAGGTAGATAGGTAGTATAATTATTACTAGTGTATATCATATTATTTGTTACATTTTTTATAAATAAATAGATTATAACTAAAATTCACTGAAATTTAACTTTCTTTCACCACGTATTTTTATTCTTTTGGTTGGTTGAACTTCTTCATCCTCATTTATTTCTCCGTGTTCACATATATTTATTTTTAGAAATTTTGATAGCCATATAAAATCTTGTTCCATGTTTTCTTTTCGTCCTTCTTCGTTCTCGTTTTCTTCAATTTTCTCATCAATCTATTTTTCTTTCCTTAGTTCTATTTCCTTCTCTTTGTCGTTTTCTTCTTTCTCTTGTACATTATCTTAACTCTATCTCTCTATCTCAACTGGCGGCTTCGTCCGTACGAAGAGAAACCGGTGCATATCGGCTCAAGCCAGGCCTCGCTCAGACGAAGCGCACACACGCGCCTTGCTTGTAGTAGTAGTGTACCTATCATAGCGCAGTTGTATGAAGCTTACCCTCTGTCCGTTTACTCTGTGCTATCTACTTTTATGCGAGGTAAGTAAAGCGATAGTTTATAATGAAATATGTAGATAAAACTTTAAACTTATCTTGATAATAAATGTATACCCTTTTGTTTGTAATATTTTTTTAGACCTCTCTTCATTCGTTTCTGCTTATTCCCATGTTTTACAAACTAAATTTAAACACTACTAAAACTGTAAAACACTATGAGTTTATAACACTAACACTACTTATAGATACATAGAATACTCTTTAACTTATAAACAAGAATCGGAAATAAAACTTTTTGACGAATCGAAAGTCGGTTCTATTTTTGATAATAAGTTTTATTTCACGCTTTTTAGTGGGTCAGTTTGTAATTTATCTAGTTACAAAAGCCAAAATGTCAACTACTTATCACTTATTACAAAATATTGCTTTTCCCGGTGCAGAGCCGTTAATTTTTGAGGAGTTCTCCTGGTACATCACTATCAGCTCTACTTCACCATATGCATTGTGACGAGCATAAAGTGCTTAACATCTATATTCAAGTAATCTAATCGCAATCCACGAAGTACTTATTATTGAGTAGTTTCGATGGCCATCTGGGGTCTTCGTCATCAGTTCTACTTCCTCAAATGGTGCTTTTCAAGAGAAACTAAACAAGGTACTATAAGAAATATCCAAAACGCTATAGGTATGCCTATAATATTTGAAGAGTTCCCTCGATTTCTCCATGATTCCATCATCAGATCCAAACGTGACGACAATGGAACTAACTAGAATGTATACTCTTTCAAACAAAAAAAAAATTTTCCAAATCGGTCCAGCCATCTGCGAGTAATGAAGTAACATCATAAAAAAAAGTTCAAGACGAATTGAGAACTTCCTCCTTTTTCTAAAGTCGGTTAAAAAGTTATTCCACTATTAACAAAATTAATTTTTGCAGTAATATTTTACGATATTATTTCGTAGTGCTTGAGCTCTCGCAACGCGACGTACGTCCACCTAGCAACACGATGCGCCCCGCACTGAATTTGTGGACGAGTGCGGGGGTGATGTAAACGCAGTCTTTAATTGGACGCATTTTTAATTTATTGTAATAAAAATAATACATATTTGTAAAAAGTAACAAAACCAAATTATTTTCATTTGTATTGCAAAGCAGTAGTATATTTTTTTATACTCTTTTGATAAGAAATTAAGGAGTAAAATGGTTTCATCTCAATGATTTGGAGGTGATTTGTCATTTTTTTTTTCTTATTATGTGATACCGATAGAAAAATTGTGGCTAAACCAAATTACGGTTCATATCATGTAGATTACTAACAATTTTTTTCAGATGTAATTTCTCTGTAATTGTCGACGAAAAGTTGCTTCATCTGAATGCTTTTTTCAAGCTTTTTTCGAGAGAGCAGCCTTAAATATTTATTTTATTCTGTTTTTAGTATTTGTTGCTATAGCGGCAATTGAAATATATCATTTGTGAGAATATCAACTGTCTAGCTATCACGGTTCATGAAATATAGCCAGGTGACAGACAGAGAGACAGCGGAGCCTTAGGGTTCCGTTTTTACCCTTTGGGTACAGAACCCTAAAAATTAATGGACAAACCTAACCCCAACGAACCTTTACTTGACACGAAATATATCATTTATGGTATTTGATCTTCCATAGCAGATACGAGATATCATTTAGCATGCAGTAAAATTTCGTCGGTTAACGAAACTTCCCGAACCTATGTACCTATCTGAGTGCGTTAACATAGTTTTCTTTGTCTAGATACTTGTTCTATATAGATTGAAAACATCTATTTTATGTACCCCATAACGGAATTAAATGTGGATTTCACAACTAAATCGGATGTTACAATGGGCGGTCTTAACGCTCAAAACGGATCACTCTTTTACAGACGACCTTTGAATGGATTTGACACAAAAGCAGAAAATAAATACGCAGCCAGTCATTGGTGTAATATTTACATATGTATACAATACATAACGAATAAATGACATAATTAATACATATAAGCAGAGACCATTATATTAGTCGCTCTTATAAAAAGATATTGGAAAATACATATTTACATGACCTCCATGTTAGTATTGTGTACATCTTTTTTAAATTTATTTCTTTACTCTGATCCTCAGTGATTGCGTGGTCAGTTTACGTATTATTTGATTTATTTCAAAGAAAGAGCTCGCCATTAGTCAGTTTTTTTTGAGTGATTTTTAAATAATCTCTTATAATAATAGGTCTTAGCTTTCCAATAGTAAATAGTGGACTTTGGTACGCGATTTTGTAGCCATTGGGATAGTTGTAGCCAGTGTGATATTTGTTAGTACGAGGTAGATAATTAGAAAACCGACCCAAAGTAGATGTAGATACATAAATACAAAGGAAATTGAAACAGTCTATCGACTTCAAAATAGCTGCGAAAGCGTCTTTGTCCTGAAAAGGCACCAACTGTAAACTCTAAAGACACTTTTCAGTGTTAGTGTTTATAGGTATAGCGAGTTTTAAATACATGAGTATTTTAAGCTCAACTTTGTTAATTAAAGAATCCAGTCATGCTTAATTTCAAGATTGGTAAGAAGGTTGTACAAACTAATTACCACGGGGCATTATAAAGTTGCTAAAAAAGCAACATTTAATTAACAACATTATTTTTACTTAAAATATCTTAAGTTAATATCAGTTTCGCAGGGAGAGTCGCACCAGGCAGCGGCCGACCTGGCGACGCAAGCGGTTGCGACAGTCGTTCATAGAATCCGGCAGTTGGGACTCGACGTGGCGCTGCACAAGACCGAGGCCATGTGCTTCCATGGCGGTCGGAACGCGCCACGGTCCGAGTCCCACATAACGGTGGAGGGGGTTCACATCGGCGTCGGGAGGACGATGAAGTACCTGGGACTCGTCCTCGACAGCCGGTGGAACTTCAGGGAGCATTTCCTGAGTTTGGCCCCAAAGCTGAACCGGGCAGCAGCCGCCTTCAGGCGACTCCTGCCTAATCTCAGCGGGCCAAACGCCTCCTGCCGAAGGCTGTACGCCGGCGTCGTGCGGTCCATGGCCCTCTACGGGTCCCCAGTGTGGGCCCTGTGCATCCGGACGCGACCACTAAAGTTGGTCGCATGCCAGAGGGTCATGGCTATCCGAATGATCCGGGGATACCGCACGATCGCCGGCGAATCGGCCAACCTCCTTGCCGGATTGCTGCCCTGGGATCTGGAGGCGACTGCCCTCCAGCGCGTCTATGAATGGCGCGTGGAGGCGCAGCGCCGGGGCCGTATCCCCGCTGCCTCGAGAAGTCGAGGCGCGGCGGGAAGAGCTCCGGCGCGATCTCAGGGCAGTATGGAGGGAAAGACTGTCGCAACCGACGGCCGAGCACGCCGCAATTGCGGCGGTAAAACCCCTCTTTGAGGAGTGACTAGATCGGCGTCACGGCGTCCTAACCTACCGCATGACGCAGGTCCTCACCGGACACGGAAGTTTCGGGAGGTACCTGTGTCTGATGGGAAAGGAGGAAACGCCTGGGTGTCACCACTGCGAGGGTCGCCCTGAGGACACCGTAGAGCACACGGTGCAAGACTGCCCCGCCTGGGCAGAGCACCGACGTGTCCTCACGGCGGCGATAGGCAGAGACCTCTCGCGCCCAGCATTGGTCGAGGCCATGCTGCGGGGCAAGAGGGAGTGGGAAGCGGTCGCCTCCTTCTGCGAAGCAGTCATGCTTTCGAAGGAGGAGGCGGGTCGCGTGAGGGAGAGGATGGCGTCCTCCCTCCAGCCCAGCCGCAGTGGTAGACGCCCACGGCGTCGGACGTCGGCCGACGATCTCCGGCCACCGTACGCGCGGGCATACGGACAGCGAGTAAAGGGCAACTCGCTGTCCGACCATGGACCATGCCCGGGTCGACGGCGCGTTGTGTTCCACGCGCGCCTCAAAGAGCGTCAGCAACATGACGAGGCCCCCTCTGTAGAGGGCCAAAGCCTGCCGGGGTCGTGGGACTCATCCTGTTACCGTGACCCCGGTACGTAAAGGGTTATTGAAGGAACACCGTGGATTTTAGTCAGTAAAAGTCTGACAGTCCCCCCCGGGCAGGGTGGGAGGACTTATTTGATAATATTACCACGTTAAAAAAAAAAAAAGTTAATATCAGTTTACTTTTATTAATAGTCACTACTATACACATATTAGTTTATTGTGTACATTTAATGTTAACGGAAAAAGTATGTATGTAGATGTGATCGTCTTACAAAAACTGCAGTACCTACTGTAGTACGTTTCTACGTTTCTCTTTCTCTATTAAATCTACTTTACAATAACAAACAAATACAATAATATTTTTATTGACATCAATATAAAGATACACTGTAAATTGTAACCCTGACTTCTGAGCTAGGCAAAGTCTGTGTTTCAGGAGTCGGTATCATTGCCCTATGTAGTCGCTAATGTACAGACGCCAGCACATGAAGCTACCCGAAACTGTCAAATTTTCCCAATCAACCTTGAACCTAATTTCTTTAACAATAAAGTTGATTATCTATTAAACAAATTTGACAGATTGTTGTAGCTTGATGTGCTGGCGTCTGTACAATAAAACACGGTAAAATTTGCACAGTTGTATTTAAAACAGATCTCTTCGCAGGTCTGCTGGAAGAAATTTCTTAAGAAATAAGCAGTACCTTTGTACTCAAATATTATAATTATGCTTATCCTAATGTATTTTACTGTGTGTACATAAATAATAAAATAAATAAATAAACAACGCTAAAATAACGCTATTAGCCAGAAGACTGACTAATGTGTCACCATCTTTTCCGCAAATAGACACTGTTTTTCTTACCTATTTCAGGTTTAATGACAGGAAACTGAGTAGGTATACAGATCGATTGATTGATTATTTTATTCACGTGTAGTGTGAATTTGAACTATTTTTGTTCGATGTCAAACACCTAATTATTAAACTTCATGATCCCCACACAATTCCCTTGTATTCAACACATAAAGAGCCACAAAATCTTACAGTAACCTTGTTAGATAAAATACGAATATGATCATGAAACAATCCAAACTATTTTAGTTCCATTCCACACCAAAATTACTGGCGTTGTCGTCTGCTGACTACGATATACGGCAAAATTACGTGATCTGGCTTTATCAACTTTGAACTCGTAAGCACTGCCAAGGTTAAAGGAACGGTTAAAAACAACAAAGGTTTAATTGTCACGCGGTTAGTAATTGCTCTTGTCATTGATGTAAATGATTTAATTTTGTTAACTTGTCACTGAGGAGCTCTTCGACTTTATTTATTGATATTTTACACAAGCTGTTTGATTAGGTTTGCCAATGCGTTTTTTAACCGACTTCTAAAAAAGGAGGAGATTCTCAATTCAGAGGTTAGTACTTTTTTAGGAAAATAAAATTTATAGGAAAATGAAAAGCGATTTTGGTATTTTCTACAACAAGTGAAGCATTTGCGTTCAATAAGAACCATTTCCACGTGTACCACTAATAATAATAAAAAATAACCTTTTTCCTTTTTCATTCTCAGTTTCAGTTCGACGCCGTTTTCTCATACGAGAAGTATCTTTACTGGGCCTACCCATATTTTATAAGATTAAAAATCAAGAAACAAGCACGTTTTTATTTTAAAAAGTGACAAGCAGGCGGACCCATCCCATTAAAAAAAAATCAATTGGGTCTCGCCTGCTTGTCACTTTTTAAAATAAAAACTTGCTTGTTTCTTGATATTCAGTTGAGCAGTCGGGTTTTTTAGTTTTTTTAAATAACTTTTTTGTTTCAACTTTTTAGTTAAAATATTAAGTAATTAACATTTTTATAGTTTTCCCGGTCGTATCACAATGGCACCCCACCGGATTCAGAAAGTGAAAGAGCTAAATCCATATTTTCAAACTTTCTCTTTGTATTATTTTTGCTAGTATTACACTAATGATAAACATGATATACCTTTTTGAAATCCTTGTGTTAAGCCCTTTAATTTGATACCCATATTGCAGTATTCGTAAAAAAATATTTTTTTCGTTGTGTATAATGACTTCGCACAGCCGCCATGTTTGATTTTTTCAAATGTCACCAATCTAAGAACACTTGGGCTGCTAAGACGAATCTAACGATACCTTAATTATGTGAATCCGTTCAGCGATTCTGGAGATATGAGGTAATAAAGAATATTACAAACATACATACATACATGATACGCGCGAAAAACATAACCCTTCCTTTGCAGTCGGGTAAAAATATGTCACTAAAATTTAACAAATAAATATTTTTTGCAAAAAATATATCGGATTCATAAACCCTAAAAACAATAAAAAGTTAAAAATAATATTATAATCTACCTATATGAATAAACCTAACCTAACCTACGATTAAACTATAATAGAATTTAATAATTTTTTGGAGTCGGTGCCAAGCAATGTACGATAGCTAAATGACTATAATATACTACAGACTAAGGCCAGAAAAAAAACAAATCATAAATCGTACAGCTTCTAAATATTAATTTAAATCGGAAAACAAAAAACAACAAAAATATTTTAAGATAGATTACCTAATACACTAACATTTAGACACAAAGAAAAAAGATACTAACGTTAATACATTTAATCATATTATATTTTCCATACAAATCAATGAAATCAGAACAAACACAGTTTACACAATGCAACAACGCATGAAAAGCAAGGAGTTCGACAATTAACTTCTAGATCTTGAGTCACGTGAACATTAGGAGCAATTGTGTAGCAATCTAGCTTTGTTGTACTAAAACGGAAAAATACTCTGGAATTACTAGTCGTTTCATTACTTATCTTGACACCGATTCCAATTTTTTTTTTTAATTTTTGTTATAGTTTAATCGTAGGTTAGGTAGATTATAATATTACTTTTAACTTTTTAGGGTTTTTTGAAGTCGGTTATTATTTTGCAAAAAAATTTCTTCTTAACGGAAAAGCTCCTCATTACACCAGTCCATGCTCTGCCACTGTTTGCAGTTGTGGTCCATCCTACTATTTTTTATTTACAAGAAATAGATAATTTCTGCTTATAGAGATATGTAAATGAAGAAAGTGTACAGACTTATGAAAAGAGTGTTTATTGCATTATTCAAATAAATTTAATTTATTTTAGCATTTTGAGCAGTGGTGGCCCAGCGGTTACGGAGCCGTTTTGCTTGTTGAACAATGGTTCGAACACAGTCAGGCTTTGTGTAATTTATAATATCACAACTGCTCTCAAATCGATTAAGGAAAATATCGTGAGGAAACCGGCATGTCCTTTTTTTTGGGTGAGAAAACCATCAAATGACCGCCGTGGGTGGAATGAAAGGGAGTGTCAGACTTCTACTGATTGAAATCCAACCATGTTTCTACAGTTGCCCTTGTGGTCCGGGACTGCGGTATCTCGTAAGAACATTTCCGCAGCCCCAGCAAACAAAGACCCTATCGGGCCCCGTCAGTGCTGCTGACTGCTCTTTGAGGCGCGCGTGGAACACAACGCGCCGTCGCGTCGATCCGGGCTTGGCCCTTACCGGACGGTGAGCTGCCCCAGCTCGCCGCCCGCAAGCCCGCGCTTATGGTGGCCGGAGATCAACTCGCGATCCCCGACGCCCGGGGCGTCTTCCACAGTGGCTGGGGCGTGAAGAAGAGCGTTGTTTCTCCCTCACGCGTTCAGCGAAGGAGGGGATCCTTCGCTAGTATGATCGCTTCGCAGAAGGAGGCGACCGCATCCTATTCCCGCTCGCCCCGCACCATGGTCTGAACCAAGGATGGGCGCGAGAGGTCGCCACCGCTAATCGCCTCCACGAGGACACGGCGATACTCTGACCAATCGAGGCATATCTCCACCGTATGCTTCTCCAAAACTTCGAAGACATGCCACATCTACCAACCCGCACTAAATTATGGCCCATTCCCTCTCATAGAGGTGTCGAGGGTCTACAAAACCTCTCTCAGTAGAATGTCAGCAAATAATTAAATTACAGTTGAAAATATGTAATTTGATTTTTTGTTATGATTTTTTTTTGTTGGGAAATGCTCACTTCTATTGTTCCACTTACTCTAGCGTTTCAACCCTTACATCTCGTTAAAACATTACCGTTTCCCCGGCAGGATTTAAGGATGCCTAATAATTTTCGTTATAAATATAAATTAACCGTATTCTAAAATATAAATTATAAAGTGGGGGACTTTACGGTAGAATACGGTTGGTGAACCTAACCCAATCTATCATCTTCCTTGGTCTTGACTGGGTTTTGTTCGTCGTTTCTATTTTTTGGCAACCATATATCTGTCAATTTTGCCCAGTGATAGCATAGTGTGCTTGATAAAAAGAAGTTGATGCATTTTCTGGATCTCACTTCACATCGGCAAAACGAAGAGTGTTAGAGAAGTTTAGACTTTTTGCTATTAATTAATGACCTTCTTTTTTTAGGGAAAACTATCGAATGACTCCTCCTGCTCTGGTTGAATCTAGCTTGCTGAGGTAAGCAAAAAGGAGTGTAAGACTTCTACTGTCAAAAGATATAGGTACCGTGGCTTCGTGATTTAAGGTGGGGTTATAGTCAGTAGAAGTCTGACACTCCTTTCTCCATTTGTTAGTGTCCTGCAGACATTGTATTTTAGACTCTTCATTGTATTTCTTATCAGAATTTAGAAAGCTCAAACAGTCGGCCCTTTTGTTCTAAAAACCCTGCAATTGATTTAACATTTCTAGCAACAAGGCCATTGCTTTAATTAAGCTTGCATAGCTTATGATCGATATTTGATAACATTCCAACCATTATAACTAGCTCTAAGCAGGCATACCCCTAAAGTAACGTTTTGCAGATTTAGAACCATTTTGTTTCAATAACGTTTATTCTCTGAAAAAAGTAATTTTAATGTGATACTGGATCCCTCACTCGGATACCCTTTGTAGCAGGATCCAGTTTCATAATGTTTTTTCTGCAAGTTAATTTGCATTCACAGAAATTATATTTTAATCTTAAATAATGATGCTCCCTTTTTGAATGCTATCTTCATAAACTAATCAACGTTCTGGACTTTAGATCTTTTTTCTCTCCAACAACCAACACACCTCAATAGTATTCAATGTGAAATATCGTTTCACCAATATGGAAAATGCTTGAGAAAAAGAATTATAATGAGACTAATTAACCATAAAATTTATACATAAATATAATAGTTACAGTGAAAACAGAATTGAAACTGTTCGAAAAACCAGCGAGTTATAACAATTTTAAAGGAATCGAGCTCTCTCGCGAAAACGCTCTTTTTCTACAGCAACTGGATGAGCGTAGTCATTGAAGTCTTCGTCTTCTCAATCTAAAAATTTAATATATAAGTTTTATTACTTCGTCAGTGATGAAGATATGTAAAAATATTTCGATAATCGCTCACTAGACATAATAAGTTCTTTGTCAACAAATAATAAAATTACACGCATATTCACAACTAGCAGAAACGCAAGGCTTCGCTCCTGTCAACTTTATTACGATAAAAAAAATAACCTCCTTCTTTTACAGTCGAGTAAAACCCTATAATCTTTTACAAGCTTCAAGCTACTTCCAAACCAAAGTACATGTAAAACCACCCAAAATTTCGAAGATTAGCGCGTTTAACAAACAAACTTTTCCGCTTTATAATATTGGTATAGATTGTATGTACCTACAAAATGTATCGTTTAGATAGATAGATCGAATATACTTTATTGTACACCAAAATTTAAACACATCTATTTAACATAATTTCTTACTTCTATGGTTACAATGGCGGTCTTATCGCTAAAAGCGATATCTTCCAGACAACCTTCGGAAGGACTTTCAAAACTTTAATTCAAGTGGGGAGGGCTAAATTAGTGTACCTACTACATAAATATATTCATAAAACAGAAAATAATATATATAAAAATATATAAATACATATACATATAAAAATAATACAATGCGTAGGTATATAATATAAATATAATGTGTTCATTAATGTATGTATCGAATCGCCATATTGTGAACACGTAGTTACAACGCTCCTCGGAAACAAATTGATTTTGGTGTAAATAGTGAGATTTTAGAAGTAAAAAGCTATGGCAAGTGACATTGGACGCAAACTGTATCAGTGAGTAGTTAATACTATAATAAAGTGTGATAAATAAGGCTAAATATATCGAAATAAGGATTAGATTCCGCAAAAAAATTAACCACCTACCCGCAACCACACAACATATCGGTGCGCATAGTAAACACGTAGGTATGCGACGCCGTTTACCTGGCGCGATCACGTTTTTAACCGACTTCAAAAAAAGGAGGTTTACAATTCGTCTTGAACTTTTTTTTTTTTTTTTTTTTTTTTTTATGTATGTTACCTCATAACTCGGAGACGGCTGGACCGATTTGAAAAATTCTTTTTGCGTTTGAATAGGTATAGTTTCTAGTTGGTCCCATTGTTACGAAATTAGGATCTGATGATGGAATCCTGGAGAAATCGAGGGAACTCTTCAAATATTATAGGCACACCTATAGCGTTTTGGGTATTTCTTATAGTACCTTGAGCAGTTGCTTCCGAAAAGTACCATTTGGGGAAGTTGAACTGATGATGAAGACCACAGATGGCCACTGAAACTCCTCAATAATAAGTATTTCGTGGATTGCGATTCCATTACTTGAGTACGGATGTTAAACACTTTATGCTCGTCACAATACATATGGTGATGTAGAGTTGATGGTCAAGTACCAGGAGAACTCCTCAAAAATTAACGGCTATGCATCGGGAAAAGCAATATTTTGTAAAAGGTGATAAGTTGTTGACATTATGGCTTTTGTAACTAGATAAATTACAAACCGACCCACTAAAAAGCGTGAAAAAAAAATTTTTAGCAAAAAATAGAACCGACTTCCATATCAAAACACTACAAAGGCAAAAATAACTTTAATTTCGGAAGGCGGTGTCTTTAGTTTTGTATATATTTTCGTTTTTGACACCGCCTTCCGAAATTAAAGTTATTTTTGCCTTTGTAGTGTTTTGATATGGAAGTCGGTTCTATTTTTTGCTAAAAATTTTTTTGATACTCTCACTCAGCGTGGGCATTTATTGCCGTGCGTTTTTGCGAACATTATTTCGCTACATAACACTGAGACTTTATTAGTGTGCGACTATTGGAAATATTACTTATTGTGTAGGATTTTAATAAGTAATTATTTTAACGCAACTGATATATTTTTTTTGTTGCAATGGACGAACTAACGCCAATAATGTGGGGTTGTTGTTCCTCTTTGAATGAATATAACGACAAACGCTCATTGGGATGTTCAATTTGTAGGAAAATGTTCCATTATGATTGTCTGGCTATTGATCCACCGTCAGATCCGCTATTATGGATCTGTTCTTCATGCAACCCTCAGACACCTGAAGCGAAAAATGCTGATAACTCTCAAGTATACTTCAAATCGAATGTTACCACTCGAGCGAATAAGAGGCAAGCGCTGCAGTCCCCCCCAGATGTATCTTCATTTCCAGTAATGGAGGAAAGAGTACGGAGTATCATAGAAGAGGTGATGCAATCGCAATTAGATCGTCTATTAGAGAGGATGAACTTAAATATGAAGTTGCTACTAAACGAAGAGTTGAAATCCATGCGGGAAGAAATTGCGGAATATAGGAAATCGGTTGACTTCATTAGTGAACAGTACGATGATATAGTAAAGGAAAAGAAAGCAATCGAAGATCAAGTGAAAGTATTGCAAAATAAAAACAATGAAATGTCTACAATCATTAAAGATATGACAAACCGAATGAATACGCTCGAACAACACGCTCGTGCAAAAAATGTTGAGATACAATGTGTCCCCCAAACTAAGAATGAAAACCTCATCGACATTATCAAACAATTAGGAACTACTATTAAATGTGATATAAAGGAAGAGAATATACTTAGCTGCTCTCGTGTTATGAAGGCTAATCACAACAATGAGCGTCCTAAGTCAATAGTGGTACAATTTAGTTCGCCCCGTTTCCGTGATACTTTCTTGGCATCTGTCATCACTTTCAATAAATCAAAGCCTGTGGGTGATAAGTTAAACACAACGCATATAGGAATGAAAGGTGCGAAATTACCTATTTTTGTGAGCGAACATTTGAGCTTAAACAACAAAGCACTTCATGCAGCTACCCGTATTAAGGCTAAGGAAAGAGGATACAAATATGTTTGGATCAGAGGAGGGCGCATCTTTGTGAGAAAAACGGATGATTCTGATACTAAAGTTATCAGAGATAGGGATTATCTAGAATTATTAGTTTAGTTTTATAGTATCCTACAAATGTCTCTGTTATTGACATTGTCTTAATTGGAATTCGCAGCATTCAACATATATTATCAGAATACTCGTGGTTTACGTTCAAAATGTCAAGAATTTTATTGTAATTTGGTATGTGCTAACTACGATGCATTAGTATTGACGGAAACTTGGCTTAATGGTTGTATACTCAGCAGTGAACTTTTTGATCAAAGATATAATGTTTTTAGGCGAGACAGGGAAACTTCTGGTTTCCATAATAACAAGAAAGATGGAGGCGGTGTTTTAATTGCGGTGGACAAAAGGTTCACTGCCCATAGACAACAGAGCTGGGAGAGTAAGTGTGAGGACTTATGGGTTACGGTGGAGGGTGCGTCGAATTTTAAAATAGCAATATGTGCAATATATCTGCCCCCACCTGTACAAAGTTTAATATTGGAACATTTTATTGATAGCTTTAATCACGTGGTAGAAAAAAATGGCTTCCGTACTGTTGTTATAGGTGATTTTAATATGAGTAACATTGATTGGAATTTAGTACAGAATGGAAAAAGTTCTCCCGCTTCTTCTCGCCACTCCTGTTCTTTGTCGAAATTGGGCCAAGAACTTGTTGATTTTATCCATATTAATAACCTCACCCAATGTAACAACGTTTTAAATGTCAAAAACAAGATCTTAGACTTAGTTTTGGTTGATAAGCCTGATTGTGATGTAATCGAAGCCTCATGTAGTCTCACTAAGATTGATCCCTATCATCCTCCTCTTTTAATTGTCCTACAATCTATAATTACTAATAATTTAAAACCTAACTTAACTAGTAGACTAAATTATAAAAGAGCCAATTATTTCGAAATTAATGCAGAATTACGCAAAGTCAATTGGCAAGAATTATTTCTGAACATTAATGATCCCAATAAATTGCTCGATATTTTCTATGATGTCATAAATCAATTAATTAAAAAATTTGTCCCCTTAAGTACCGTTAAAAGTAATACGAAACCCCCTTGGTTTAACAAAAAATTAATAAAGCTATTGCGTGAAAAGGAAAAATATAGAAAACGATATAATATGTATAAAAACCCGATGGATAAGATATCGTTTCGGTGGTGTTGCAAGCATAGTGACAAATTGGCTAAAGAATGCTATAATTCATACATTAACGACATAGAACAAAAAATTTCTAAAAACCCTAAATTCTTCTGGTCATACATAAAAACAAGACGAAACGCAAGACAGGCTTACCCAGCTTCGATGTCAAATGGTACGAATTACACTGATGATGGCTACGAGATGTGCGATATGTTTGGGGCCCATTTTTCTTCGGTGTACTGCCAACATGCTCCTACACGCGACATATATAAAACTTCTTCTTTCTTAAGCAATTTAGCAAATAATTCTGACAGCCTCTCAGTATTATCTCTTACTAAAAGTGAAGTAGAAAAATGTATTAAAAGCTTAGATATCACTAAAGGTTCAGGCAGTGATGAGCTTCCTGCAATTTTCATAAAATCTTGTGCTGAAGAGCTAGCTACACCCATCCATATAATTTTTAATAAATCTCTTGAAATTGGTGTATTTCCTGATCGTTGGAAAACTGCTAAAGTAGTCCCAATACACAAAGCAGAATCCGAAAGCTTAGTTAGCAATTATAGACCAATTTCAATACTTCCAACCTTGTCGAAGATTTTTGAGGCACTTATTTGTCCTTACATCCAAAGCTACTTTAAAAAATATATTTCTGTCGCTCAGCACGGATTCGCAGCTGGTAGATCGACGTGTAGCAACTTGGTCCTTTTTGTTGAAAGCTTAGTAGAGGCGGTAGACTGTAATAACCAAATAGATGTAATATATACAGATTTGAGTAAAGCTTTCGACAAAGTGTCCCATGAAGTTCTCATTCAAAAGTTGGCCGCGTATGGATTTGCAGGACCTCTTCTGAAATGGTTAAACTCCTATTTATTAGATAGATCTTTTTATGTGGTTGCCAATGGATACAGATCTAGCACCTTTAAAGCAACCTCAGGTGTACCGCAAGGATCGCATTTGGGACCTATTCTCTTTAATATTTTTATAAACGACCTGCCTAGTTGCTTTGTAAGCTCAAAACCATACATGTTTGCTGATGATTTGAAAATAGCCCGTGTAATTAAATCTTTATCAGATACTTTGTTGCTTCAGGAGGACATAGACAGGATTACGCATTGGTGCACTATCAACAATATGCAACTTAATGTGGGAAAATGTTCCCAAATCACATTCACACGAAAGCTAAATCCTATTAAAGTGAACTATAAAATGAATAGGTTGTGTCTGTGCAAAGCTGATGTTGTAAAAGATCTTGGTGTCCTATTGGATTCTAAGTTAACATTTATCCCACACGTAGATAATTTAATAAAAAAGGCTTCAAAATCATTGGGGTTTATCATTCGCAACGCAAAACCTTTTCGCAAACCGGAAACTAAAATATACTTGTACAATTGCCTAGTCCGTAGTTTGCTTGAGTATTGTATTGTTGCTTGGCGTCCACACTACTCAACCCACAGCCTAAGAATTGAACGTATTCAGAAGCGGTTTTTAAATCACTTAGCTTACTCAACGGTGAAACGTAAAATCCTGAGTTACACCAAACGTTTAAGCACATTCAATATGATATCCCTCGAAAGACGAAGAGACATGATTGATTTAATGTTTTTGTATAAAATTTTACACAATAAGATTGATTCCCCACAACTATTAAATAAACTAAACTTCAATATTCCCCATAATTATCCTAGAAATCCCATTAATCTCCTATACCCACCGTTTCGTAGAACTGTTTTAGGACGTAATTCGGCAATTCCTAGGCTTAGTCGATTACATAATAAATTAAGAAATATTGATATTTGTAGCTCCTCTCTTCAGCAGTTCAAGTACCAGCTATTCCAAACAATTAGTAAGCATTAATTTAGTATACAACAAGTCATATCATATAAAAAGATACACTAGTAACAATTATCCATGTATTATATTTCCATTCAAAATTTGTTTCTGGTCAGTTTTGTTTTCCTTCGTACCTAAATCTTTTATTTAGATATGTTCATGTATTTATTATGTAGCATGTAGTGTTTACTGCTTAATGTTGTACATCTAGTTTAAATATTATGTGTTGTATTTTAATTAAGCATTGATGTAACAATTTTTAGTAAACCAAATAAATAAATAAATAAATAAATTAACAACATGTTCAGAGGAATCAAAGGAATAATCATAAATTTGAAAGAAAATGATTAGCAACCGAGCTTTTAAAAGTAGCGAGTGACTGAGCTCATCTTACTGACACCGACAATGCATTCCACAAACGAACAGCTTGCACCGTAAACGATGAGCCATAGAATTTAGTGGAATGTGCAGGCATTGAAAGTCTCAAATTCTCCGATGATCTAAAATTTCTAACATGTGTGTCATGAAGGAACTTAAAACGTTCTTTGAGATAGAACGGAGTTGTTGGATTGAAGAGAATATTTTTTGAAGAGATTGAAGAGTAATGATAAAATATGTGCATTCCGGCGAAAGCAGATAGGCAGCCACATGAGTTTAATGCGAAATTCAGAAACATGATCATATTTGTGCAAACCAAATATGAATCTGATACAAAAAAATTTGGAGTCGTTCAAGCTTATCTAGCTGCACTTCAGTAATATCTGGATAACTTGCATCAGCATAGTCGAGAATAGGGAGAAGAAGGGATTGGGCAAAAGCAGCTTTAGTGGCAGTCGGCAGAAAATTGCGCTAGCTGCGTAAAGACTTCCTGCATCTGGGGACCCCAAGGGCCAAGACAAATCCTTATCAATATAAATACCAAGGTTCTCTACTGAGTCACAGTAAGGTATAGCAACTCCATCAATAAAGATTTGGGGAAGAGTCACCCACTCAATTTTGGAACGTAGCCTTGGGCTGCCAACAATAATGACTTTAGTCTTCGCAGCATTAACCCTCAAACCATGATCCAAACTCCAATAAGAAATACGCGCTGTCTTTATGTGAATAAAGACTTAGCGCGTATTTCTTATTGGAGTTTGGATCAAAATTGTCTGAGGCGGTGAAGATATCACTATCTTCACCGCCTCAGACAATTCCTCAAAGGAAACTTGTGAATAAATTTGCAGATCGTCAGCATAACGGTGATAGGATGAGAGAAGTTCATTAGAAATGAAGTTTATAAATATGGCGAAAAGAAGAGGAGAGATAACGCCACCCTGTGGTATGCCAGCAGTAGTATTGCACCATGAAGATACGAACTTTATACGATATGAACCTTCAATACAAATACGTTGCCGGTGGCCACACAGGTAACTACGAAACCAATCAATTGCTGTTGGAGATATGTTTAGAAAGCAGAGTAATCCGAGCAGTACATCAAAATCAACAGTGTTAAAAGCATTACTGAAGTCAAGAAAGGACCGTCAGTTTCCCACAGTCCATACCTGTAGGCCTACCACAATCTTTTACGAAACAATCTTATTTCAAGAGAGTTTTGTTTCAAGCTTACAATAACATTACTCATATTCGTACCATGACCTTCATCGTCCAATATTGTTTTATTCCTGCTTAGTGCTGGGAAAGAACGAACTATTTGTAAGATTTGTCTATTGCCTGCTATAGTAGAAAAGAAACAACGTTATATGAACTGTATAGCGCTGTCCTTTTCATTAGTTTTCACACGTTGGTGCGAATCGCTGCAACAAAGTATGGTCTTGAAGCAAAATATTATTTTCTTTTACTTAAAAATATTACTTAGCATTAGAATCTTACCGCATGACGCAGGTCCTCACCGGACACGGAAGTTTCGGGAGGTACCTGTGTCTGATGGGAAAGGAGGAAACGTCTGGGTGTCACCACTGCGAGGGTCGCCCTGAGGACACCGTAGAGCACACGGTGCAAGACTGCCCCGCCTGGGCAGAGCACCGACGTGTCCTCACGGCGGCGATAGGCGGAGACCTCTCGCGCCCGGCATTGGTCGAGGCCATGCTGCGGGGCGAGAGGGAGTGGGAAGCGGTCGCCTCCTTCTGCGAAGCAGTCATGCTTCCGAAGGAGGAGGCGGGCCGCGAGAGGGAGAGGATGGCGTCCTCCCTCCAGCCCAGCCGCAGTGGTAGACGCCCACGGCGTCGGACGTCGGCCGACGATCTCCGGCCACCGTAGGCGCGGGCATGCGGACAGCGAGTAAAGGGCAACTCGCTGTCCGACCATGGACCATGCCCGGGTCGACGGCGCGTCGTGTTCCACGCGCGCCTCAAAGAGCGTCAGCAACATGACGAGGCCCCCTCTGCAGAGGGCCGAAGCCTGCCGGGGTCGTGGGACTCATCCCGTTACCGTGGCCCCGGTATGTAAAGGGTTATTGAAGGAACACCGTGGATTTTAGTCAGTAAAAGTCTGACAGTCCCTCCCACCCTGCCCGGAGTGGGAGGACTTATTTGATAATTTTACCACGTTAAAAAAAAAAGAAAAAGCATTAGAATCTATTTTTTATGAGTAATTTCCATGAAATTGACAAAAACATTAAAAGATTTTGCTTCGAAAAATGAGAAAACAATTGAAAAAATAAAAATAAGCTACGGCCTAGTTGTGACATGATATTGTTACGAGCTGGGGTTCGGGATAGAAATAATTAACGCCAATTAAACCAAAATTAACACTTTAATTAATTAAACACAGAACAAAAATTTAACACAATTATTCGCACCACAACACTTGTCACTTAACACTTAAATCGCACTGAAATTCACTCGTATAGCTTTTATTGTATCGCCTCAGATTTTCTAATAAGACTGACTCTCTGCGCCCCTTTGCGCTCTATTTATACCCCAGTCTATGAGTTCGAGAACATTCTTATAAAATCGAATCACTGTTTATACTGCCTAGAAAATTCCAGGAAGCTACTCGAGATACATAGTACCGCTATTCGCCGCTAGATGGCGCTAGTGTCTCGACTAGATATACACAGTACCGCTATTCGCCGCTAGATGGTTAGTGTCTCAAACATTCTAGATTTATGTCGAAGTTTCTCGACGTACTTCACTAAGCGACTGGCGTAAGAATATGAATCGGAACAAAATGTGTTCTTATCTGGAACGAAATTTGAAACTCGATGAGATGATTTTTTTGTTTTCAGTTGATTGTTAGTGATTGAACTTATTATAATATATTGATCTAACTGGCTACAAATTCGACATGGAATCAAGGTATGGTTAAATACGTTTACTCAGTGAATGCATACGTTTTACAACAAATAAATATTTTTCTGTAATGTTTTGACGAAGATAGTTCGAACCATTGTGTGGTCAGACTCAGTGATTAGTGTTTAATTATTAATTTTGCAGCCAAAGCCGAATCGGGTTTCCGGGCGGCAGCTAGATATACTCTGGGAATTTTTAATTTCAAACAAATCTATAGCTACTGCGCACAATCGCTCTCTACAAGCCAAGGAGTACTCACGAAGAAAGTAGCAAGAGATTGCGGAAATATTGAACTCGCAAGGTGAAGACTGGCTGGAGCAAAGTAACTATATCACTTTTTATTTTGTCAATTTAAATTATGTAGATACATATAATGTATCAATATTAAACTAAAAAAATATTTATTTCAGTACTGGGTAGATTACAAGGCCAAACTTAAAAAGCGGGTTGCTGTTTTACGGACTTCTCATGTACAGACTGGGGGAGGGCCTTCCACTGAGAGGCGCTTGACTGAAATGGAAGAAAAATTCCTCTAAATACTGGGAGAAGATATTGGCCAGGGTTTACCAGGTGTTCATGTTCAGGTTCAGGTTCTCAGGGAAATAGTAAGAAAATATGAATAGTTATGAGCGTATTTTCTAAAAGTTGGCAACGTCGCAAATAGCTGTCAAATATTTACTTGTTTTTATTAATTTGTTACCTACTATTAATGTATGGAAATCCTATCCTATCCTACTTCCTACTAATATCCTACTTCCTACTATCCTACTTCCTACTAATCCTATCCTACTTCCTATCCTACTAATATTATAAATGCGAAAGTTTGTGAGGATGGATGGATGTTTGTTACTCTTTCTCGCAAAAACTACTGAACGGATCTGAATGAAATTTGGTAACTAGATAGTTGACTTTCTGGAATAACACATAGGCTACTTTTTATCCCGAAATTCCCACGGGATCGGGATTTGCGCGGGAAAACCTTCCCACGCGTACGAAGTCGCGGGCTGAAGCTAGTATGAAATATCGCTAATTAGACTTAAAATATTAATAACTAGCTACGCCCTGCGGTTTCACCCTCATAAATCTCGATCCCATGGCTTCATGGGGATAAACAGTACCCTATGTGTTAATCCAGGTTATAAACTATCTGTGTGCCAAATTTTATCCAAATCCATTCAGTAGTTTTTGTGTGAAAGAGTAACAAACATCCATACAGACAAACTTTTAATATTGCCAAATTAATCAAAACAGCGAAATATTTGACAGTTATTTGCGACATTGCAAACTTTCAGAATGCACGCTCTTTAGCATCATTTATTGTTATTATTTATAATATTAAAAACGTAACTCTTATGCTTTCTCTTTGTAGCCTCCAGAGATTGGCGCTGCTATAATAGATGTGGATGTGCAAGATTCCCCTGCTTCAGAATCCATCCTACAAAATGTCCATTCGCTCCTAGATCCAACAGTCCTTTTACCTAACCAAAATGTAGTTTTTGAGCCTATCTTAGACCCACCGCCTCAATCTACCTAATAATCTACCTCTGGAACTTGAAGTCCAAGATCCATCAGCTCGCTCCTCCCGCAGAATTCCTACCTTGCACCCCGCGACGTCGAAGGCGCCTCCACAGTCACAGGAGGCTGCCAGACGAGCGCTCGTCTGGTCCACACTACTACACGCTGAGGCTGCTGTGAGGATTGCAGAAGGGATGGAGAACATCGTACAACAAATAACAGCATTTGGAAATACAGCAACGAGGACTGAAAGGTACAAAACTTAAATATGTTCACCTTATTTAAATCGCCGATAAACTACATATATAGGTACCATCCAGAAGTGAGTTTAGATTTTAAATTAATAGAGGTTTAGGTTTTTCTTTTATTGTGTCTACTAAGACGTAAGTAAAAAAATGTTTAAATAACAATTAAGTTTACTTAAACAAACATAAAAAATACAGTAAAAAGACGGTGTAACTTAAAAAAATATATAAATGAAAATAAAATATTGTATATTTTGTGTTTCAGGATCTTAAATGCCGCCTTTCCCACAACCCCTGAACAAGAGAATCACGAGTAGCCAAACCTTGCTGCAGAGCGATATTATTACGACGTGGCTGCTCACTCGCATTGTCTTGTGGCTGTAAGTGGGCTTCTTGAAGCACATCTTCATTGTCCAATTGTTCCACTATACGTTGGCCCTATTGCAAATATTGTGTAACACAAGCATTTATAATAGAGCCAGCTATTTCTGGTGAATAGTGTAAGACTCTGTGAACAAGTAAGCAACGAAAACGTGCTTTGAGAAGCCCTAGTATAGTGCGCTCAACAATATTCCTTGAATGGACATGCAAGTCAGTGTAGTATGCTTCCGGTGAGTCAAGTGCTGCATCCAGTATTGGTGTCATCATGGTCTTTCTCAATGGATATCCGGAATCTCCTATTGATAACAAAGTTAATTTAAATTACTATCGACCAAAGTTATAAGTTGAATATAAATACAAAATATTTAAAAAAAATTCGCCAAGTGGGAGTCAGACTCGCCCATGAAGGGTTCCGTAGTAACTATAATAATATAATATAATATGTATATTTATTTGACGAATAAAAAAAACCTTAGAAATTTCTTAAAACTAGCTCATTTACATTTTTACAACTACGCTAAATAACTTTGATTTTCATAGAGTTGCCCTTTACTCGCTGTCCGCATGCCCGCGCCTACGGTGGCCGGAGATCGTTGGCCGACGTCCGACGCCGTGGGCGTCTACCACTGCGGCGGGGCTGGAGGGAGGACGCTATCCTCTCCCTCACGCGGCCCGCCTCCTCCTTAGATAGCAGTACTATAGCTACTTGGGTACAATCTATACAACCCAGAACCTTGGGAATTCGAAATTTATTGTAAAATCTGCAACAAATAAGTTAATTTAAAATCTGCAATATATGGTATTTTATTTACAAAGATTTAAAATCACCATTAATGATGATAATATTTAACTCTTTATTACATCAGCCTATCATAGTCCACTGCTGGATATAAGTCACTCTAAAATTATGCCATACAAATAAACATGCCTAACAATTCCATTATCAAATGTTACTCATTTTTAACTATTCTTTGTTTTTATTTGTTATCATTTAGCAAAGTGCCTCATTCTACAGCTAAACAAGGACTTAACATAATATTGTAATAAAAAACCGGTCAAGTGCGTGTCGGGCCACGCGCAGTGTAGGGTTCTGTAGTTTTAATAACAGCCAAGTGCGTGTCGTATTCGCTGACTGATCGTTTCGTACTATGCTCTAACTAAAAGCCAAACATACTACCTAACTAATTTCACTTCCTATACAAATCCTCACCTGATCCGACAATTTTGCACCAAAATTTTTAATATTTTTTAGAGATTTGTATAAAACTTGTCATAGCCGGTGATTTGAATTTAAATCATCAGGACACAGAGCTACACTACTCAATCGTCACAAAAAAAATAAAATTGTGTAAGTAGTTTGTTGCGGGAGCTTTGTTTGATATTATATAGCAAAATAATAAATAAATAAAAACATATTAATTTGAATTCACTCTAAAAACGGGCCCACATAGGGCGATGGTAATTGAAAAACGAATGATAAAATCCAACTTCACAAGGGAAGTTTGAAAATATATGATCTATTTGAGTACCACCGCGTGTAGAGGGAAGTGGTTGTAATAAAGACTGGTAACCAGCGTCACGTATTAATTTGAAAACTGCAGTGTTGTCGTTACGGAGATAGTCTTCATTAAAATCTCCAAATATTATGCAAGGACTGTTATGCGATAGTAAATTACTTACAAAACCTACTGCGCGACTGTTGGGACATTTGCATTATCTATTAAAAGCTATAATCTTCACTGCATTTATTTCGAAAATTACTGCTTCACAGTGGTCACCTCCAGCAATGTCAATGTAATACCGTGGGTTGCTATATTCAATATAATTTTTTGCCCATGCACACACACCAAAACCTGAGTTTGAACTAGACTGTTTAGGGCCATTTGTTCTAATTATTTCCTTAAAATTAGTTATATAAAAAGAATCTTGAGAACAGCTCCACGTTTCTACTGCTAAGTAGATATCTGAAGCCATTATTTGAGGATCGCTTACAGTATCTTGCAAGTGTGCACGTAAGGATTGAACATTATGAAACATAATTTGGTATGAACTGTGGGGCTCCCTCAAAAATCGATACATAGGTTTTAGAGGATTTCGACGCAGCTTTTCCATTTCCATTACGACTGAATCTTGGTCGGAGGGTGGACGTGGAGGATAAAAATATTCAGTAACGATAAATAAACCTTCAGCACATGTGGCACGTGAGCAAGCAACATATAACATTGACCTTGAAATACCGGGCTTCACATGTACAACAACATTTTCATGTGGAATCCTGGCTTTTGTGAATTATAACAGCCTCAGCTGGAACCAATGGGAATTGAAAAAAAAACCGACTTCCAAAAAAACACTACAATGTGAAAAATAACTTTAATTTCGGAAGTCGGTGGCAAAAAACTAAAATACCTACAGATCCAAAGACACCATCTTCTGAAATTAAAATTATTTTTCACATTTTACCTAGTGGATTTTTGGAAGTAGGTTATTTTTTGTTAAAAAGATTTTTTATAAAACTTATTTAAATATGAAACTAGCGCGATACAACTGACGCTTAGCGCCATCTATCGACATTTCTATGGAGTTGTTCGAAATTTTCGAGTCAAATACAATTGATCGACTATAAACTCGTAAACTTGTAAAGCTAACTTATGTGTGATAGTTTTCCTTTAAACTTCGTTATATACAACGTGTAATTTAAAGGGTATATACATACCAAGTGCATGGCTTCTTTGGATGATAACAAAGCATATGGCAAGGGTTTTGTAATCCTAAGTCTACGTGTGTAGAACTTATTACAAATACCAATACACTGATACCTACCAGAGACCGAATTTTTCAAATTAAGTAGAACGAAGAGAAGTTGGCAAGTGACGTGGAAAGTTATTGACCCTCGTAGTGCTGTGACACGTTTGTTATGATTGGTATCTTAACATAGTATAAAGCAAAGTCGCTTCGCTGTGTCTGTCCCTATGTATGCTTAAATCTTTAAAACTACGCAACGGATTTTGATGCAGTTTCTTTCAATAGAAAGAGTGATTCAATAGGAAGGTTTTAAAGTATATAACATGCATAATATGGTAGAGGAACATTGATAATTTTTGAGGTTTCTAATGTGATGTCGCAAATAAACACATTTTTTTGCGCTTGCTTTGCAAACGCTTGCTGCCCTACGCGATAGATCAAAATAATGTACTACAGTATTGTACACCTTAAAAAGGTCAATAAAAAAGTCCTCGATGGCATCTGTCTATCTCTTATAGATAACCCACAACAACCATTTCTTATCCTTTACTTTTTACGAGAAATACGAGCACATTTTACGAAGCGATTTTAAGCAATACAGCATTAATCCTTATCCAATTAAGTACCATAAATATATTGTGCATTTAATATAAATCAATATTGCCCTTTACAGAATATAATTTAATTAAATAGTTTCGAAGATATTACAGATTTAAAATGCAAGGACATAGCGGTTGCGGCGCGGTGCCAGCGGAGGCACGGCGCGCGTGCCTATTTTGCTTAGATTTGAGCGTTGAATGTTTTTCCCATGGTAAATTATGTGTCGCACTTTCAAGAGTAATTACTAAAGAGAACATGGATGTCGAATGACAAAAATAAAAACTTTTTTGCAAAAAATAAAACCGACTTCCATATCAAAACACTACAAAGCCTAAAATAATTTTAATTTCGGTAGTCGGTGTTATTGGTTTTGTATTTTCTTTTTTTTCACACCGCCTTCCGAAATTAAAATTATTTTTGGCTTTGTAGTGTTTTGATATGGAAGTCGGTTTTATTTATTGCAAAAAAGTTTTTATTTTCGCGCTTTTTAGTGGGTCAGTTTGTAATTAATCTAGTTACAAAAGCCAAAATGTCTAGGTACTTATCACCTTCACCAGCAGAGTAAACGAAAAGATCATCAAAGTAAATATTTTTTTCAGACTTTTGTCTATTTTTCAGAAACGAATTGTCCGATTTCAATAATATTTTCATGGGACTATTTGGAAAGTATACCCATTTCAACAAAAAAAGAAAGAATTTTTCAAATCGGTTGGTTAGCGACGGAGCTATGCCCGAACAAACATAAAAAAAAAACAAACAAACATACGAATTAAGAACCTCCTCCTTTTTTAGAAGTTAGGTGTATATGAAACCGATAATTTGGTATCAAAGTTATTTTGAGCTGAAACTGTGCATAGAGACTCCATACCAGATGTTGTCTTCAGCCCTTTTGGATAGATATGGGGTTTCCATTAGGTACACCTTATATAGGTACTACTGCCGTGACATTTGAATTTCTAACTACAACCGTTTAGTTGGTAGAGGGGGCGGGCACTTGACTCTAACGAAAATTAGTACTTTAAAGCTTGATAAGTCACGAACGGTTTACTTAATCAAAAAACGGTCTTCCCAAACCCCTAATATTTTTGAAAGACCTACCCAACTATATTCCACACTATGGGAAGGAAGAAAAATAAAATTATCATCCCACTTTACATGTACCTAAATTATATGTTTTTTTTTTTTCAATATTTTATTTTACCACTTTTTCGGCGTCATTAACGTGTATACTCATGCCAAATTCCAACTTTCTAGTACCAATGGTTTTTTAGCTAAACCGCGGACAGACAGACAGAGAGACAGACGGACATGGCGAAACTATAAGGGGTTCCTTGTTGACTACGGAAACCTAAAAAAGGTATATACTTACTCCATTTTAATTCTGTTGCGTTCTTGATCATTCACTGGAAATTTGATATATTTCTGTCTCATCTGCACTCAGTTAAGACACGCAGTAACCTGTGCGATGACTGAAGAGACAGTCTGCTGAGCCACAAAATGACCCTCACTACTGCCTACTGGACGTTGGTATGAACCAATTGCATAAAATAATAATGCAATTAACACCTAGACAAAAGTAATATAACTTAGTGAGTATGTATGGGTACATAAAAGTGGTAAATGACAAATATATAATACACTGCTTTAGTGGTATTCGCTTAATACCTTCGTATCTACAGACAATTCTGTAGATTTTGTAGGGTTCTTCAACACTTGCCTTAACTCATTGCACAGGTTATATGCTAGAAACTTTGTCAGTCTGTATCCCTTAACAAACTCCGCTTCGTCTAAATTGAAGGGGTCGCATTCCTCACGTAGCTGCACACGACGCCGCTTTCTTGTATTGTTAACATCTGCGTTATCAGCTTCCAAAAACTCAAATATTTCGTATGCAATCGCTATCTAGAATCAAACAATAAATGAATTACCTATGTACTAAATACACAATTCATTCAGCTAGTTTACGTAATATATATTTAACTTACTTTATATGCCACGAAAATGTTCTTATTTAATACCTATCAATTTGCAAAACAATAATATTTCCGTCGAGTCCAAGGAACTTTTTTAAGATTGCTAAATTTGACACTAAAACAATATTGCGAGTTGTAAAAAGTCACGTCGTGGTACGAATTGAATGAACTTTTAGAGTTGACGTCACCAAAATCGCTAATAATATAACATTATTTCAACATTAAAGTAAGCTTATTTTAAGGACGTCATGGTACTAAAAGTCAAAGTTAGATTATAATAATACTATTATAAGAGCTGGTGATAGGCCCCCTAATCTTATGTCGTCCGCAATGTTAACAAAAGCTGTGGTAGTGCTAATGGTCTGGATGAAATCCGGATTGCCAAAAATTTAGGAGCCTATTTCTACAGAGGAAAGTACTAAGCTGATTATGGATAAGGCGTTTTAGGACTTTGAACAGGAACGGTAAAATGGACATAGGACCTAAATCAGAAAAAGAAATAGAATTATTTTTTTTTGGAAGAGGGGTTATGTGAGCTTCTTTCCATAAAGACGAAAAGACACCAGAGACAGATATGACAAATGACAGGAAGGATTTCGTCCAAAATAGGGAAGTTATCATCTTGCGACTTACACAGTTACTACCAACAGCATTCGACGTGATTGATAAAATACTCTTCTTAACATCACAACTATCAAATTGATTAAAAATAAAAGGAGAATAATCGAGAGTAGGAAGAGACGAAAGATTATCTAGAGTTTTGCTTTTAACAGCCCCACTGAAGCTACAATAGGTGGAAAAATGCTGATTGAGCAATTCAAGGTCTACATCTTTAGGAATAGACTCTTGACATGACTTCCCAATTGTCATTCCAATTCTCATTGATCTAAGAAATTTCCAGAATTTAGCTAGATCACCGTTTTCAACGGAATTTTTAACTTTTTTAGTTTTAACTTGGTACATACCAGGCGTGGCACAGATAGCCCCGGAGTGGTTTCTTAAGAAAACCCGAGCTTTTCTCCATATGCTGAGGTAACTAACAGTTAGTGAGGTAAATATCTGAGAGTCCTCGGACTTATTTCCAAAAAACTTTTTAAGAAAAATTGTCTTTAGTTTTGCACATTATATTTTAGTTTTTAACACCACATTCCGAAATTAAATTTAAAAAAAATATATTTTTGGGAAGTCAGTTTTATTTTTGTTAAATGATTTTTTCTCGCTTTTTTGTGAGTCGGTTTGTAATTTACCTCGTGACAAAAGCCTAAATGTCACCTTCTTATCACCTTTTAAAAATATTTCTTTTCTCGATGCCAAGCTGCTATTTTGTAATTGTTGAGGAGTTCTCCTGGTGCTTCACCAGCAGCTCCACATCACCATGCAGTCTGACGAGCATAAAGTGCTTAACAATCATATCCAAGTAATCGAATCGCATCCAATGAAATACTTATTATTGAATAGTTCCTACTGGAACTACTGGAGATGAAGACCACAGATGGCTACTGCCATCTGTGGTCTTCATCTTCGCTTCAAATCGCTATATGTGTGCCTATAATATTTGAAAAGTTCCCTTGATTTCTCAAAGATTCCATTATCAGATCCTGACTTCATTATAATGGGACTAACTAAAAAGTACACCCTCTCAAACAAAACAAAATTTCCAAATCGGTCCAGCCGTCTTCGAGTAATCGGGGCACATACATACAAATAAAAAAAAAAAAACAAAGTTTAAGACGAACTGAAAACATCCTCCTTTTTTATGTCAGTTAAAAACAGCATGTCTTATACAGGAATTCCTCGATGGCAAAAAAACCTTTACACCATATGCAGTTTTAAAGAAAAGCCTGCAGTAAATAATGCCACGTCGGTAAAACTTAGCTTATCACGCGATGGATAAAATGGCATAAGTGCAAAACAAATAAAACTCCAGTAAAAACACATCTGCTATGTCCTGGATCGAGTCGTTATTACAACCTGAGATCACATAATATTGTCTGTCATGTTCGTGACGACATGAAAGTGTGGGCTTTCACAATACGAGACTCAAGGTCAACATGAAACATATAATAATCTATTTTAAGTTATCGTTTCATACACATTTATGAAGCACATAACTCTCCAGTATTAAAAAAATAATTAAAAGTGCTGCTTCGGTAATTCATATTTCAACAAAAGCCTGCGTTATAAATGAATAACAATTTTCACCCCTATTACTTCATGGTTATAATTAAAAGTAAAAATTCCTTTATTGTTTCTTATTCCACAACAATTTAAGAAGAAAATTATTTCTGTATGTGAAGCAGATTTCCAGTGACTTCAAAAAAGATGTTC
Organism: Tholera decimalis; assembly: GCA_943138885.2. Taxonomy (NCBI): domain Eukaryota; kingdom Metazoa; phylum Arthropoda; class Insecta; order Lepidoptera; family Noctuidae; genus Tholera; species Tholera decimalis. The sequence goes on from OW964556.2 coordinate 22,812,904, forward strand.
ACAATTTTAGGAAAGCGCAGAAAATCTATATCAAATCCTCCTTATCAAATCCTTAAAGATGACTAGCAATGTGGGTAGGATTCACAGTACTAGCAATCTTGTTAACCCCTCCAACTAAGCTAAATATGCTTGTGTCTGGAGTGGGTTCACGTCAATAGTGTAATGGGTGGGATTCGAACTCGTGACCTTTCGATCACAAGTCCGACACCTTAACCATTAGGCTATTGACGCTTCTTAAATGTAGGAAGTTTCTTTAAATATAAGAGTAGTGTTTACAACGTTTATACGCCGGAATTGTATTTGACAGAGCGTGTATAAGACGACCAACTAAACTGTGCGGTTGAAGGTGGCGCTGCCTGCAAAAGGAAATGTGAGGAGTAACGTCAAACCAGTACATTTCCATTTAGTTCCCCATATCGCCGCCTGCCAAGATACTTTGTAGGGGAGATGGGGGGTGCGCGGCGCGTGTCAAGGCCGTGTCCTCGACCGTGACCGCGCCGCCCCCGCGCCCCCGCCGCACACCCGTGCACTACAATAAACCGGCTACCGTACACTATTTCTACTCAATTAATACATTTATTGACTCAGTATTCATAAAAGTTGAATATGAGCTCACGTACGTGTTACATAATTCTGCAGAGATTATACAAGTACTCTGTTAAGCTGCTTTGTTTGAATTACCGGAATAACCATGCAATTAAATTTTTAAGAAAGCATCTAGAGAAGAATGTCATCTTACCTACTGCAACAACATAATAAATACTTGAGAGAATAGGGTAGTTTGCTGTGTTAGAAAATGATTATTTTATTCGGTCTGTTAGTTAGATTTTCAAAAAATATGGCTAGTACACGTAATTTTTGCCTTTTCAAATCAATAAAATTTACAAAGAACAAACGCTTTAAAGTTCAGCAGTGGGGGCTGCTAACGTCACAGAGTGCTAAAATATAGCACAACGTGACGTGTTAATTTTTCAATTACGTGAAAAAAGAAAAAATACGTGTCCAATATTTTTTGATTACCCAAAGGACAGACTAAATAAAATAATTTAAGGAACTATTGGCTCCTAGAGTTCTTTAACGCGTTTGCTTTGTTTTGGGAGAGGCAACCGTCATTTTACTAGAAATACTGACTGTCAATTTACTACGTGATTTGATTAAGTTGGGGCATAGTAAACGTTGTATTAACCTATAGAAAACGTTGTAAATAATAATTAATTATATAAGTACTCGTACATAGAGTTGGATATATTTTTGAATTTTCATTTATTTTATTTTATTTATTTATTCCATTCGGACAACATAAATCCATGATGTTAGTAAATATACATGCTTAAAATTAATGTTAGTATGAAAAACAAATATAAGTTACAAGTACAAAAAAATAAAAATAATATAACGATATAATTAATAAGTTGAGTACATCTTGCATGAGGGATGAACAGGCAAGTATTTAATTGTTCATCACGATAATAATGCTCCTTGTTTTAATACTTAGGACCACTGCTTTTCACACAATGTCACACTTATTCGACCCCTTACCCCAATAACTTGTGAGGTATTTTATTTATGGTCCCTGAGCTAAGTATAGTCTTAATCTTACTATCATGTATTGTTTTTTCGTTATTTAGTAAGTATGTGTTTGTTACCCTCAGAAATAGGAAAAGATATACCTACTTACTACCGACGCGGTCTAGTTGACGACTTCATTTATTATGTCACGGGGGTAAGTCTTATCAATACATTTATTTACATCGAAACAATGTATCAATACTTACAAGATAATACAACTGCGGGTTCCATAATTTATAAGCTCGTTTGTGTCAAAGCGCCGCGCGCCGCGCCGCCATCATGGCTAAAAACAAAAAAAAAAACTTCTTGTCAAAGCATTACACAACTGATACGCATGTGACACAATTTAATTTTCATCTGGGAAACGTGACCGTAAAAAGTTATCATCTGTTAAGTTCATAGCAATAACAATCATGTTTTACATATTATTTAGTGTCAGAACCGCACTACACGTGAGGGACAACGTGTCCGATAACATTTGATAATATTTAGCTAATCAAAATTATCAATCATAGTTACTCATATAGTATATCTGTATATATAGGACGACCGTGTCCTTTAATTACTATTACTGATAACCTACGCGCGTGATTGAAACAATGTAATTAATACGTAATCTGTTAGAGAATGTGAATGCGTTTGACTAATTGCGTCGCAACCTATAGCGGCTACCAGGGGCACTCGACGGTAGTCGACATCGATGACGAATTATAGTTTCTACGTTCCTCTAAATTGAAATTGTTCTTCGACGAGACTGAAAACTACATATTAAATGCCACTCAAACATACAAAAATGCATTCAGCGAAATCACGAATGCTCATGACTTCGCAAATTGTTAAACTCTAGACCATCATAGTAATCTTCAAAGCTACATTTCACTATATTAAAACCCGACTAGGACAAAAAAATCGATGCTAAAAAGGATGAAACAAGATTTTCAGGATGCTGAAATAAACAAGGTTACTGGAAAAACAAGAACAGAACAAAAATAAAAGCCGTAGTCACACGTCACGTTATTAATTGTTTTGTTACGGTTGATATCCTATATAACGTGTGACTACGGCTTTTATTTTTGTTCTGTTCTTGTTTTTCCAGTAACCTTGTTTATTTCAGCATCCTGAAAATCTTGTTTCATCCTTTTTAGCATCGATTTTTTTGTCCTAGTCGGGTTTTAGTTTTTTACTTTTTATTATTTAAACTATTTTGGTGTTAAATCACTGTGCTTCTATACTATTTACTTTATTTTTTATAATTTCAAATGAAGCCCTTTCAAATGTTACCAAACACGGTATATCTATCTTACTTTTATTTTTTACACATGACTTTTTGACCGCTAGAGGGCGCCACGTTAAATTTAAGTAATATTTTTTATAAGCACAAGTGAAGCCCTTTCAAATGATATCAAACACGGTGTATCTATCTTATTTTTATTTTTACACATGACTTTTTGTCCGCTAGAGGACGCCACGTTAAATTTAAGCAATATTTTTAATAAGTACAAGTGAAGCCCTTTCAAATGATACCAAACACGGTGTATCTATCTTATTTTTATTTTTTTACACATGATTTTTGTCCACTAGAGGGCGCCACTTTAAATTTAAGCAATGTTGTGGAAATGTGCATGTGACACCCTTTCAAATGATATCAAACACGATGTGTTTATCTTATTTTTATTTTTAAGCACAACACTTTTTGGGCCCTAGAGGGCGCCACATTGGGTTTTGTGACACGTCACGTAGCCTATGTTCAGCGGACGGTCAAGACGGTTCTAACGATAGCTCATTTGTCGAGTTCCGATAAGCAGCTTTGGAGCTATGAGGGAACAGATGAACATACACACATACATACATACATACATACATAGCCTGTCAAAATCATAACCCTCCTTTGGCTTTGCCGTAGTCGGGTAAAAATTAGCTGAAAACTGTTGTTTTGAAACCTATCTAACATCAAAATAAATGTTGAACGAAGCTAAGGAAAATGGAAAATACACAAGTTTTATAGCCAAATTGGAAATACGTAACTTTGGTGTAAATCAAAGTAGTTAATCAAATTACTAGTACATTACCAAATAAGTATCTGTAAAGTTAACATAGGCCTATAAAGCAAACGCCTACGCTCGACAATACACGTGCCGCGTTAGGGTCATATAGAGGTGAAGGTCGCGGGTCCGGACCAGGCCTCTGAAAATAAGCGCCTCGGCCGACGACCCCGAGGAAATCTTCCAGGGCAACTGACCTTGACCTTTCCGCGCGCACGCGCTGTCACCGTCACATAGTGCCCTGACCCTGTTACGAAAGGATTTTATTATGTACTACGCACCAGCTCTGTTGTGCGTACATTATATTCACCGAGGTGCGAAGACGCGGCCTATGAGGAATACTTCCTGTTTACTCGAAACCAAATTACCGTTCGGTTAATAATATTGCGTACTTTTTACAATTTGTGGTATACTTACTTTTCAGCTCCCATATCCTTCAATTGTAGCGCTTCAGTTTATTTTTTTGCGACCGAAAGGATTTACAATCGTTCCATGATGACCTGAAATACGCACATATCGCAAAGCGCTGCGCATGATAACAACATTTGCTACGAGAAAATGCAAAAAATTACGTAACATGGTCTGAAAAAATATATTGAATGCAACCTTTACTTTTTGTATTAGATCTGCGTTGTCTGCATAATAGCAAATGTGGGAGTACCCATGAATCTGGTTTATGCTACGATTGGTAAGGCCTCTGCATTGCCTAGCAGAGGACTGATAACAATATAATATATATAAGTAATAATTTTATGTAATTACCACCTCGCACGGTGTAGGATCCCGTAGTTTTACAACGCCAGATGCGAGTTGGATTAACTAACCGAGAGTTCCGTTATTCCGTACCACGCTCTCACAAAAAGAAACTACTTTGTTTTACACAAATAAGAACTTGATCTAAATATTTTTCAATGGAATTTTGCCGAAAGGGAGTAGAATACAGCCTTGTTGACTACGAAACCATAAAAACAAGCTTCGCTTGAAAGATTTGTTCATTCATTTGCGGAGCTTGAACTGTTGTAAAAGGGCAGCTTTTACGATATCTACAATATGTCATTAGATAACATAGACTTTTTATGAGTTACTAGCTTTTGCCCGCGACTTCGTCCGCGTGGAATAGTTACTTTGGGCTAACGTTAAATTTAACCCCGATTTTGAAGCATTCTTCATTGGCGCTCCGCTCCTATTGGCCTTAGCGTAATGATATTATAGCCTATAGCCTTTCTCTATAAATTGCATATTAATTAAAAAATATTTTTTTTCAATTCGAACCTGTAGTTCCTGAGATTATCGCGTTCAAACAAACAAACAAACTCTTCAGCCTAATATTATTAGTATAGATAGCTGTTGCCCGCGACTTCGTCCCCGTTTCCGTCGTTTTTCGTAAAAAAAAGTAGCCTATGTCCTTCCTCACGGTTCAGTGATTTTGATGTAACACACAGATTAACTTTCGTAATTTAGTCAATTTTGTCAATCTATAATACTGTCGAAAAATATCGCAATACGGAACCTCACCATATTATTGTTAATAGCTGTGCCCGCGTCTCCGTCAGCGTGTAACTCCTTGTGTGTTATTAAGTTAATGTATTGGTAATATTGTTTAGATCACGTTCACATGAGGCTTAAGTACCTATAGAACGACAATACTTCAGCGCAAAGCTTCCGGGTAAACTATGTTGAAAGTTGACCCGTCCGGCACGTGAACATAAAGATTTCTAGAACTGCTAACCCGGGAAAGAGCGATGTACAACTGACCATGCGAGAAACAACTGACACCGAGATCTACTCCAGCAACACGAAAAGTCTACCCTTGAGCCTTATTAATTGTCATTGAATAACACACCGATACTGGGAATCGCGTTCTTTTAAATTGGAATGGAAAATTATTTGGTATTATGGGAATTCTGGGAATAAAGACGGTTTCTCCTGCACCTGAATAAAGACGGTTTCTCCTGCACCTGCACCTGTTAAAATTTGAGCCTCGATTATATTTTTTTGCAACTGGGTTACTTTTAGCCGAGTTCCAGTGTAAAGTTGTGGTGGTTTTAAATTTCGGAGCAGAATAATAATCAGAAAGCTTCGAACTGCTAAGCTATCGAGAGTTACACGTGTTATTGTGAGTCAACCATAAAAGATAGATATATGCTGTCGTGGGATATTTGATATATAATTTTAAGGAGAACATTTCCGTCATATATGATTTCTGTGTAGCTTTAACCATTAAGGTTGCACACGCGACGGAAGCTTAAAAAATGGAGTAACTTCTCCCGTTTTCCCAACATTTCCCTTCACTGCTCTGCTTCTATTGATTGTAGCGTGATGAAAAGTATACTATAACCTGCTCAGGAGTATGAAAAATAATTGTACCAAGTTTCGTTAAAATCCGTCGAGTAGTTTTTGTTTCTGTAACGGTTATACAGACAGACAGACAGACAGACAGACAGACAGACAGACAAAAATTTTACTGATTGCATTTTTGGCATCAGTATCGATCCCTAATCACCCCCTGATAGTTATTTTGTAAATATATTTCATGTACAGAATTGACCTCTCTACAGATTTATTATAAGTATATAGATTATTAACTCGCAAAAAAAAGTAAACTACTGACTAGGTTCTACTAGGGCGTAAGTAGAATGATTTCCTTTTAAGTAGATATTACCTGCACCTATAAGCATATCCTGGCATCAATACTAAAGAAATCGAAATAGGTATTAAATTCGGTTGAGTGAGCAAAGAAGAGAATATTAAAACCAGCCATGTGCGAGTCGGACTCGCTCACGAAGGGTTCCGTAGATTATTTATAACACACGGAAAAAAATCACGTTTGTTGCCCCCTTAAATATTTATTTTATTCTGTTTTTAGTATTTGTTGTTATAGCGGCAACAGAAATACATCATCTGTGAAAATTTTAACTGTCTAGCTATCACGGTCCATGAGATACAGCCTGGTGACAGACAGATAGACAGCGGAGTCTTAGTTATTACTAAGACTCCGCTGTCCCGAAGAGTCCCGTTTTTACCCTTTGGGTACGGAACCCTAAAATACCAAATATGAATAGTACAAATCTCCTTATAGGATTTAGTTAGGATTTACACCTTGCTCGATAACACCACTATAAGCTTTTGACATAGTATTCTACCGAGATTCACAGCCGTAGTAAGAAATTCTAGATATGATTATAATTATATAACATTCACGGATGCAGTATCATATGATAGCATAATATAAAATGAATTGCATGGAGTAAAAATCAATAGTGAAATATTCCTAGCTTCAGGGCTTACAAAACCAATTCGATTGAAATAGCTCGGTCTAACGAAGATTAATTGATGCCATCGCTACATAGTTCTCAAATTTATCGAGCTCACCATCTCTTTCCAACTTCCCCATGTTGACATTAATAAACTAGTATTTAACTTTTCCTAAACTTACTCTCACATAATATTAGGTTTACTTTGAATCAAGGTTTAAGCATTGATTTAGAAAATCGATGAACCCTCTGGGTGATAGTGAGATAATGGGGGTTTTCACTCAAATAAAATAATAATAGAAACCATCTTAATATGTATTTCTTGAAGTCAAATTAAGAACCATTTTCCACAAATTCTGTAAGATACAGATTTATGTCGGTATATATATGTAACCAAAGATAACATGTAAGGCATGTTTTGTAATGTTGTGTAAACTCAAAACATACCTCTGAAGCTGTATTCACTCGTTCCAGTATTTTTTGTATATATTACATATTTGCTGTTGCACTATTTGCGAGTGGCTGCGAGTATGGAATCGAAGTAAGTCGAGACTTAAGAACCGCCACTCGTGGTTATTTACCCATACCATTTAATACCATAAAGTTTTGAAGAACAAAGTTGCTGACCATTTAATAAGTAAGTGGACCATATAAAATCTATTTAAAAAATATTTGTGATCACTTGTGAGTACTTGTAGTTTTTTTAACACAAGAAGTCAATATCTCCGCAGTGATATTCAGGTGACTGTTCGATCTTCCCCGGATTGAGATGACCTTTGCCATATTCACCGGCCGCCCGATACGAACCCTCCCGCATCTCCAAGATTCGCTGACCAAGGCATACCCTAGTCACTTCCATTGATGTAATGGAGCAGGGTGTGCTCCAAGAGAGCCGTAGGGAAACCAGAACTGTTTACAAACACAAAAACCCATCGTCCTTCCGTGTTCGACGCCGAGGCCCGCCGCGACGCGGACGTCCTCGTAACTGCCCGCCCAAACCCTTGCCAAGGCCAGCTCGCGACGCTGAGCCAGTAGATTTAAATTCCCTTATTAATAATAATAGTGATCTGATCCAGCCTGTCCCTAGCTGCCCTCCTCCTGCGACGCCCTAAGCCGAGGTCCATACCCCACAGGGAGTGCCCTTAGCGTGTAATCGCCTAGTTTTACGTATTGTACCCAATAAGCCCTGGCTGGAGGCTTTAATTAATTTATTAATTAAGGCACCACAGGCAAGCCCGGTTAAGCTGCCGATAACCTCAGAGGTTTACGTGCGAGATGCCACACTACAAAAAAAAAACCATTAATTGCCTTCTGCGTTGCACTTATTCATGTTGTACACATTTAAAACGAGGGAAAATCTGACCATAGATAAAGCTAACCACAATGCACGGTCGTGTTAAAGTTTGTGTAGATCACCTCTCAGTCTGCGACTAGAGGACCAGATTAATTTCATCCTTGCCTTTTATCGGCATGGGAGAGTCATCAAATTACTCCTCCCGCTCTGGGGGGAGCTCTGAGACCTTAGACAGCTCAGTAATCTTTCCGCAATTAATTAAAAATCTCATAAAATAATTTTCTGTTTCTACAAAAACCCAGACTACGATCTGCTAATAAAACAATTTACATTCAGAGTAAATCATAGTACGCAAAACCTTTAAAAGACGAGACCCGATATTCTATACCAAAATTCTAAATATACGCTATTTATTTATTTGTCTCAGAGCATTGATCCAAAGAGTGTTAGTAAAAAGCTTAACCTATTGTTAGTAAAATTAAAACACAACATCAATTTAATTGGCGACATGTACGCTTGTGCGCACATGCCGAACAGCCCAGTGCACAGAGTACATTTTTCAACCGACGACAAAAAGAGGAGGTTATCAATTCGACGCGTATATATTTTTTTTTTTTTTTTTTTAATGTATGATCATCGATTACTCGAAGACGGCTGAACCGATTTGGAAAATTCTTTTTTTGATTGAAAGGGTATACTTCGATATTGGTCGCATTTTCATAAACGTCAGGATCTGATGATGGGATCCTGGAGAAATCGAGGGAACTCTTCAAATATTATAGGCACACCTATGTCGTTTTGGGTATTTATTATAGTAACTTGTGCAGTTGCTCTCAAAAAGTACCATTTGAGGAAGTGGAACTGATGATGAAGACCACAGATGGCCGCCGAAACTACTCAATAATAAGTATTGAGTGGATTGCGATTCGATTACTTGAATATGGATGTTACGCACTTTATGCTCGTCACAATGCATATGGTGATGTAGAGCTGATGGTGAAGTACCAGGAGAACTCCTCAACAATTAACGGCCCAGCATTAGGTAAAGCAATATTTTGTAAAAGGTTATAAGTAGTTGACATTTAGGCTCTTGTAACTAGGTAAATTAAAAATAGACCAACTAAAAAGAGTGAAATAAAAACTTTTTACCAAAAAATTAAACCGACTCCCAAAAAACACTGCAAAGTGAAAAATAACTTTAATTTCGGAAGTCGGTGCCAAAAACGAAAATACAAAACTAAAGACACAGATTACCGAAATTAAAGTTATTTTTCACTTTGCAGTGTTTTTTGGGAGTCGGTTTAATTTTTTGGTAAAAAGTTTTTATATATACTGACATAGAGGCGTCACTCGGGTATTCCATGAGCGCCCTCTATGCATTAGTAATAAAGTATATAATAAAACAGGATATTTACACCGTGAAATATTTATTTAAATCGTTTTTTGTTATACTTAAATGCTAACTCCTGAATTTTATCTCCTTTATCAAAATCTGTACGTGATCCATTTAACAATTTGTTTGTACTTTTGCACCAAATTAAATAAACAATAAACAAATTTATACACAAATCTTCGATTTTCAAAATTAATTTCACTTTATGGCCGTTGCATTTAATAAATGTGTAATCTATTACAACTGAAAATATTGTTATTATATATTGACGGATGTTTTTCTTTGTACATTTTGTTTTAATTATACGTATACTAGTGACAACATCTTGTATATTTGAAAAGCAACTCATTAGAGATATGGACAAATACATAAGGCAGGTTTTATTTTTAAAATATTCCCTAATTTCCCTATTTTCTTTATTTTCATTATAATAACAATTTTTAAATTGTTTGCAACTTCTTACTTACTTTTAATTTCCGCAATACGTATCCTGTTACATACTCCAATTGTGCTTTAATTTTTGGGTCTTTTCTTTTAATTTCTAGGTCCACAAAGATGTTGATACTGTTTACATCATCAAAATCAACTTCCTTGTAAAACTTGACTTCTCTGATTTCTTAAAAAATAATCCTTTTATAGATTTCATATTTGTGCATTATATATCGATTTCACAATTAGACCCCGGTGACTGTACTACTAAAGTAACTAAGCATAGGCTGCTTCAAAGCCAACACATGAAGGAGATGCGTTACGATAGCCATGGGTTCGGTTATACTTTTTAGACAAAACATCCACAATATATTCAATATTTTCGATTGTTAACAACCACTTTGTTAATGATGGCACAACACTAGATTTGCCAATACTGCAAAATTTCATACTGCTTTCGTAAGTATTTTCTTAGATTCAGCCCACGTTGATTTGTGGACTGAATAAGGTGTCACGGGTCCAAGAAGAGGTTTTCCAGACCTTCTTATATGATTGTCATGACTGCCATACACAGAGTCAAAGAGGCCTTTGGCAGGAGTCCCGCACCTGAAAATAAAGGACATTCATTGTGATCCTAAATTTATTATATATTTCTAATCATATTTATTTTATAATTATGTAATACGCTAAAATCTGACTATGATTAAAAAAATAACAAATGTTGTATTTTTTACTTACTTGAGAGATATCACATATTTGCTGCCACAGAACGACTGAATACCTGTGTGGCACATTTTACCTTCATTTTCGAAATTTTACTTGGTACTACACGTCTCTCTTTTAATTTAGGCATCATTCTTATTCCTTTGTAGGCAGGGTTTTCATTATATAGTGCCATAATGTGATCCCGTTGAGCAACTTTTTAACCGACGGAAAAAAAAACGGAGGGTGTTATCAGTCGACGAATCACCGATTACTCAAAGACGGCTGAACCGATTTGGAAAATTATTTTTTGTTCTTTTGGATCTGATGATGGGATCCTGGAGAAATCGAGGGACCTCTTCAAATATTATAGGCACACCTATAGTGATTTGAGTATTTTTTAGTAACTTGTGTAGTTGCATTTGAAAAGTTCCATTTGTGAAGTGAACTTGATGATGAAGACCACAGATGGCCACTGGAACTACTCAATATCTAAATAGGAATAATAGGTATTTCACGGGTTCCGATTCGATTACTTGAATATGGTTATTAATCACAATATGCTCGACATAATGCATATGGTGATGTGAAGCTGATGGTGAAGTACCAGGAGAACTCCTCAACAATTAACGGCCCAGCATTGGGAAAAGCAATATTTTGTAAAAAGTTATAAGTAGTTGACATTTAAGCTTTTGTAACTAGGTAAATTATAAATCGACCAACTAAAACGAGTGAGTCGGTGCCAAAAACGAAAATACAAAACTAAGACATCGACTACCGAAATAAAAGTTATTTTTCACTTTACAGTGTTTTTTAGAAGTCGGTTTAATTTTTTGGTAAAATGTTTTTTTTTTGTTATTTAATTTATTCCTTATCCCTTTGAGAAGATGTGGAGGATCATAAATGGGTTAACTGTTCTCTAAAGGGCGCCAAAGACATTAACCTACATGGCTCTCATATGATTTGATCACTACAGATTGTCTGGACTTTGAAAAGAGATGTTGACCTCTGAGTTTGTTTAAGTGTTTCTTCTCAGAGTAGTCAGTTAGGAAACACTGGCCTCATCACGTTTACATTTACAAAAAAAAGACGTGTGAAAGTGTTATTTATAACCTATTTGCAAAATAAACATCATTATTTCATTATGTTGCTCTTTGACGCAAAAACTACTGAACGGATCGCAATGAAATTTGGTAAAAAGACAGTTGACATCCTGGAAAAAACAGATAAGATACTTTTCATCCCAGAATTCCCACGGCATCAGGATTTACGCGGGAAAAACCTCCCACGCGAACGAAGTCGCGGGCAAAAGCTATCCATACTTTAATACACACACTATACACTATCCATACTCCATACTAATCCATCCATACTTCCATACTAATATTATAAATGCGAAAGTAACTGTCTGTCAGTCTGTCTGTCTGTCTGTTACCTTTTCACGCCTAAACCGCTAAACCGATTTACATGAAATTTGGCACGGGAATAGTTTAGGACCCTGGGAAGGACATAGGATAGTTATTATCCCGATATAAGGTTCTCGTGGGATAGTTTTCGAATTGTATCTTTGTTGCTCTTTCACGCATAAACTACTGAACGGATCGCAATGAAATTTGGTAAAAAGATAGTTGACATCCTGGAAAAACAGACAAGCTACTTTTTATCCCGGAATTCCCATGGCATCAGGATTTACGCGGGAAAAACCTCCCACGCGAACGAAGTCACAGGGAAAAGCTATCCATACTTTAATACATACACTATACACTATCCATACTATCCATACTTCATATACTAATATTATAAATGCGAAAGTAACTCTGTCTGTATCATCTGTATCCCGATATAAGGTTCCCGTGTGGTAGTTTTCGAATTGCACTCGGACGCAGCCGCTGGCAAAAGCTTAATTAAATTTGATTTTTAAATTTAGTATAGGAATAGTTTAGGACCCCGGGAAAGACATAGCATAGGTTTCGTTCCGGAAGTAATTCCTACAGGATGTAAAAGGGGTGTTGGAATTTTGTATAGGGAATCAATGATGTCCCCGCCCTCCCCACCCACATAATACACTTGACCGCTACACCGATTTGGATAAAATATGGTATGGAGATAGTTTTAGACCCTGGAAAAGACATAGTATAGTTTTATTCCCGGAAATCATTCCTAAAGGATGTAAAAATGGTGTTGGAATTTTGTATAGGGAATCAATGATGTCCCCGCCCTCCCCACCCACATAATACACTTGACCGCTACACCGATTTGGATGAAATATGGTATGGAGATAGTTTTAGACCCTGGAAAAGACATAGGATAGTTTTTATCCTGGAAATAATCACTTAAGGATGTAAAGGGGTGTTGGAACTTTCAATTCATTCAATTCATTCAAATCGCGTATTCAAGAACCACTCATAACATTTTTTCTTAAACTACACAACTGCATGTAGGCTATACAAATCTTTGCTTAGGGCTGGGGTCGAACCCACGTCATGCACCAGTCAACAGTTACGCCAACCGTGTCGCTTAAATTTTAACCAATCAAGTTAATATACGAATCATTTCTATTTCAAAATCGGGGCAATCTGCGTTTGCCCTTTTGAAAATAGGAGAAGATCGTGTGGCAACAGATATCAACGGGATGATTTATTTGAGCTCTGAATTCTGTAACATAGTCCAAGATACAGATAATTTAATTGCTCTTTCACACAAAACTACTACAAATCTCAATGAAATTTAGTAAGTAGATAATTGACATCCTGAAAGAACACATAGGCTACTTTTTATCCCGGAATTCTCACGGGATCGGGATTTACGCGGGAAAAACCTCCCACACGAACGAGATCGCGGGCAAAAGCTAGTAGATAATTAGAAGAAGTTGAGAATGTTGGGATGGACTGGACTTGGAATACAAATGCACACAACGGAACTACTAACCGACAAACTTACTTACTCGAAAGTTTAGATTGACTATATAAAAAGAGAAAATAAAATACTTTTACACAAAATTTTAAACCGACTTCCAAATGATAAATACCCCTAAGTAACGTGAATGAACTAAAATAACGAGAATCGAATTAATATATAAACTACTAGCAATTTGCCTGCGACGTCATCCACGTGGATTTCGAAAATACAGCCCATAAGTATTACTCCAAAGGAACGACAGACCTTTTTTGGGGGAAAAACCATAAAATGACTCATCCTTCTCTGAGCGTAGGAGTGTTAGACTTCTATCGACTAAAAATCTGGCCTGTTTCTTCATTAAAGACAACTAGGTACCGACTGCTGTGCTGCTTTGTGCGGGAATCGAGCCCGAGTCGAACCAAAAGTGCAATTGGGTTTTTCCGTTAGAAACGGTTCAGTAGTAGCTTGGAAGTTTAGTGGTATGATAACCTCCGTGCCTCGGAAAACACTAGGCCGTTGGTCCAGTGCCTGATATCTGTCACAATCAAAGTCAACCCAAAGTTATCTTTTTGCATGGAGGATAACTGCACTACAGTTTAAATACTTTTGCAGCTAACATCGTTTGACTTGATGTTGATACGTGTTGTTAGAGGTCTTGTGTTTTTGTTCCTGTATAAACTATTTACTATTTTTCTATTTTAATTTCTTAAGGCAGTATTAAAGCGTAATTATTTTTAATGTTGGGGCAAAGAAAACGATATCTATCTTCTTAGCGTGTCGATGGCAAGTATGTTTTATATTAGATTAGCCCAAAACTCAGCTACGTGAACTCCGCTCGCTGATGCATGGTCGTCAAGAGTGCAGGTGACGGGGCATGCAGAACAAGATAGAAGGTGGGCCATTGTCATTGCCATTTGAGCCATCTATAAATCCCCATCTGTAGAGATTATCTTTGCTACGGCCGACTTGGGTACGCATTCTGTTGAGGCATTTCCAAGCCGGCCATGTACCTAAGTGGTAAACTCTCAGATGGTTCGATGAAGACATCAGGCGGATTAAGACGTTCCCGCCAAACATCACACATCCTTGTTGTGGACGCATTACTATTAGCTGGGCTAACTGACCAGTTAGCCCAGCTAATAGAAAATAAAAGCCGTAAAAGCTTTCTCGGGTGTATTAGACCTAATACACCCGAGAAAGCTTTTACGACTTTTCAGCCTCTGGGACATAGGGACGTATCCGGACTATGGCGTGAGTCAGCTTGTATCTTGGTCCTTTCAATGCGACTCACTATAATCCTGCGATCATTCAACATCTATCCTATCCTACTAATATTATAAATGCGAATGTTTGTGAGGATGGATGGATGTTTGTTACTCTTTCACGCAAAAACTACTGAACGGATCTGAATGAAATTTGGTAAGTAGATAGTTGACATCCTGGAATAACACATAGGCTACTTTTTATCCCGGAATTCCCACGGGATCGGGATTTACGCGGGAAAAACCTCCCACGCGGAACGAAGTCGCGGGCAAAAGCTAGTATCTATATAAAATCAATTGTTGTTCATAACCCTCGTTAAAATCGACAACGGCTGGACCGATTCTGCTAATTTTGGTTTTAAAATATGTGTGCATATAGACAAGGTGAGAAAATATGGACACACAGTACACTGAGTTAATAGAAGACACAAGTGATTTATTTATGTTTAAACTAAGCACTTGTGTATATCATAAATAATAGATCTCAGAAAAGGTGTCAATGTTCAATATCCCTAAGATAGCCCACTTAAGAAAGTCATAAAAAACATTCGGAAAAAAGAACTGATTTGTTTTTAATTATATAATATAATTTTATTAATTATACTTAATTTCCAAGTTAATGTTTATTTAATTTAAACGTCTATTTGTATTTATAGTTCATTTAATTTTGATATATTTAAGGTAGCCCACATTTAAATATCTGGTTGATTGTTTAACTTTTATAAATAATGTTGAAATAGGGATGAGATTTTATTTAGATATATTCTGTTTAGTAGTCGATTATACAGGCGTTACCACTAATATTTTTCTCATAGATTGTACAATCTTGCTGATATGTTCAAAGTGTACGAGATTTTGAAATTGAGCGGGTCTTTATAGTCGCCTGTACTTTGCTGCACCTAACAATATCACCCGTTTTGCAGCTTTTGAAGATTTGAATTGAAAATAAAATAAAATGGTTCTAACCAAGCCCTGATATTTGTTAAATATACCATCCAACGACAGGTACCACATTACGGAATAGATGAATAATCAACCCCTTTACGAGATAGCTACTGATTAAATCCCAAAATGTTACAAATTTTCCTGACATGCTCTGGCCAATTAACACGATCTCCAAAAACCAAATAGGAATGAGAAAAGATTTAATATTCACTTTACCTTGCCAGGTCTCTGAAGCGTCCGTAATAGTAGTAATATTGTAATCCACCGAATGTTATAGGTAATTGACCAGCATTTTCAATTACTTAAACTGGTTATTTTATATCGCATATCGCGTCATGTATGGGAACATTAAGTCTTGTTCCGTGTAGGTAATATCGTCCCCAAATTGCTAATTTGACAAGAAAACATAAATAAGAGTACAATATTTGATTCTGGTCAGGCTGTAGGGAGAATACAACGATAATCGACGTTATACAACTTAGATGATGATTAATTTAGACTAACTTCTTATTTTTGAAATAATATCTCTATTTTGATACTTAGGCGTATTTCACTAAAACATTTAGAACAAACAAAAAATAACCTTCTTTAAAAGCTGACAATCATCTGTTTACGTCCAGTATTTAAGGAGCAATCAACGAAAACATGTTTTTTATTTTTCCTGAAAAGTTGCATTTTTGTAGTTATCATTTTGTTCTCCGGGGACGGCGAATTATCTAAAATACTTTAAAAACACCTAGACGTTTTCTCTAGACTTGGGGATATGGTACGTCATTGTTATTTTTCCAGTAAAGCCAGCGCTATGTGCATAGGTAGGTATCGTTAGCACAGCGCGTGGGCGACGGTGCTGCAGGGGAAGCGAACGTTAACCCTTTCTGCAGTTCATTCGCCGTCTGGCCTCACCCCAGCAGGCCACCCGCCCTCCCTAGCCGCCGCCGACCCAACTGCACGCTTGCCATACTGCAAGCCAACTTTTTTTACCTACCATCTATCGCTAAATGTACGAAAATTAAACCTACGTCCTGTTCCCTGTCTGCAGCAGCTCACCGCGAACTTATTTCCACGTTACAATGAATTGAGCACTCCTGAGTAGGTATATTCCAAACAAGTCTGTAACAGTTGTATGTAGTTGTTCCTAAAATAAGCAACCTTTTTTCTGGGTGGGAAAATCATCAAATGACTCCTGCCGCTGTGGGTGGAACGGAAGGGAGTGTCAGACTTCTACTGACTAAAAACCCACCCTGATCCTTCAGTTGTTCGTGCGTTCCGGGGCCGCGGTATCTTGTTAGAACATTCTTACTACCCCGTAAGGCGAAATAAGCAGCCTATAAAGACAAATAAAGGAACCACACCAGTCATAGGGCTTAATGTTTTAAGACAGACTAGCTTATTACCAAGGAAGATCCACAGCACGTAATGTGGCTGGGTACTTTCGTGGAGGAGCCCTAATTAAAACAGAGCTCATCATAATAATAAATACATAGACACATAACTACATCATTTTATCACTTATCAACGTTTCGTACGAAACTCAAGTGGCTTCCTATACGTCTTCGCCGGAACTTACACATATTGTCTCTGCCTTACAGTATTCTGTTCAATCCTAAGACCCCCTTTTATCTTAAAGAGCGTTTTAAGTTCCTCCATGACACACATGCCAAATTTCTGAGGTCATCGGAAATCTTGAGTCCACCAATTTCTTTGGTAAGTCGTTCGCAGCTCAAGCAGTACGACTTTGGAATACTCTTCCCGTGTCGGTAAGACAAGCAAAAACCCTTCCTTCTTTCAAAAACATGATAAATGATCTCTATCTCTCTCTTTAATATGTTACTATTTTTTATATATCTCAGCTTTGTTCTTTTTATGTATATATATGTATATGTGTATTGAGTATGTAGGTTATTACTTATTTATTGTATACAACGTGTAACGGAAACCCCATCAAAAGGGCTGAAGACAACATCTGGTATGGAGTATATGCACAGTTTCAGCACAAAATAACTGACTCAAAGAATTGATACCAAATTATTGGTTTCATATATTTCTTGAATACCAATCATAACAAACGTGTCACAGCACTACAAGGGTCAATAACTTTCCACGTCACTTGCCAATAACACGATAATTCTTTTCGTTCTTCTTAATTTGAAAAATTCGGTCTCTGGTATCAGTGTATTGGAATTTGTAATAAGTTCTACACACGTAGACTTAGGATTACAAAACCCTTGCCATATCGTTTGTTATCATCCAAAGAAGCCATGCACTTGGTATGTATATACCCTTTAAATTACACGTTGTATAAGTGAATAGTACACCATGGAATACCCGCGTATTTATTTTCTCCTGCTGTGACAAATCCTTCCAAAGGTTGTCTGTAAAAGATCGCTTTTAGCGATAAGACCGCCCATTGTAACACCCTTTGTAGTTTTTAAGTCCTTATTTAATTCTGTTATGGTGTACAATAAAGAGTATATCTATATATCTATCTATCTACAATAATTATTTTAATAAAAAGTATAGTTTATAGTGATGTCTTGTCATGAACATTAATAAGAACAAATATTTTAGAACTAGCTTCTGCCCTCAACTTCGTCCGTGTGGAAGGTGTTTCCCGCGTAAATCGCTACCTCGTGGGAATTCCGGCATAAAAAGTACCCTATGTGCTATTCTAGTTTATCAGCTATCTATATTCAAATACGTTCAGTAGTTTTTGCGTGAAAGAGTAACAAACATTCGTCAATCCGTTCATCCTCAAAAACTTTACTAATATTATAAATACGAAAGTTTTTGAGGATAAAAAAATAAAGGGGGGTATCTACATACCCCCCTTTATTCGAGGGGAAAATCATCAAATGTCTCTATGGTATATACAACGTGTAACGGAAACCCCATATCTATCCAAAAGGGCTGAAGACAACATCTGGTATGGAGTCTCTATGCACAGTTTCAACACAAAATAACTGACTCAAAGAATTGATACCAAATTATTGGTTTCATATATTTCTTGAATACCAATCATAACAAACGTGTCACACTCACAGCACTACGAGGGTCAATAACTTTACACGTCACTTGCCAATAACACGATAATTCTCTTCGTTCTTCTTAATTTGAAAAATTCGGTCTCTGGTATCAGTGTATTGGAATTTGTAATAAGTTCTACACACGTAGACTTAGGATTATAAAACCCTTGCCATATCGTTTGTTTCATCCAAAGAAGCCATGCACTTGGTATGTATATACCCTTTAAATTACACGTTGTATATTGTATTCATTAAAAAGCGTCAATAGTCTAATAGCTAAGGTGTTGGACTTATGGTCGAGAGGTCGCGAGTTCGAATCCCACCCATCACATTATTGCCGTGAACCTACTGCAAAAGTCCAGAAACAAGCATATTTAGCTTAAATGAAGGGGTTAACAAGATTTCTACTATTGCTAGTAATGTGACTTCTACCCACATAGCTAATTCCCTTTAAAAACAAATTCAGGTAATTGTTTATTTTCTATAGCAACTCAATTCAATGTCATGCCGTTCCATGTAAAACACTGGTTGTCAGCTGCAACTGGTTATTTAGACTGAAAATCAACACCAACATAGTTGTGAAAAGGCTAAGCAGATCGAGATAGATAGATATATTCTTTATTGTACACCATAACAGTAAAACAAATAAGGACTTAACAACTAAAAAGGGTGATAATCACATTTAGAACGGATCGCCATATCTTTAAATACGCCACTGGTCATGATGTCGAGTGAAGCATCTTCCGTTTCCGTATTACATCTAAATAGGTAGGTATATGTATAGGTAGTTATATGTTCCTATTATTCATCATAATTATTATTTTAAACAGCTTTGAATTTACTCCTACGTAAAAAAAACAGCAATACAGATTTAATAATTGATTTAGAAATTAAACCCAACCTAACCTAACCCACTTCCAGATGACCTAGAAAGTTCAAATTTGGTATCCAGCTAGGTAATTGTGTATATACATAAACAATTGAATAGTTTTTGAGTTATGATGGGGTCAAAAGTGGCTCCAAATGGTTCGTGTTCACACGGCCGCTGCTCGCCAGTTCTCTTTGCTTGAACTTGGCTTGACACGCTCCCGCGTGTCTAGATATTAGTTTATTTATATTTATTGTAACTAATTGGATTTGTTTTATTTTTAAAGGCCAAGTTTTCTGAAATAAATAAATTGATTGATTGATTAAACATGACTAAGTTGGAATCGCCCCATTCGGAGACAGCCTTCAAGGACAAATTCAAGCGCCCATCCATCGTCTTACGGAGACACTGGATCTGTGACCCACTAGATAGAAAGCGCGCTGAACACATATCTCTCAGCAACTGAGCTCTCATCGGCACAACCAAGGTACCTTTATTTTATTAGAAGATCATTAATGTGCAGCAAGAAAAAAGTTGCTGAGAGAGCCGATCTCTGAGGAACTCCGGCATTAAAAGCCAACTGGCCAGATGAGCAGCCAACTATATCCACTCGAATGCACTGATCGCTTAGGATGTCAGCAATCCAGAGGCATAGTTCAGTGGGTAAGCCGAAGGAAGGAAGTTTACAAATAAGGATGTCGTGCCAGAGCCTGTCAAAAGGTTTGGTGATGTCGAAGGAAACAGCAAGTGCTTCTCTGCGCTCAATGGCCTCACTCGATACTAAAAGATTCATAGTTGACCAGTTCTTGCCGAAAAACCGTACTGTCGGACACTGAGGATGTCGTTGGATTCTAGGTATGCCATGAACTTACTATTAAGTACACGTTCCATACCTACCTACTCTTACAGAGCATAGACGTGTCAGAGATAAACCTATAGTTGTCCGGGGCGACCTGCACAAGTTACTTTAAAAAATATCAAAATCGCTATAGGTGTGCCTATAATATTTGAAGAGTTCCCTCGATTTCTCCAAGATTCCATCATCAGAACCCGAGTTGATGACAATGGGAACAACCAAACTAACTTTCAAACAAAATAGAATTTTCCAAATCGATCCAGCCATCGAGGAGTTATTAGGTATCAGACATAAAAAAAAACCAAACACAGAATTGAAAACCTTCTCTTTTTTTGAAGTCAGTTAAAAATAGAAAAGTCTCTTAATGTCACTTAATGTTTTGTTTCTAGTTTCTACATTTTTGTTAGTTAGTAATAATAGTTATTTCTTCTTTCGCACTTGTTTACTTTTTCCATGTAGGTAATGCTGAAAAATCAACTGTTCTAAACACTACGAACAATATTTTATTTTATTTTTTGCTAATGGCAAGTGGAGCCGATGTATTACGTCGATGTCGACTATTCTGCCAATGTTTAAACCTAAATCGGAAAAGCAAGTGTGCATGATTAAGGATAAAAGGGATTTGAAAAGAAAAATATAAACTCAGAACAGAAACGGTAGTCTGTGTTTCTTCAATAGTAAGGTACGGTAGGACTTGTTGGGTTAGTACAAGACTGAAACAAACAAAGAACAAAAATTATACTATATAAAGCTTTATACTATATAAAGCTAAATTACCACTGACTGACTGACTGACTCACTCACTCATTGACATAATTGTTCTCCCAGATGGTGGATGGGGAGGTGGGTATATTTTGACAGATTCGTAAACAAGTAACTCTCAAACCTACGGGAAAAGTGCCAAACCTCCCCTTTTCCCCCCCCTTCTCCCCCCCCCCCCCCTATCGTATCTCGGAAACTACGAGACCCGTATTTTTTTCTTTTTACGGATTCGTATAGAGGAGGCTCGGTAAAGTAAAAACAATGTTTCAAAGTCCCCCCCCCGCCCCCCTTCTCCCCCCCTTTAGGCGGATCTCGGAATCTAAGAGACTTGAAACATTTTTTTTTTCAGATTCATTTAGAGGGGCAATGCTTTAGTCGAAATAATTGTGCAACCCCCCCCCATTTCCCCCCCCCCCCTTTTTTTTTTTTTCACAAGCACGCGAGGTGCTTGCACCTCGCGCAACACGCAAATACTAAACCCCCCATTTTTTTTTTTTCACAAGCACTCGAGGTGCTTGCACCTCGCGCAACACGCAAATACTAAACCCCCCTATCTCCCCCCATCACCCCCCCCCATTTTTTTTTTCTCAAACACGCGAGGTGCTTGCACCTCGCGCAACACGCAAATACTAGTTATACTATATAAAGCTAAGTTACCACTCACTGACTGACTCATTGACATAATTGTTCTCCCAGATGGTGGATGGGGACTAATGGGGAGGTGGGTATATTTTGACAGATTCGTAAACAAGTAACTCTCAAACCTACGGGAAAAGTGCCAAACCTCCCCTTTTCACCCCCCTTCTCCCCCCTCCCTATCGTATCTCGGAAACTACGAGACCCGTATTTTTTTTTTTACGGATTCGTATAGAGGAGGCTCGGTAAAGTAAAAACCATTTTTCAAAGTCGCCCCCCTTGCCCCCATTCTCACCCCTTTTAGGCGGATCTCGGAAATTAAGAGACTTGGAACATTTTTTTGTACAGATTCATTTAGAGGGGCAATGCTTTAGTCCAAATAATTGTGCAAACCCCCCCCATCTCCCCCATCACACCCCCCCCCATTGTTTTTTTTCAGATTCGCACCACAAGCACGCGAGGTGCTTGCACCTCGCGCAACACGCAAATACTAGTACATAAATAAAGTTGTTACAGGAGATACAAAATACAAATCTGAAAATGGAACGAAATCTGTGCGTTTAAAAAATATGTGATCCAGTATGTGTGAGATTATTTATCTATACTTATAATAAATCTGTAGAGAGGTCAATTCTGTACATGAAATATATTTCCAAAATAACTATTAGGGGGTGATTAGGGATCGATACTGATGCCAAAAATGCAATCAGTAAAATTTTTGTCTGTCTGTCTGTCTATCTGTATAACCATTATAGAAACAAAAACTACTCGACGGATTTTAACGAAACTTGGTACAATTATTTTTCATACTCCTGAGCTGGTTATAGGATACTTTTCATCACGCTACAATCAATAGGAGCAGAGCAGTGAAGGGAAATGTTGGGAAAACGGACGAAGTTACTCCATTTTTTAAGCTTCCGTCGCGTGTGCAACATTAATGGTTAAAGCTACACAGAAATCATTTCATGACGGAAATGTTCTCCTTAAAATTATATAAAAAATATCCCACGACAACATATGTCTATCTTTTATGGTTGACTCACAATAACACGTGTAAATCCCGATAGCTTAGCAGTTCAAAGCTTTCTGATTATAATATTTGTCTACTCTTACGCTTATAACACTCTCAGTCACCCCTTATTGAAAAATTAACATTATTAACAATTCCATAAAAAAGAATCATATGTATCGGTATAGAAACACCAAAGTTATACATGAAATACGCTAATAATAAGCCATCGCCCGTGAATACTGAATCATGCTATAAGGATTATTTTTGAGAATCGGTCGCCGCACTAAGTTTGGTTAAAATCCGTTGAGTAGTTTTTGTTTCTATAACGGTTATACAGACAGACAGACAGACAAAAATTTTACTGATTGCATTTTTGGCATCAGTATCGATCCCTAATCACCCCCTGATAGTTATTTTGGAAATATATTTCATGTACAGAATTGACCTCTCTACAGATTTATTATAAGTATATTTTTATAAGTGTATTATTATAAGTATATTATAAGTATATTAAATTATTTGCACACATTCTATGCATAAGGAGAACACCATTAATTTAATTTACATTTATTATTATGTTTAAATAACTCAAATTCTAATACTGGATACACATACGCCACGCCATCTATGACATCTTCCAAGAGTTACTATCCTACATGGAGAGAGTGCACATCATTGCCATCGGTAGATGGCGCCAGCATATTGCTTTTCCATAATTATAACTTTTTTAAACGTTACATTACAATACCCCTTTATCCCCTTTAAAAATGTTTAACATTTAAATTGGTATGTTAAAACTAATCTCACAATCTTAACCACTTTAATAATACTCATTCTAATAAAATCTAATAAATCTAGACATTAATTATGCCTAGCTTACATCAAAGGTTTAAATAAAAGAAGTAATTATGTTGATACCTAATCACATATTTCCATTTTCTTTTAACTAAATATTTCTTAAGCCTGAACAAAACTATTCGTTCAGCACTCTTATCCAGAATAACGAACAATGATTGCCCTTTCTTACTATTTCCTATCAATAACTAACCTTTATTAATCATAGGATTGCATACCTAATGTAGTATCAGTAGCTATCTCTATTCAAAGTTTCTAATCACTAATTAAGCAAAGTTTTAAATTTATTAAGTATTATCTAACAAGTATGTAGTTTTATTCCAGGACTAGCTTTTGCACGCGACTTCGTCCGCGTGGAATAGTTACTTTGGGCTAACGTTAAATTTAACCCCGATTTTGAAGCATTCTTCATTGGCACTCCGCTCCTATTGGCCTTAGCGTAATGATATATAGCCTTCCATACTAATATTATAAATGCGAAAGTAACTCTGTCTGTCTGTCTGTCTGTCTGTCTGTCTGTCCGTCTGTTACCTTTTCACGCCAAAACCGCTGAACCGATTTACATGAAATTTAGCATGGGAATAGTTTAGGACCCTGGGAAGGACATAGGATAGTTTTTATCCCGATATAAGGTTCCCGTGGGATAGTTTTCGAATTGTATCTTTGTTGCTCTTTCACGCAAAAACTACTGAATGGATCTCAATGAAATTGAGTTAAAAGACAGTTGACATCCTGAAAAAACACATAAGCTACATTTTATCCCGGAATTCTCACGGAATCAGGATTTACGCGGGAAAAACCTCCCATGCGGACGAAGTCGCGGGCAAAAGCTATCCATTCTTTAATACATACACTATACACTATATCCATACTATCCATCCATACTATCCATACTATAATATTATAAATGCGAAAGTAACTCTGTCTGTCTGTCTGTCTGTCTGTCTGTTACCTTTTCACGCCAAAACCGCTGAACCGATTTACATGAAATTTGGCATGGGAATAGTTTAGGACCCTGGGAAGGACATAGGATAGTTTTTATCCCGATATAAGGTTCCCGTGGGATAGTTTTCGAATTGTATCTTTGTTGCTCTTTCACGCAAAAACTACCGAATGGATCTCAATGAAATTGAGTTAAAAGACAGTTGACATCCTGAAAAAACACATAAGCTACATTTCATCCCGGAATTCCCACGGAATCAGGATTTACGCGGGAAAACACAAGCTTCAGTTTCAGCTTCAGTTTCAGTTTCAGCTTTAGTTACAGCTTCAGTTTCAGTTTCAGATTCAGCTTCAATTTCAGCTTCAGTTTCAGTTTCAGCTTCAGATTCAGTTTTGGTTTCAGTTTCAGCTTCAGTTTGGTATCAGCTTCAGTTTCAGCTTCAGATTCAGTTCAGCACAAATAAATCATCCCGTTGATATCTGTTGCTACACGATCTTCTCCTATTTTCAAAAGGGCAAACGCATATTGTCCCGATTTTGAAATAGAAATGATTCGTATATTAACTTGATTGGTTAAAATTTAAGCGACACGGTTGGCATAACTGTTAACTGGTGCATGACGTGGGTTCGACCCCAGCCCTAAACAAATATTTGTATAGCCTACATGCAGTTGCGTAGTTTAAAAAAAATTTATCAGTGGTTCTTGAATACGCGATTTGAATGAATTGAGAGGGGAAATACAAAGTCCCAACACCCCTTTACATCCTTAAGGGATGATTTCCATGATAAAAACTATCCTATGTCTTTTCCAGGGTCTAAAACTATCCTCATACCAAATTTCATCCAAATCGGTTCAGCGGTCAAGTGTATTATGTGGGTGGGGAGGGCGGGGACATCATTGATTCCCTATACAAAATTCCAACACCATTTTTACATCCTTTAGGAATGATTTCCGGGAATAAAACTATACTATGTCTTTTCCAGAGTCTAAAACTATCTCCATACCAAATTTCATCCAAATCGGTTTAGCGGTCTAAGTGTAATATGTGTGTGGGTAGGGCGGGGACATTATTGATTCCCTATACGAAATTCCAACATCCCTTTTACATCCTTTAGGAATGATTTCCGGGACAAAACCTATGCTATGTCTTTTCCAGGGTCCTAAACTATTCCTATGCCAAATTTCATTTAAATCGGTTCTGTGGTTTAGGCGTGAAAAGGTAACAGACAGACAGACAGTTACTTTCGTATTATTATAATATTAGTATGGATGGATATGGAAGTATGGATAGTATGGATATGGATATGGATATGGAAGTATGGAGTTATATTATTAGTATTAAAGTATGGATAGCTTTTGTCCGCGACTTCGTTCGAGTGGGAGGTTTTCCCCGCGTAAATTCCAAATCCATGGGAATTCCGGGATAAAAAGTAGCTTATGTGTTTTTACAGGATGTCAACTGTCTCCTTACCAAATTTCATTGAGATCCGTTCCGTAGTTTTTGCGTGAAAGAGCAACAAAGATACAATACGAAAACTATCCTGCGGGAACCTTACATCGGGATAATAACTATCCTATGTAAGGCCCAGGGTCATCAATTATTCCCATGCTAAATTTCATGTAAATCGGTTCAGTGGTTAAGGCGTGATAAAGTAACAGACAGACAGACAGAGTTACTTTCGCATTTATAATATTATAGTATGGATGGATAGTATGGATATAGTGTATAGTGTATGTATTAAAGAATGGATAGCTTTTGCCCGCGACTTCGTCCGCATGGGAGGTTTTTCCCGCGTAAATCCTGATTCCGTGGGAATTCCGGGATAAAATGTAGCTTATGTGTTTTTTCAGGATGTCAACTGTCTTTTAACTCAATTTCATTGAGATCCATTCAGTAGTTTTTGTGTGAAAGAGCAACAAAGATACAATTCGAAAACTATCCCACGGGAACCTTATATCGGGATAAAAACTATCTTATGTCCTTCCCAGGGTCCTAAACTATTCCCATGCTAAATTTCATGTAAATCGGTTCAGCGGTTTTGGCGTGAAAAGGTAACAGATAGACAGACAGACAGACAGAGTTACTTTCGCATTTATAATATTAGTATGGATATGGAAGTATGGATAGTATGGATGGATAGTATGGATATAGTGTATAGTGTATGTATTAAAGTATGGATAGCTTTTGCCCGCGACTTCGTCCGCATGGGAGGTTTTTCCCGCGTAAATCCTGATTCCGTGGGAATTCCGGGATAAAATGTAGCTTATGTGTTTTTTCAGGATGTCAACTGTCTTTTAACTCAATTTCATTGAGATCCATTCAGTAGTTTTTGCGTGAAAGAGCAACAAAGATACAATTCGAAAACTATCCCACGGGAACCTTATATCGGGATAAAAACTATCCTATGTCCTTCCCAGGGTCCTAAACTATTCCCATGCTAGATTTCATGTAAATCGGTTCAGCGGTTTTGGCGTGAAAAGGTAACAGACAGACAGACAGACAGACAGACAGAGTTACTTTCGCATTTATAATATTAGTATGGATAGTATGGATGGATAGTATGGATATAGTGTATAGTGTATGTATTAAAAAATGGATAGCTTTTGCCCGCGACTTCGTCCGCATGGGAGGTTTTTCCCGCGTAAATCCTGATTCCGTGGGAATTCCGGGATAAAATGTAGCTTATGCGTTTTTTCAGGATGTCAACTGTCTTTTAACTCAATTTCATTGAGATCCATTCAGTAGTTTTTGCGTGAAAGAGCAACAAAGATACAATTCGAAAACAATCCCACGGGAACCTTATATCGGGATAAAAACTATCCTATGTCCTTTCCAGGGTCCTAAACTATTCCCATGCTAAATTTCATGTAAATCGGTTCAGCGGTTTTGGCGTGAAAAGGTAACAGACAGACAGACAGACAGACAGACAGACAGAGTTACTTTCGCATTTATAATATTAGTATGGATATGGATATGGAAGTATGGATATGGATATGGAAGTATGGATAGTATGGATGGATAGTATGGATATAGTGTATAGTGTATGTATTAAAGAATGGATAGCTTTTGCCCGCGACTTCGTCCGCATGGGAGGTTTTTCCCGCGTAAATCCTGATTCCGTGGGAATTCCGGGATAAAATGTAGCTTATGTGTTTTTTCAGGATGTCAACTGTCTTTTAACTCAATTTCATTGAGATCCATTCAGTAGTTTTTGCGTGAAAGAGCAACAAAGATACAATTCGAAAACTATCCCACGGGAACCTTATATCGGGATAAAAACTATCCTATGTCCTTCCCAGGGTCCTAAACTATTCCCATGCCAAATTTTATGTAAATCGGTTCAGCGGTTTTGGCGTGAAAAGGTAACAGACAGACAGACAGACAGACAGACAGACAGACAGAGTTACTTTCGCATTTATAATATTAGTATGGATTATACATAATATGAAACCAAAAGCGATGAGATAGTGTTTGACATTTTGTATGACGTCTTATGAAAACATAATTATTATTTAAATACATTTACTCTATCTCTTCCTCCAAATCACAAAAAGGCATTTCGTTATTACGTGAATCCATACTAATATTATAAATGTGAAAGTAACTCTGTCTGTCTATATGTTACCTTTTCACGCCTAAACGGCTGAACCGATTTAGATGAAATTTGGCATGGGAATAGTTTAGGACCCTGGGAAGGACATAGGATAGATTTTATCCCGAAATTCCCACAGGATTGGGTTTTACGCGGGAACCCCCTCCCACGTGAACGAAGTCGCGGGCAGAAGCTAGTACTCAATATATGTCTCATTCGCTAAGACTTAAAATTAATGTTTTGAGAGATAAACTTAAAAATTTATATACCACAACTGCTCAGTTTAAAGAAGGGCAATTGCTTGAAGAAGATTAATACTTAAATATCACAATTATCTTCTTCTATACTTATAATAAATCTGTAGAGAGGTCAATTCTGTACATGAAATATATTTACAAAATAACTATCAGGGGGTGATTAGGGATCGATACTGATGCCAAAAATGCAATCAGTAAAATTTTTGTCTGTCTGTCTGTCTGTCTGTCTGTCTGTCTGTATAACCGTTATAGAAACAAAAACAACTCGACGGATTTTAACGAAACTTGGTACAATTATTTTTAATACTCCTGAGCTGGTTATAGTATACTTTTCATCATGCTACAATCAATAGGAGCAGAGCAGTGAAGGGAAATGTTGGGAAAACGGGAGAAGTTACTCCATTTTTTAAGCTTCCGTCGCGAGTGCAACCTTTATAGTTAAAGCTACACAGAAATCATTTATGACGGAAATGTTCTCCTTAAAATTATATAAAAAGTATCCCACGATAGCATATATCTATCTTTTATGGTTGACTCACAATAACACGTGTAACTCCCGATAGCTTAGCAGTTCGAAGCTTTCTGATTATTATTCTGCTCCGAAATTTAAAACCACCACAACTTTACAATGGAACTCGGCTAAAAGTAACCCAGTTGCAACAAAATACAATCGAGGCTCAAATTTTAATAGGTTGCGGTGCAGGAGAAACCGTCTTTATTCTTAGAATTCCCATAATACCAAATAATTTTCCATTCCAATTTAAAAGAACGCAATTCCCAGTATCGGTGTGTTATGCAATGACAATTAATAAGGCTCAAGGGCAGACTTTTCGTGTTGCTGGAGTAGATCTCGGTGTCAGTTGTTTCTCGCATGGTCAGTTCGTACTCGTACGTCACGTCAGTACGTCAGTACGTCGCTCTTTCCCGGGTTAGCAGTTCTAGAAATCTTTATGTTCACGTGCCGGACGGGTCAACTTTCAACATAGTTTACCCGGAAGCTTTGAGCTGAAGTATTTTCGTTCTATAGGTAACAATAACAATATTACCAATACATTAACTTAATAACACACAAGGAGTTACACGCTGACGGAGTCGCGGGCACAGCTATTAACAATAATATTGTGCGGTTCGATATTGCGATATTTTTCAACAGTATTATAGATTGACATATTATATTTCCCTACTAAATTACGAAAGTTAATCTGTCTGTTACATCAAAATCACAGAACCGTGAGGAAGGACATAGGCTACATTTTTTTACGAAAAACGACGGAAATCTGGATGAAGTCGCGGGCAACAGCTATCTATAATTATAATATAAGGCTGAAGAGTTTGTTTGTTTGTTTGAACGCGATAATCTCAGGAACTACTGGTTCGAATTGAAAAATTATTTTTTAATTAAATAGTCAATTTGTAGAGAAAGGCTATAGGCTATATATCATTACGCTAAGGCCAATAGGAGCGGAGCGCCAATGAAGAATGCTTCAAAATCGGGGTTAAATTTAACGTTAGCCCAAAGTAACTATTCCACGCGGACGAAGTCGCGGGCAAAAGCTAGTCCTGGAATAAAACTACATACTTGTTAGATAATACTTAATAAATTTAAAACTTTGCTTAATTAGTGATTAGAAACTTTGAATAGAGATAGCTACTGATACTACATTAGGTATGCAATCCTATGATTAATAAAGGTTAGTTATTGATAGGAAATAGTAAGAAAGGGCAATCATTGTTCGTTATTCTGGATAAGAGTGCTGAACGAATAGTTTTGTTCAGGCTTAAGAAATATTTAGTTAAAAGAAAATGGAAATATGTCATTAGGTATCAACATAATTACTTCTTTTATTTAAACCTTTGATGTAAGCTAGGCATAATTAATGTCTAGATTTATTAGATTTTATTAGAATGAGTATTATTAAAGTGGTTAAGATTGTGAGATTAGTTTTAACATACCAATTTAAATGTTAAACATTTTTAAAGGGGATAAAGGGGTATTGTAACGTTTAAAAAAGTTATAATTATGGAAAAGCAATATGCTGGCGCCATCTACCGATGGCAATGATGTGCACTCTCTCCATGTAGGATAGTAACTCTTGGAAGATGTCATAGATGGCGTGGCGTATGTGTATCCAGTATTAGAATTTGAGTTATTTAAACATAATAATAAATGAAAATTAAATTAATGGTGTTCTCCTTATGCATAGAATGTGTGCAAATAATTTAATAAGATTCTATGCTGAGGTAATCCAATTAGTAATTGTCTTTTGCCATGGACAATGACAAATAGTTAGCTGTCAAACGGGGGCGAGTCTTTTTCTTTTTGGGTCTGATACGAACGAAGGTCGCAAGCGTTTAAGACAAGAGATTTCCTTTGGCGTAATAGCCTACTGATGACGAGAGAAAAGAAGGGGACGAGAGTTAAATATAAAACCCATGTAGGTGTTAACCGGAGAATGTCCGTGAGTAAAAAAGTTTTCCACATTTCTGAAATTACGCCCAGCGAGAGATTTTACCGGCGTCCATTTTATGCTAACGCGACAATTCTTTGTCTTGTTTTAGGGTCGCATATTAGACTAGAATAAATATTTTAATTAAACTTAAAGAAGAAATGGTCATATTGTGAAGATATATAAAGGGAGTTCTTCACCAAATACGTCGTTGAAGGTATGATGCAATAGCGATTCGGTTCCGGAGAATGAACGCCACGCGTTTTGACTAAGCATGCC
This sequence comes from Tholera decimalis, assembly GCA_943138885.2. Lineage (NCBI taxonomy): Eukaryota > Metazoa > Arthropoda > Insecta > Lepidoptera > Noctuidae > Tholera > Tholera decimalis. The sequence goes on from OW964556.2 coordinate 22,844,223, forward strand.
ACCTGGATGCGATACTGCTAGCGGAACCCGTACCATGGTTTAATGAACTGAAATTTATTGTCCAGGGTATTTAAGAAACCCCAGACTGTAAGTGTACTTTATTATTTAATTTAAATAGTGTAAAAGACGGAAGTAATGAAACAACCATCACGTGTTTAAGAAACGTTGAATATATTTAATGATATGACCAACCAAACGTGTCTTACGTTTTATTTCTACTGTATCCTCATCATGCGCAAGAACTCAGCCCAGTGAGTCTCATCTTCAGATATCTACACTTGGTTAGCTGGTGTGTAGGGAAACCGAGCCTTACAATTTGGCGCCCAACGTGGGGCGTGATGATATCATTTAATGTCATACGTATCGCATGAGGTTACATGGAAATAAATAAATAAATTATCTTAACGTAATTAATGTGATAAGGAGTACTTATTCGATTGGCACTTGGTGTGACAACTTTAATTAATAAGTTATAATACACATGTTTAATATAGATCCCAACTAGCACACTAGTGAAAATAGCAGCCTATTTTGCAACTTTTAGCTGTATAGTAGCGCTTTAGGGGTTCAGAAAGTGGTTCTATTATTGCTTCCGTAACTGCGCATAGCTGTGAATTTCACTAGAGGTAGCAGAAACTGAACCAAATGCCACTCTAGGCTTTATAAGAGTTCATTTTACAACCCATTGCAGTCTATAGCTTTAAAAGAGAGTTAAAGCATGTATGTTAAAGCTTAAAGCTGCTAAAATTTTTCTATTGCCGCTGCTGTACGCTTCAGAACTGCATAAAGACTTTAATTGTAGACTTTTTAACGGAACTGTATAAAATATATATTTATCACGGTTCTACCACTGATAGTTTCATTGCAGAAGTGATTTGTATTTTTGCGCAGACTTAGGTAGCAATTTGATGGACTGTTTTACTAGAATATAACAATAGAAGCAGGAGCGTAATGGACATTGCCTACTCATTTGGATACATTCTGCTATTTTTATTGTAGAAATCACATTTTATAAAATATTTGAGCCAGTTTAAAAGAAATATGGATCTAAAAGCATGGAAGTTCAAACAAAGAACTTGTGGATATCGAGAAGTACGGAGACTTTATCAGAATATGCAGAAATTAAAAAGATAACTGTGTGTGAGAATTTTGTAATTAAAATATTAGTTGAATCTTCTCTTTATATATTTTTTTTTTACTTTTTTTGTTCGGCCAGTGTAACACTCCATGATTTTCCCACGAAGATGGGCAGATGTAAAGTTCTTGTTTATTTTGTTGTTCATTATTAAAGTTAGAATTATTTTGAAAGGCATTCTGAAAACATGGTAAGGATTAAACAATTGAAAGAGCGAAAAATATAGAAGCAGCTCCAAACAATCATCGTATTTTAGGGTTTTCAACGAGTTCTACGGATCTCTAAACGAATAACCATTAGTGTGGTTCGATACCTGCAGTAAGTACGAAACAAAAGTGATTGTAAAGACTTGAACTGCATTAGTGGTACAGGTATTACTTGGACCTTCAGAAGAGTGAAACTTAACGCTTTGATGTGCAGAGAGGAAGTATTAAAGTTGAAGTTGCAAGTTAAAGCTGCTTCTCATAGACGCCATGTTTTACAAGACAATTATTTATCATTACTTGAGAAACGTATAGGTTTTTATCACAATTTGTAGTAAAATATAACTAAATATAGAACCAGCAACTTACTAAATACAAATGTAGTCAAGTATGTAATTTCAATATCGTGTATGTATGTGATACAATATTATTTATATAATAATATTTGAAATATTTTACACACAAATTGAATAAGAATATATAATATTATACATAATATGAAACCAAAAGCGATGAGATAGTGTTTGACATTTTGTATGACGTCTTATGAAAACATAATTATTATTTAAATACATTTACTCTATCTCTTCCTCCAAATCACAAAAAAGGCATTTCGTTATTACGTGAATCCATACTAATATTATAAATGTGAAAGTAACTCTGTCTGTCTATATGTTACCTTTTCACGCCTAAACGGCTGAACCGATTTAGATGAAATTTGGCATGGGAATAGTTTAGGACTCTGGGAAGGACATAGGATATATTTTATCCCGAAATTCCCACAGGATTGGGAGGGAAGTCGCGGGCAGAAGCTAGTTAAAATAAATAACTATATTTTTTTCAATGTTTTCTACCTTAAATGAATTTCTTATTATATTCAGAATCCACTTATAAATAGAAAATGAACGTTCGACGTCAACTGAAGTCAGCGGTGCATGTTGATAATATAATACATCGGCATCAGAAAGTTCGCCCCGTGATAAGTTTTCACTATAACCCCTGATAATTTCAAAGCCTGGATTTCTACAAATAACTTGTTCAAGCTTATTTTTTACAGTTTCTGGCGCAATCCAGTCTGTAAAATAGTAGTGTGATATATTGATATCTACATACACTACACAGTCTATTACTGCTCGTACCTCATCAAAAATTTCAAATGTCTCTATTATTGACAGATCGTATTGTTGTAAATTTTTCAAAGTGATTTGAATAATTTTATAATTTTCAGAAATAGATTTTAAATCAATCTCTATATTTGGTTTCTCTAATATTCTTTTAGCGTTTTTTATACATAAAGCATCTGAAGCCCTCAAACAAGTTACAATACATTTTATGCTATGCTATGTAACCATGTACCCCACCTCGTAATTAGATGCTGCGGAGCTAACGGCACACTGGGACACTTTTCTTTGAAAATTTTGACTCTCTGAGGGGATTTTAAAAATATTTTTTTCACATTTGCTATTAGTGAATCCACGTCTAGATATTCAGAGCGAACTTTCTTTGCCACTCGATGCAGAGCATGAGCCAAACACGTCACGTGTTTCATGTTAGGACGTGCGCGCACTGCGTTGCGTTTTGGAAACGCAAAACCTGTGGGGTATGGAGTGTCATAGAAGCGCGCGCACTGCGGTGAAATAAACGCGTGCGGTAGAGTCACCGGTGGCCCTCGCTGCAAAGTTGCGGTGAGTCTACCGCAAATATTTTGTATCGCATAGGAATGTATGTAGTACCGCGCACTGCGGTGAAAAAAACGCATGTTTTGTCTGATAATGTTGCCATACATACAGATTTCTTTGTATTTATACATATTTTTGATGTGTGATACAGATTAGCACTCGATACAGATTTTTATACAAATTTCACACTGTATTGATCAAAGTGACTGTTAAAACTAAAACAGAACTTAGCAAAATAAATTACCTAGATACCGCATTTATTACGTTACACACACCATTGTATGATTCTATTCATTATGGTTATTTTTTATTTTTTCATATACAACGTTAATTTAAACATTCTAATTAAGTTTTTTTTTATTGTATTCGTATTACGGAGAAAATTCCATATTTTGTGATGATGCCACCAAAAAAAAACGATAGTTGACTCACAGTAACCATTTTTATCTCTAAATAATTAATTTAAAATATTACTCTATTTGCAAAAGGTAATTTCTCCTAATAAATACTAATCTTTATCCAAATAAGTATATTATTTACCTTGGTCATTTAATGTAGATCGAAAATTGCCCTTTACTTTTCTCATTTAAATGTTTAGAAGTTATCACAGATTTAAAATTACGCAGCCAAGAAATTCATTGCAGCGAAACGGCTGGCACAGGTCTGAGTCTGATTCAAGATGAAACTTTTTTATATATATATATATTTTAAATTAAATGATAGCTAAACGTACTTTTTGTAATGACGTCGTTTGTCGAAGAAAACAATTGTCAAGGACCCCGTGCAAAGCCAGGCCAGGCCGCTAGTACACCGGGCACGCCGCAATTGCGGCGGTAAGACCCCTCTTTGAGGAGTGGCTGGAGAGAGGTCACGGCGTCCTCACCTTCCGCCTGACGCAGGTACTGACCGGACATGGCTGTTTCGGGAGGTACCTGTTTCGGATTCAGCGGGAGGACACGCACGGGTGTCATCATTGTGAGGACCGCCTGGAGGACACGGTGGAGCATACGGTGGAGATGTGCCCTGCTTGGGCGGAGCACCGCCGTGTCCTCGTAGAGGCGGTCGGCGGCGGCGACCTCTCGCGCCCTGCTCTGGTTCAGACTATGGTGCGGAGCGAGAGGGAATGGGATGCGGTCGCCTCCTTCTGCGAAGCAGTCATGCTAGCGAAGGAGGAGGCCGAACGCGCAAGGGAGAGGCAACTCTCTTCCTCGCACCCCAGCCGCCGCGGGAGACGCCCCGGGCGTCGGGGATCACGAGTCGATTTCCGGCCACCGTAGACGCGGGCCTGCGGATGGCGAGCAGGGGTCGCTCACCGTCCGGTAAGGACCAGGCCCGGGTCGGCGGCGCGTCGTGTTTCACGCTCGCCTCAAGGATTTGTCAACACTAGTGACGGGGCCTCATAGGGCCATTGCCTGCCGGGGTTTGCGGGAAAGTTCTACCGAGTTACCGCGGCCCCGGAAATTTAGGGCAGCCGAAGGAACAGGGTGGGTTTTTGGTTTTTAGTCAGTAGAAATCTGACATACCCTTCCGCTTGACCCAGAGCGGAAGAAGTCATTCGATGATTTTCCCACCCCAAAAAAAAAAAAAAGGCCGCTAGTACATATGTACATAGGTATTTTTCGTAAATGTAAACTAGATAAGACCGGTTTTTCCCTGAAAAAATCGTTTTTTGGATAAGAACGTGAACATTTTCTTTTACGAAAACTTAGTAAGTTGCTTTGTAATTTATCTAGCTCCAATAGCCAGAATGACAATTTTTGCATCACTCTGGGTTTTTAGATTAATATTAAATTAAATAAAAGTTTGTACCTATGATATTAATTATTTACGTATTTTACGTATTTAGATTTCCTGAGCACAGCAAATTAATGATGTTTAAAAAAAATTAAAAATAACTAAAAAGAATAGAATCATACAATGGTGTGTGTAACGTAGGTAATAAATGCGGTATCTAGGTAATTTATTTTGCCAAGTTCTTTCTTTAGTTGAAACAGTTAATTTTATCAATACAGTGTGAAATTTGATAAAAATCTGTACCGAGTGCTAATCTGAATCACACACCAAAAATATGTATAAATACGAAGAAATCTATATGTATGGCAACATTGTCAGACAAAAGGTGCGTTTTTCTCGCCGCAGTGCGCGCACCTGAGATTGCGGTTATTCTACAGGTGCGGTAGAACTACCGCAATTACGGCCACCGCAAGGTAGTGCGCGCACGGCCTTAGGAAAAAAAGACTATAAAATTCGTCCAGCTGACAACATATACGATACACTATCTGTACATAACATCAAAACATTAAGCACTTTAGTCTCATATTGTTCACTCCACAAGTTCTCCAAACAATCGACTACGAATTGTGATATATTGCGTCCATTGATTTCTTCCAGTACTTTGTATGCAACTAAATACGGTTTTTCCATGGTAGCTAAATTCAATGGCTTCACCAAAAAGTGTACAATATAGCGCCCAAAAACGTCTGTTGTCTCATCCAAGGAGATCCAAAGTTTTTCATTGGAAATGTTTTCATAAATAGATGTAACATTTTTTTTATATCATTTATCCAAATACATTTTTCTTAGGCTAGTTTCACTTGGGAGAGTAGGACGATCAGAGCACTTGCAACATAAGTACTTATTAAAAAATTGCTTGAAAGCCGGGTTATCTAATTTGCTCCATGGAATATTGCATAATATGAGGAATAAGGTCAAGATTAAAATCTTTCGTAGCTTTTTAACCGACTTCAAAAAAAAGGAGGAGGTTCTCAATTCGTCTTGAACTTTTTATTTTTTTCATGTATTTTACCTCATAACTCGCAGATGGCTGGACCGATTCGGAAAATTCTTTTTTGTTTAAAAGGGTATACTTTCTAGTTGGTCCCATTGTCGTCACGTTTGGATCTGATGATGAAATCATGGAGAAATCGAGGGAAATCTTCATATATTATAGGCACACCTATAGCGTTTTGGGTATTTCTTATAGTACCTTGAGCAGTTGCTCTTGAAAAGCACCATTTGAGGAAGTGGAACTGATGATGAAGACCACAGATGGCCACCGAAACTACTCAATAATAAGTGTTTCGTGTATTGCGATTAGATTACTTGAATATAGATGTTAAGCACTTTATGCTCGTCACAATACATATGGTGAAGTAGAGCTGATGGTGAAGTACCAGGAGAACTCCTCAAAAATTAACGGCTCTGCACCGGGAAAAGCAATATTTTGTAAAAGGTGATAAGTAGTTCACATTTTGGCTTTTGTAACTAGATAAATTACAAACCGGCCCACTAAAAAGCTTGAAAAATCTTTTTAGCAAAAAATAAAACCGACTTCCATATAAAAACACTACAAAGGCAAAAAAGTCTTTTTTAGATGTATCTTGGTGGACAGGACCTTGAATATGCCTCTTCACAGTACTCTTCTTGCAACCAATATCGGAATCGCACTGTGTACAATATATTGTATGCTTTGTGAAATTGTACATTAGCTCAGGATTGTCTTGGATCCACTCTTGTACAGTCTCTGCCTTCACTTGTCGTCTCATAATGGGAAGACAACAAGATGAACAGATCACGCTAAGTATTTCCAAATTCTAGAAATAATAAAATATCTGATTAATAGTTGATATGAAACTAGTCTCATTCAATGTTAACACTAAATTAAATTTAGGAGATCATAAGTTTCTTGAAATCCATTTTTAAGCATATTTCGTGCACACACAGTGACAGAGTTAAAATTGATAATATTTACATACGCTTAAATTTATTAAAAAAATGACTTATGGTCAAATTTCGATGTTTGGGCGACTACTACTTTTCAAAAATTAATTGAGTAACATAAGAATTAGTTTACAAAATAATCTGATACCATATTTCAAAATAATAGTATTAATTAAACGTTAACTAAGTTCAAAATCAAAAGCTAAACAAAAACTCGCCGCCATTTTGGATCAAGCCGATCAGAGTGTGAGATGAAATTGCACAATCTAATTCCATCAAGCTCGTTCCTTCATCAAACTACAAGATAAACGGTTATGCGCCATCGTTACATGGAGGTCATCCCACCCATACACAGAAAACGTTATAGGAGTGCTTTCATTGTGCGTACGGCTAAGGAGTGGGATTCCCTGTCGGAGTTTGTGTTTCCTGATGGATATAATACGGAGGTATTTAAGTCAAGAGTGAATAGGTTACTTCTAGGTAAGCGTGCTACATCTTCGACCACATCATCACTTACCGTGATGATGGTGAGATGGTGGTTAAACGCGAGCCTATCTATACTTATAATAAATCTGTAGAGAGGTCAATTCTGTACATGAAATATAAGCTGAAGAGTTTGTTTGTTTGTTTGAAGGCGATAATCTCAGGAACTACTGGTTCCAATTGAAAAAATATTTTTTAATTAAATAGTCAATTTATAGAGAAAGGCTATATATCATTACGCTAAGGCCAATAGGAGCGGAGCGCCAATGAAGAATGCTTCAAAATCGGGGTTAAATTTAACGTTAGCCCAAATTAACTATTCCACGCGGACGAAGTCGCGGGCAAAAGCTAGTTATCAATAAAAACAAGATAGTTCGATAAATGAGAAGAAGGATGGATAAATTGATTGCTTTAGCAATCGCAGTATCCGAAGCCCTGATATGTTTTGGATAGAACATCCACTATGGATATTTTTTGTGCTTTGGCACCATCGTATCAATTACCAAAAATTATGAAGAACGATCTGCTCATATTATTGTGCAGGAAGCCCACATCCCACCCACCATCCGAAGATTTATTGTTTGTAGATACAGTTGCAGGAGGAAATTTTAACCATAATTCCCTTTTTACAAATGATGATTCGGATTTATCTTCAACTGAATGAGAACTAGATGTGATTATTCCTATTGATGTTTAATTAATCATTGTACTTCTCTCGTCTTACCATTTTGCTATAGATTAATTGTCTTATAATTAAAAAAATATATAACAAAACAGTAAAAACACGCAGCGCTATAACGCTTCTAAGGTGTAGTTTTCTCGCGACCAAAAGGTCGGAAGCGCCGTAATTTTCATGGCGCTTACGCGTTTTGTTCAACGTTCTGCTACAAAATGTCACCCATATAGACTAAACTGCTGACTGACTACAGAAGTGACATAACTTAATACCTAACAAGCTTCATTCGTACTTCTTTTTCATAATTTATTATAAATTAAAGTTAACCTTAGTACTTAAAGTAAAACAAACTTTTGTTTATTTATATAATCAAATACGGTTACAATTAGTTAAAAACATATAAAATTGGAATGGGTAGAGAAATTTACAATTCGCTTGGAACACGAAGCTTACAGCTCACACAAGGTTCAGCAGACTTCAAAAAACGCCTTCCTGCTTTGGTAGTATATCTTATCCTCTTCGCGCAAATACAACGAACATAGATAAGTATGATTGGATGGTAACCAGATAGATAGATAGATAGAATATACTTTATTGTATACCAAAATTTAAACACACACTTATTACTTCTCTGTGGTTGTTTTGGACGAATATTAATTTTCCCTATCTTTACAGCCCAAACGTGGAAACCTAAAATAAACAAAATGTACCTAATAAATTATGTGTACAGTATGCAATAATTATTTGTAACTTTAACTTTTTTCTTGGAATAACCACCGCTAGTTATTTTCTAAATTTATGTAATTATCAAATAATAATGTAAAATATTATATGTTAGATTCTATGTCTATGACAAATGGCGTCCACCAAATATTTTCTACAAATTAAGAGGTTTGAAGATTTTTGGATGGAGGGTGGCCCTAATGTCGGACGCCATTTTGATTTTTTTTTCAAAATCGCGGTGCACAATGAATGTTATACATATATTTAGATAGAGGATACTTATACAAACGAAAAAATCATTAAACATAATATCCTAAAGCGTCAGGTTATGGAGTTATTCACCGAAATATAAGTCGAAAACTGAACCTTGAAGAAACAGGATTTTTTGTTTTTATCCCTTCAGGTAAGCATATTGAACTATGAAAACACAGATAACTTTAAATAAGTCAGAGATATGAAAACATAATTGCATCATGTGTAGGTAATATTTTAGTTAAGAGCGAAAGAGACAAAAGTATACCGAATATATTGTGCGGAGAAGTTGCCATCGATTATGACTTGAGTCAATACAACATGTCGTTTCTGATCCTTGGCTTTTAAGAGCCCGAATTCACTCAAGACACCAAAATAATCGAATTAATTTTGTCTAATCTTGCTCGATAATACTTTGCAAGGCAGGAATAAAATAGTTGGCTACTAGTGTAAACTCATCTAACTTCGTGAGAAAGGCATTTTGAGTAATAAAATACCAACAAATTATTAATTACTTTCATTCAGACTTAGCATGAGTTTTAATCAGTCTTTTATGAGGAATATAGGCACAATTAATTACATTTTTTCTAGAAACCTAAGAGTTATACCAAGTTTACTAAAGCAAGTCAACTTGCCTAATTCCGTGGTGACCTCTTTAAGTCCGTGATAGCTACTACTTTAATTCTGATATAACGGAATTAGGCAAGTTAACTTGCTTTAGTAAATTTGTATAAAATTAATATCATAAAATTAACATAGGAAAAAACAAAACAAACTTAAAAACAAGATAAACATTTTAGTAATATCTTTGGATAAAAAAATAAATTATTGTATTGTATTATTGTATTGTAGTATCTTCCAGAATTCTTCGGCGTAACACATATCACAACACTTGAAAATCGTCGCATTAGCCTCAAATTCTTGACTTTGGCAATGTACGTGGCACGTTTTGAAGCGGAAGTAACAAGAAATCCAGTCTGCTCCATTTTTAGAAGCTGCATCTTCTGAGTACCAACCATCTCTTAAATATTTCACATAGCCAATCATCGTCTTCAGTCCTATTTTTCTTCTTAAATTGTTGTTTCACAGGTTCTGAAGGTAAACAAGCAAATTATAATACTAAATACATACCTGCTTAGATTTTAGCGTCTGTTTAAATTTTCAGCTCGTATTAATAAAACAAATGCTGCAAAATATGGTAATAAAACTACTCACGTAATTACGTGACAAGTCCAAAACGTGTCACTTAATTCGGCGATAGCAAAATATATAATATTGGCTCAAGTCGTCATTTTAATTAAGACAAGATAAAACTAATAAAATAACATCAATCTTGTCTACTAAACTCAAAATAAGTCAATACTTTCAGTTAAAACCACAAATAATTGTACATTACTACTATAATTCTGTGATAGCACAGAAACCACTCAACCGCTAAAACGCTAATATTTTGGACGAACAAAATAAGCTCTAACACTAAAACGACGCGGAACTATGACGAATTTTTTACTGCCACATCAAGGGAATCTCATTTACAATTCATTTTATTAAAAAGAAGCTAATAAATCGGTTAAATACTCACTTAAGTACAGCAAAGTTCGCCACCTATTCACATACACTGCCGAAACCGGCGAGATTTACGTGCGAACTGACAAAACCGTCAGTTGTTGCTATCTCGCTCAATCAAGCGTGCCCAAACTTTACAGACGAGTTTTTAGTTTATAAGAGAGGAATAAGGTTGTATTTCAAGTCATTGATTTCACTCGTACAGCCTTATAATAGCGCTCAAACCAAATATCACCGAATTAGGCGAGTCACACAATTAGATGAGTTTACCCTATTGTATTTGCATTGTAGGAAAACGAACACTTGGATGTTGCTCCCATGTTATGTGTGTTATGTACACGTACATGGCATGGGCGCGACATCAAGAATATCCTGTTCAGCCTCCCGCTGCCTTCTTGGATGATATTATTTCTCTGTCTGGTTCAGATTACCAGTAAATAACTTAATCGACATGAAATAACTACAAAATAAATAAATAAATTAGTTATAACAATTGTTATTTTTATCTTTGAATATCTCAGAAACGTGCCGCTTTATGACCTTATATTAAATACGTTTTATGTTTGTATAAATGTCCCCTATCCAAATATATGACATTTATTGTGCACCGCGATTTTGAAAAAAAATCAAAATGGGTACTGATTTTAGGGCCAAAATCTTCAAAGCCCTTTAAAAATGAATATCTAGTTATTCACCGATGAGAAGTTATTCCTCTGCACTTCGCCTTATTAGTTGAATTATTACTGCAATTTCATAAAACACACGATGTCATATTTAATGCGTTAGAACGTTATTTTCGTATAAAACAAAAAATGACCCATGCGCTCAAGATCTGACAAGCGTCTAAGTGAAGTGCGGCCAATTGACCGCACTTGAACGGAACGCATGTGTGGTGACTTCTCTACTACGTATAGTTCTCGTCAAATAACTTGGCAAGAGTCGTTCAATGCGCAGAAGTCGATTTTTAGGTGTCAGCGGTTGTCAGCAGGACGCGGGGTATGACGTAGCCATGAAGTTATAGATTAATATGGAGCCCACACTTCGAACAACAGCTTGAGTCAAATACCTACGTATCTCTATCTCACTCTCTGTCTGACCTCTCTTTTTAGTGTGGACCGTTGTATTGCTATCCTCGTTATTAAATCTCCTAATATATTTTTTAAAAGAGTCACCACACAAACCCAATCAGAAGTTAAATACTGTTAAATAATGTGCCAATAAATAAAAAGCTAAACTAAGATTACTGAAATTAAAAATTCCAAAATTCTATGTCACGAATGCTTATCAAGGTTGGCGAATCAGTGAATTGTTATCCCATTTCCTAAGGATTTGGTAATGTGGCAACATTGGCCCCACATGTCAACATTAATCTTACTAATATGGCGGTTGTTTACTTTGCGGTTCACAGCTTCGGTTGAGATATTTGTCTGTAATCAATGTTATAATTGAAGTAATGGTGCAAACTTGTGTAGTGCGTGGTCGTGGTAGTACGTGGTGTCCAGGAGGTGATAAAGGTGATAAACCTATCTAGAACCCGCAAGAGTTGAGGCCACACCTCACCACGCACTATGATATTCTGTCAAGTACATACCATTGAGGTAATATGTAGTACATATTACTTCAATGGTACATACATTTGTTCTGTTACCGACACTTGAATATGTGTTTATTTTCTGGGAAATCTTATATTTCTGGATATAATGTCGAAAAAAACACTGCAATCGCAGTGCAATCACAGTGTTTTCTAATAAAATATTGTAAGAAATATCCAAGCAAGAAATATTGTTTTAAATGTTTACAATAAAATTCGTGATGAAGATGGTGGAACTAAGCGACAATCAAACATTTTAAAGCGCTTTCATACATTGACAGGTTAGTAGGAGGGACTAGTTTTGATACTTTATTTCTCATGAATATGAACATAAATATTTTTCTAAGTGAGTAACCTATAGTTGCTTATCCTGTATAAGCAAACTATTATATGTGGCGATTAGACATTCTATTGTACAGCAGATATTACAAGTTGTTATCAGTCCGAATCGCCACGCCTGTATAGGGGTTTCCAATAGTACTATACGGCGTATTACTGATGAAGGAAGATCGATCGAAGGTGTTTCTCTACGCCCCATTCTTTGGAAAGGTGGAAATTAAAAATCAACATAATATTATCATAATACGAATATTATACAGTTTTGATTTAGAATTTATTAGAAACAAAGTAAAAGAATTTTATACTATACGGGAGAAAAATCCATCTGTAATTAAATTATTACATACTGAATGATTTTAAGTTTAATTTATTTATTTTCTCGAAAGCAGTCGTAAAAAAGTATTTCCAAACTTTTGTTGCTCGTATTGTTACGTGTATTCGAGATTGTATTATTTCTTTGATAGGCTTATATTGAAGAAAATTGTCTTGAATTGAATATATTAAATTCAGATCAAAAAGAACCATTTTGTCAAGATATTAAAAAAAAGATTTTAGTATTTATTTATTTAGGATTTTAGTAAACAAGAACCGTGAAGCTCAAGAAAATAAACAATATGTGATTTATTTAGACGAAACTTACATACATGGTTCATGTTCAGAAAATAAATGTTAGTTGTTGAATTGCTGGTCCATCCAAAAATATTTCATCTGGGATGAGATGGATTATTGTACATCCTGGTGGAGAAAATGGGTTTATGCCAAACTGTCGCCTGGAGTATCGAAAAGTACATCTGCCGACTATCATCATGATATGAATAAGTGTTCCTGACGTCACATCGAGCCACACACCACTCCGCGATCGCGGGCCTCGCCTCACCTTTCACTCATTCGCCGATACCTTGAGCGTGCGCACACATATCGGTCATCTCAAAATTTTAACCACTACCTACCTAAGAAATACAGTACTTGTCATACCATCGGAATCATGTAGTTTTATTCAAGACCACCAGCAGCACACCTGGAGCTTGATACTCAACATATGGTCCTTCGAGTGAAAGAAGATCGCTCTTTTGTGTTACGTACGCGCCTCCTGTGGACTTTGGGCTGGCCGTCTGAATTGCGAGCTTACTTACGCCGTAGACGACACTTAAAGAACAGTCTACCCAGCTGAGGGACATTATTCTGAGTGAGTCCGTTCCATTATCCTTATTTACTTTCCTGTCTATTCACCTTTTCTATCCAGAAACTTTAAAATAGTGCTATACGGATCAGGCATAGATTGATCTCTTCATATATAGCTTACCTATTCAGTGGAACATTCCATTCAATTTGCATAATAACTTAATTTCTTAAAACATAAGGAATGTTTTCGCTCGCTATCTACAAGTGTTTGCCAAACGCGTAAACAACCTCATTAGTGTTTTTTTGTTGTTGTACTTATTGCACCGCTAACTTGTCGGGCTCATTAGCAATATCAGCTGATCTTACCGTAGGTTTAGCCAGCTTTTTACGCATAATTTTATAGCTAAACTTACATTATATTGATTTCTTTGTCTTTGCTTGCATTTCGGACTTTTTGCTCTGCCTTAACGACCTACCTACCTTCTCTCATTATGTCTATTGCAAAATTAAGGGAACTTATAAAGAGGCGTGGTGGCTACAAAGCAAAGCTTACGCATTTTAGCAACTTTTTAAGATTATTACCTAGCACGGAAAATTATTTAGATAGCTTCCAAGCAGCGGAATTGAAAAACCGTCTTAGTTTAATGGAAACATTATATAAGGAATTCGACGTGTTACAGACAGAGTTGGATCTGTTGTCCGAGGATGCGGACAAAATGTATGACGAGAGAGAGCAGTTCGAGGCGCATACCACACGCTGGTGGCCCGCGCTCTTGTCTGCTACCTCCATCAGTGATCTCCCGCACCATGGCTCAGGCTGCAGGCACGACTTCGTTCGGCTGCCTAAGATAGACTTGTCTCACTTCGACGGGGACCATCAGCACTGGCTTGAATTCCGAGATACGTATCTTTCTCTTATTCATAACAATGACAGCATACAAGACATCAACAAATTTCACTACATACGTGCTGCTTTAACCAGCAGCGCGTCATTAGTGATAAAAAGCATAGATTTCAAAGCAGATAATTATGATACAGCTTAGCAGTTATTATCCGAAAGGTACGACAATGAAAGACTACTTGTTAATAATCACGTGCCGGCCTTATTTAATCTTGAACAAATTCAACATGAATCTTATAAATCATTACGGAATATGATTGATGTCACAAATAAAAATCTTCGTGCCTTGTCAACAAAACAAAAAACTTCCTTGCAACAACTAAAACCAAAAATAATAATAATTTAGACAACGTTAAATGTCCTATGTGTTCTCAGAATCACTTTTTATTCAGTTGTCAACCTTTTAGAAATCTTGACATAGAAGCACGTTTTAAAAAGGCTTCAGAATGCAATGTTTGTATGAACTGTCTTCGACCTGGTCATACCGAAAAGCGTTGCAGTCTCTCGCATTGCAAATATTGCAAGATTAGACACAATACCCTCTTACATAGGGAACCAACAGAAAAACAGACAGGAGAAAACATTGTTTTGTCAACAAACGTCGTATTACCCTGTTCAGAAACTAATCAGGTTCACATTTTGCTATCCACAGCCTTGGCAAAGGTGACAGACGTCAATGGAGAGCTTCATACTGCCAGACTACTGTTGGACAACGGCAGCAACTCCAATTTCATCACCCAAGAGCTCTGTGGGAAGCTCGGCCTGGTAAAACACAGCACTAGCTCCACTGTCTCAGGTATAAACTGTCAAGTTTCTAGTACCTCAGAAAGCTGCATGTATGGCCAACACGGATATTTTGATAGTTTTAGATATATAGATATGTATATTAGCGGTTAATTAGTTAATCTCGGCTAGACGCGGGGTGATAACTTGCTTAGCGGGCAAGACGCGGGGTGGTAACTTCACGATGATTTCTTCTGGAAGACTCCGAGACACAATATGGCGTGGGTAATTATACCCTCAAACCACCGTATCTGTACGGTGATTGGCCGGCGTTGAATGTGCCAATAAGCGACGCGTGCGGCGAATTCTCCTCTCTCATTTGTGGGAATTGGATAATAGGAAGGAATATGGTTGGTCAACTCAAAAAAAACCGCGGTCAAGAAAGAATCTGTATTCTAATATGTGATACGTTCGGATATATGTTAGTAGAAAGTTACAAACTAAATAACTTGCGCAAGCAACACTCCTAGCAAAACACTTGGGCTATACTGGGACTGTAAAACAGACAGATTATTCTTTTCTATAGATTTAAAAAATACTTCAAAAATTACAAAGCGTAATATTTTATCTTTAATTAGTCAGGTGTTTGATCCTATTGGCCTTGTCGGGCCATGCATAGTTCAGGCTAAATTTATGTTACAGCAGCTGTGGATACTTAAATGTAACTGGGATGATGAAGTACCAACAGAAATAAAATCAGAATTCCTTGAGTTTGTACAGTCACTTCCAGCTCTTAACTCTGTTCACATTCCTCGTTGGGTATCTTGTAGCAATGCTTCTTTAGTAGAGCTACACACTGATTGCATCAGCTCGTCCACTCTTTGGTGGTCGGGTCCTGAAGTTCTTAGTCATAGAGAAATCAAATTTCCTACATCACCTAATACACAAATTCAATCTTTACCAGATACGTCTTCACATACAACTAATACACATAACCAAAATAATAAAAATATATTTTCAAATTTAATTCATACAAAATCATCATTTACGTCACTCATAAGAATCATAGCCTATATACAAAGATTTATTAATAATTGTCAAAAACAGACTAATAAAAAATCTTCTTAACAGTTTCAGAATTACAATCATCTCAGAATCTTATATTACAGATTTCTCAACAGGAAATGTTTCCTGAGGAATATTCATGTATCAAAGCTAATCAGGCCTTACACAAAAAGAATCGATTAATAAGTCTTTCTCCTTTCATTGATTCAGACAATTTAATACGCGTAGGTGGACGCCTTAACAACTCCAACTACAGTTACAATGTTAAGCATCCTATCCTTTTATGTAGCAAACATCACTTGACGAAAATTATCTTAGAGCACAAAACACTCTTTCATGCAGGGCCACAATTACTTTTAGCACACATTAGACTCACCTTCTGGCCATTAGCAGGCAGAAACCTAGCCAAGCATGTAGTGCGTAACTGCGTTCGCTGTACTGGTTTCAAAGCTCAGCCTATTCAGGTCATCATGGGCAACCTACCAAGCGATAGGACTCATCTAGAGTACTCTTTTTTTAATACAGGGCTTGATTATGCCGGGCCAGTGCTGATAGCCGATCGTAGGGGTAGAGGATGTAAGCTACTTAAATCATACATTTGTGTTTTTGTGTGCTTTGCAGTCAGAGCCGTTCACCTGGAGCTGGTTTCTGACCTTATCATGGAAGCTTTTCTTGCGGCCTTCAGCCGATTTACAAGTCGTCGGGGAAAGCCTCAACGCGTGTACTACGACAACGGCACTACATTTGTGGGAGCTTTCAATGAGCTTTCACGCTTCTTAAAGGTTTCATCTAGCAATATAGAGTCAGATCTTGCAACCAAAGACATTTAATTTAAATTTATACCTGCCTACAGCCCACATTGTACAACTTGTCTCATTCAGATAGAGGCTATTTTAAATTCCAGACCTTTAACACCTCTATCCACTGATCCATCAGATCTTTCTTATCTTTCTCCTTCACACTTCCTCATCGGACGATCACTCACGTCAGTCCCTCGGTATCAGATCGCCGATGTGACGCTTCGATTGCATCGAAAAGCTAAGACAACATTTTTGCCAGCGCTTCTCTAATGAGTATGTGTCTCTCCTGCAGCAGAAAACCAAATGGCAGACAGCTGGGCAAGAGCTGAAACCAGGCACCATGGTCTTAAGTCTAAGACGAGGAAGATTAGTGTTTCTTACACTAATCTTCCTCGTCTTCTGTGGTTGCTGGGCAGAGTGGTTGCAGTGAAGACTGGCTCTGACGGACATTGTCGAGTCGCCGACATCTTGACGAAGAAGGGCACTATATCACGTGCCTACAACAACATATGCCCTCTTCCAGTCTCTTCAACATCATCTTGAAGACTTCTCTTCAACGCGGGGAATATGTTCTTGACATCACATCGAGCCACACACCACACCGCGATCGCGGGCCTCGCCTCACCTTTCACTCGTTCGCCGACACCTTGAGCGTGCGCACACATATCGGTCAGTCTCAAAATTGTAACCACTACCTACCTAAGAAATACAGTACTTGTCATACCATCGGAATCAATTAGTTTTATTCAAGACCACCAGCAGCACACCTGGATCTTGATACTCAACAATAAGGATAGCTTATACTATAGATAATCAACTAGCTGATCTACATGCAGCTTAGCTCATGTGGACTAGTTTTATTATGTTATTATTACATCCAAAATTAGATATATTATTAGTGTGGAAAATATCAAGATGGTTTTATCCAACTTCCCTAGTGCTGCCTACTAAAAATTTTAATTTCTTCATTTGCCATGATATTCTGGTACACCATATAGGTTTACAACATGCACAATAGAGTCTGGCATACGAAAGTAGACACTCGAATTATTTGCTAACTTTTTATATGGCAATGCTATACTAATGTCAAACTCAATTTTCCAAAACAAGATGGCGTGTTATTGGTGATTTGTTGTGATCTTGTTAATAGCGTTTATTCAGCGAAAAATGAACAAAACTATTAAAAGTGGAGTACGAGAGATGTTGTTTGGCATGATGTTTAAATATCAAGAAAAACAACAGGAGAAAGACGCCGAATTCAAACAAAAACAAGATTGTTTACATGTAGTGTTCGATTTCATAAGTTAGTATGACGCTACTAAGTTGATACTTTGTCGTAATTCATAATTTATATTTATCTTTTAGCGAGGAACAATATTTATCTATTTTGATTCACATTCATTTTATAGTATTTTAAACACCTTCATAATAATGCATTATGGTTATTTAACTAACATACTATTAAATGGTGCATGGTTTTTAACATTTTTTTTTCTTTTGTAGAAAATCTAGTGGATGTAGCAGGGGTTGATGAGATAGTGAAAACTATTGAAAAAGTTACGGATTTAGAGCAGAAAGATAGGATAAGAACCCAGAACCAGTACTTGGATGAAATAGCTTCAATCACTGGTAAGTTTTTACCAGGAGTACATAACTTTTATAAAGATGTAATTGAATTCATGATTTGCAGAACCTAATCATTCTGTTTTACCATTCTTTACAGAAGTGAGCGTTACTACATTAAAAAGAATTAAAAAGGAAGGTGCCCGTGACGGCCATATAAATCCACAGTGTCTGACTTAGATAGTTTCGACATAGTTGCTATTCGTAACAAAATAACGAATTTTATTCGTTAGAAAACAAGTTTAAAACGAAACACACCAGAACCAGTATATGAAGCTGATGAAATTCTGAAGCAAAATAGGCACGAGGTATTGCGACTTCCCCCCTACCACTGTGATCTAAATGCCATTGAGTTAGTATGGAGTTTGGCTAAACGTTATTTAGTTAGAGAAAGTTATAAAAGAGTCGTTTGAAAATATAACTCCCGAGGAGTGAAAGAAAATGACTGATCATGTCATCCATGTTGAAAATAAATATAAAGAAAGGGACAGAATTACAGAAAATAATTTAGAAAGCTTTGAAATTAACGTAGGAAACAATGATTCCAGTGAATCTAATGAAACTTTCCACATGGAAGTCTTACATTCAGATTTTGATTACAGTGAATAAATCAGAACTATTTTAGAATACTTTTTTTTAAATTCAAATTAAGACACAATATCTAAACTATTACCTACCTAAAATACCTCTTGTATTTTTATTCCGATGAAATAAAATAGATAATTATAAAGTATCAAATATGGTTATTCCAGGCATTTCATAGTAGTTTTGGGGTTGCTATGCTGATATTTTTTTAAATTTGCCGCGCTTTTTCAGTTTCTACTTTCGTTTGCCAGACTAGTAGCGCAACCATTATTTTCACCACTTTTTTGCCAAGCTGTACATGGTCTTCAAGACCAACGGTAGGTGCCCTGAGCTTCCTCAAAATATTACCTTAAATGACTTGTGCGTAAATCATGTGGTGAAATTTAAATACCTAGGACATTTTCTCACGGACGGCCTTGAAAACGATGTAGATATTGAAAGGGGGCGCTGGGCTCTAGCGGTCTAAGGTAGCATGCTGGCCTGCAAAACCAATGCTCTGATGATAAAGGTCACCCTGTTCAAGGCATATTATCAAAGCTTTTACACTGGGAGGTCTGTGGCTTAGTCACACCAAAAGGTCGCTGGATTCCCCGCGCATCCAATTTAATAATGTTTTCAGCATGTTGTTGGGGTTGCCTCGTTTCTGCAGTGCATCAAGGATGTTTTCGGTATTTGACACTGATGGTTTTCATGTCATCATTTGCGGCATCCTTGATCTGCAGATTGCGTGGCAGCCGCACCACAATCCTGAAAATCGTAGCGGACAGGGTGTCATTCCCACTGTGGAAGTCCCTTATTATGAGAGTTATATAATAACGGGTAATAATTATAGTGTAATATAATAAGTTATATAATAACGCGTAATAATTATAGTGTATGCAGTATGTGTATAATTTATGGGTTTGTTGTAATCTGTGTGTGGTAATTTAATTTTAATTACTATAATTATTGATATTTTTTTTATTTGTTGAATTTCAGAGGATCTTTAGACATCTGAATTGTTTTTTTTTGTGTTATTTTTTCAACTTTTTTTTTATTCTTACTTACGTATCGCCGCTCCCACACTAGGTATCTCTTTACCATACATGGTTGACTGATAGATAATGCCTACGGCATTAAATCTGCGTCTGTACATATGTGCATAAAGTGCAAATAAATACATAAATAAGTTATAGATTTAAAATTATTTTTAATTGAATTATAGAGACGACTCAACGACTTGACGAACATTTCTAAAGAAAGAATAAGTACTTTGTAAAACATACTTTGTATAACATATTTGTTTTTCTAAGCTAAGCTTGCTAGTACGGAACCCATCACGGAGGAGTCCGATTCGCACTTTGCTATCTTTTTACAAAAATCAATTCGACGGAGGGGTATGAAATTGGCACAGCTGAAGTTTATATGCAGAAAAAATACAATAAACGAATACTTTTATTTATGCTATGAGCGAATTTCGACCAATGGACGAACAATATGTGAAGCAAGCATGTTGTATCGTTTTATACATAAGAAATATATTTAATTATTAAAAGATTATGATCGAATTTTGACCACTGGTCGTCTTATAGTTGTGGCAAATAAACAGCTTTCGACAAGCTTAGTAGAATGTCACCTAGAGTTTTTTATCTGTGCATTTTGCATTACAAATTGCAACGCACGCAGCTCCGAACGCGACGCGAATGTTGTAACAGGTTAAAATAAACTATCTGTCAAACGGATCTGTCATTCTGTTTCTGTCTAGTGAGCAAATTTATGAGATTTTTGTAGTCTTACTGTATATGTTTGTACTCAAAATTATATAAATTATGCCGAAGAATAAAGGAAAAGGTGGTAAAAACAGGAGGAGAGGAAAGAACGAGAACGAAACAGAAAAACGTGAGCTGGTCTTCAAAGAAGACGGACAGGAGTACGCCCAAGTCACAAAGATGCTCGGTAATGGCCGCTTGGAGGCCATGTGCTTTGATGGCATAAAACGTCTTTGTCATATTCGAGGAAAACTAAGAAAAAAAGTTTGGATAAACCAAGGTGACATTATACTAATAGGGTTGCGAGATTACCAAGACGCAAAAGCTGATGTTATCTTGAAATACACTCCCGACGAGGCCAGGAATCTGAAGACTTATGGAGAATTCCCAGAGACAGTACGAATCAATGAGACAGTGGTCTATGCTGTGGATGGTCTGGATGAGGATATTGAATTCGGAGATGAGGTTAGTTCAGAAGATGAGGCAGATGCGGTAGATGCTATATAAAAGTTAGCTCTAATTGTGTCTACAGTAAGTCTATGTAAATTTTTTGCTGTAATGAATAAACATGACTTTGTGATTTTATATATTTAGTTTTTGAAATTATTTCATATACAGCCTACATTGTAAAATTGTCTATATTTTGTAGACAAACAGTATTTCTCCATAAAAATACATGTAAGTGTTTGTAACACATTAGCATTCTATTATAACTTTATTCAGTTGTTAATAACAGTTTCTTGAAATTATAGTCAAATTATTGTGCAACATTCCTTGAATTAATAGCATTGTCAGTGGGGAGAAATGATAAAAAAGTAAATAAAAGGAATGTACATATACCTACCTATTAAATAATTATATCAACAAGATTTAAATTTTATTATTTATCCGCTCCTGGTCTACGACTAGATTTATTGACCTTATTTATTTTTTTAACAAGAGTTTTCATATAGTTTTGGTTATATTGGCATGATATTACTCAAAAATGAAAAGGAACTTAATTTGCTATGATGTATTAAATTTTTGGCACCATATGCATCTATCACACTTGTTGACTATATGTATATTAATAATGCAATTTGAACTTGACTGTCCTCTCACGAGTCTGTCCTTACTATATCTTTTGTTATACAGAATGAGATTTTAAATTATTGCATTGAACAAGTTTTACAACTTAAGTGAACCTAAAATTATATCAATCTTGTTGGTGATGTGGTAAAAAATTTTATGTATGTTTTAAGTCAACAATGGTTAAATAACACACTAAGGTATGTAATTAATTTAATTCTACATCAAGAGATATATACTGCTAAGTAAGTACCCATGTCTAGAATCTAGGTTTATTTAATTAAAAACATCTACTCAAATGAATGTGTTATAGTTTTTTACCTTTAATTAGTTTTTTTTTATTTAAAAAACTAGCAGCTGCACTTTGTCTTTACAATAGTACTATTATAATTATTCCAGATCAGCTCAGGAGATTTTAGGTTCAAGGTGAGGTTAAACCAACTCCTTAGACTTGGCTGAAACAGAATGGAATGCAGTCTCAACCACCAGACTTTAGAGATATGTATTATGGCAAAGAAAAAGTGAGTATCAAGTAGCTAGGTTCTGGATGTTTCATCAGAGTTTGATGGTGTGTCTAGCCCAGTTATATACAGTACTTTTGCTAACATGGCACAATGGACAGGCAATTGGCTGCTGCACTGCATGTCATGGATTTGATTCCTGTTTTAATCAAATATTTGTATGGCCTTGTTGCATTAAGTCCACTATTGTACATAAAATTTATAAATAATCATGTGGCTTTGGATGTTTGTGAACTCACCCATAGTGTTCATTACACTTGAAAAATTCATACTGCCCTGCATAAAATAAACTGCCAATTTCTTGGATGTGCAGTTAATGTAGGTACATAATGATTGCTCTTATAGAAACCTAAAAAGTAATGCTCATTGCTCATATGACATGTTTTATAGGAACCTCAGTGATACATGTTTTTATGTAACTAAAATAAACAGCAATTTCTACAACTGGAAGTAACTATTCATTTGATGGTGATTTGAGATTGATTCTTAGGATCTAATTGTCGATTTTTAGCAATGAATCTAATTCAGATAATGAAGCGTCAATAGCCTATGGTGTTTGTCTTGTGAATGGGGTCGCGGGTTGAACCCCACCCTTTACACTATTGCGCTTAACTCTCCAGATGAGTATATTTTTAACCGACTTCAAAAAAAGGAGGAGGTTCTCAATTTGTGTTGACCTTAGTTATGTTACCTCATTACTTGCGGATGGCTGGACTGATTTCGAAAATTCTTTTTTTGTTTGAAAGTGTATACTTTCTAGTTGGTCCCATTCTCGTCATGTTTGGATCTGATGATGGGTTCATGGAGAAATCGAGGGAACTCTTCAAATATTATAGGCACACCTATATCGTTTTGGGTATTTCTTATAGTACCTTGTGCAGTTGCTCTCGAAAAGCACCATTTGAGGAAGTGGAACTGATAATGAAGACCCCAGATGGCTACTGAAACTACTCAATAATAAGTATTTCGTGGATTGCGATTACATTTCTTGAATATAGATGTTAAGCACTTTATGCTCGTCACAATGCATATGGTGAAGTAGAGCTGATGGTGATGTACCAGGAGAACTCCTCAAAAATGAACAGCTCTGCACCGGGAAAAGCAATATTTTATAAAAGGTGATAAGTAGTTGACATTTTGGCTTTTGTAGGTAACTAGATAAATTACAAAACGACCCACTAAAAAGCGTGAAAACAAATTTTTGCAAATATAATAATAATAACTTTAATTTCGGTAGTCGGTGTCATTTGTTTTGTATTTTTTTTTGTTTGACACCGCCTTCCGAAATTAAAGTGATTTTTGCCTTTGTAGTGTTTTTATATAGAAGTCTGTTCTATTTTTTGCGAAAAATTTTTTTAGTTTTGTGGAAGAAGTTAACAAGATTGCTAATAATGTGAATTCTACTCACATTGTTAGTTCTCTTTTTAGGGTTCCATAGTCGACATTCCTTGTCCCTTATAGATTCGCCTTGTCCATCTGTCCGCGGCTTAGCTCAGGAACTATTGGCACTAGAATGCTGATATTTGGCATGGATATACTTATTAATCACGGTGACAAAGTGGTAAAAAAAAAACATGAAAAACATACTTTTTCGGTGATGGGAGTGTGGAAGAGCGAGAGAGGAAAGATTGCAATGGGAATTTTGGATTTTTCTAGTAGGTACTTCGATTTTATTAGTAGACTTCATCTTGTTCTTGATTGCAGTCTTGCTGCCAATCTGTGATAAACGAAATGTTTCGTTTAGCACAGATTGATTTGACCCTCTTTACGTTTAACCTAAAAAAATGTTTTTATGTTTTTTTTTTTACATATTTGTCGGTGTGTATCAATAGTTTCTGAACTAAGCCGCGGACATGACGAAACTATAAAGGTTCCTTGTTGTTTACGAAACCCTAAAAATTTCCCTTTGTGTAATTCCAGGATTTCATATAACAAATTTCTTAGGTCCTCCAAAACGGCTTGACCAGTTTTTTGTGTAGATAGATAGATAGAAGATAGAATATACTTTATTGTAGGTACACTAAAATTTAAACACACCTATTTAATAATATTGCTTATTCTATGGTAACAATGGCGGTCTTATCGCTGAAAGCGATATCTTCCAGACAACCTTTGGAAGGACTTTAAAAACTTTAATTAAAGTGGGGAGAGCTAAATTATATATTTGGTAGGTCTGAGAATAGGTCCAACGTAGGCGTGGGCTTGCAGGCGGCGAGAAGTAGTAACTCGGCGCCCGGTAAGGACCAGGCCTGGTCGACGGCGCGTCCTGTACCACGCGCGCCGCTGAGAGCAGTCAGCAGCATTGACGGGGCACGATAGTGCCACTGCCTGCCGAGGTCGCGGGAATGTTCTAACGAGATACCGCGGCCCTGGAACGCAAGGGCAACTGAAAGAGCAGGGAGGGTTTTTAGTCAGTAAAAGTCTGACACTCCCTTCCGCTCCATCCATCCATCATTTGATGATGACGTAGGCAATTTTTTTACTAGATATCCATATTCATCCTAGATATTATCCATCTTTACTAATATTATAAATGCGAAAGTAACTCTGTCTGTCTGTCTGTCTGTTAAAGGTCTGTTACCTTTTCACGCCTAAACCGCTGAACCGATTTAGATGAAATTTGGCATGGGAATAGTGGAGGATCCTGAGAAGGACAGAGGATAGTTTTTATCCCGATATAAGGTTCCCGTGGGATAGTTTTCGAATTGAACACGGACGTAGTCGCTGGCAAAAGCTAAATAAAATTAATTAAATTAGATTTTTTAAATTGGTATGGGAATAGTTTAGGACCCTGGGGAAGACATAGATTAGTTTTTATCCCGATATAAGGTTCCCGTGGGATAGTTTTCGAATTGCACGTGGACGCAGTCGCTGGCAAAAAATAAATAAATTAAGTACTTTTGATTTTTAAAATTGGTGAGGGAATAAAGGTTTGTATACAGTGTGAGTCTTTATAATGTGCACATATCGAAATGAGGATTGTTTTTTGGAATTTTATAACCTGGTAACTGGACCTTTAGGTCAAAATCGAAATGTGGGAATCTTTACTTAATTTTATCGACGGTAAAAATATAAAAAATCTATTCTTTTATGGAGTTTTTAAAAATTTTGTTCGCTTCTGTGACCCCAGTGTAAACAAAACGGTGTAACTTTTAAAATAAATGATTTATCACGATGAAACAAACTCCATAATGATTGGAAGTAATTAGGCGTCCTCATAAAATGAAAATTGTGGGAAAAAAAAACTACCCTCAATAACAAAAATCTGTTTCTTTTTTCTTTTTTTTTATAATAATCGTAAAATTCCTCAATAAGACGCCCCTATTACCTACCTTTTTATTACTTTAAGTTATTCTTCATCGTAGTAGCCACCAATCCCAACATTTCTTATCAACTGTCAAAGAAATGCCCAGCGCATGGCTACGCACTATTGTTTAGCGGGTAGATAACCTTTTTTTGTGAATTTGTGCGGGTCGGATTGCGGGTAGGTACAACCGAAGGGACCTTGAATTATGTTATGATAGACGTCAGAAAGGCAGTCGCTCCAAATTATTCGCCGCTGCTACATGTGTTTCGTTACTTTCGTTCGCTGCTACCTGAGTTTCGTAACTTTCGTTCGCTGCTACACGATGTCATGTTTAAGTGAATTCTGCCCGGCACACATTGCTGACATTCATTTATACTATAGAGTGGGGCGAGGAAGTGCCAGAGCTGCGCGCGCAGCTTACATAGCTGCGTTTCCTAACAGGCAACCAGTGCCATCTGCCCGCAACTTCTAGGAAGTTCACAAAAGGTTGTCGATCACTGGACTTGGATCAAGTAGAGATCGACGCGAGCCGCCTCAAGCGCTTATTGATGTGGCTATTGAACAAGCAGTATTGAGTGATTTGTTTGCTGATTCATCCATAAGTACTAGACGACTGGCTCTTCGTCACGGAATATCCCAAAAATCAGCGTGGCGCATTTTAAAGAAAGAAGGATTGCATCCTTATCACTACCAAAGGGTGCAACATCTACATGAAGACGTAGACTGGCGTCCAAGGTGTGTGATGAAAAACCAGAGCAAACCCAAACTTTACGAAAACCATACTATGGATGTACGAACAAGGGCGGATCCAGCTTTGGCGCCAGGGGGGGTTCACATAGTCGTGGTCAAGTAACAAGAAGTTATAATTTAATTTTGATAATAATAGGTAGCTGTAAATAGTAGGTATTTTTAACCGACTTCAAAAAAAGGAGGAGGTTCTCAGTAGCCTTTTTTATTAATAAACACCTACTTACCCATATTTAAATAACAAAATCAATTTTTCGGTTAGGTCTTCTCCCGAAACACGTTATCATTTCATCTACATCAATAGGTACGTTTTTCATTATCTTCAGAAAAGGGAAGCCTATGCTACCGAGTTGAATGAAGCTCTTAATTCCTTGAATATTGAAAACGATGACCTGGAAACCATTTGGCAGTCCGCAACATCTTTTGTCACGGAAACAAGTTCTCAAATCTTGGGCCATAGAAACACTACATTGGATGACTGGTTTGGATGATAATGACGATACAATTACAAGTTTACTAAATGGTCACCGTCAGATACTTAATATACAGCACAATTAAAACAAACGAATCCAGGAAAGCACTTCACGATTGAGAAGACTAACGAGAGATGCGATAGTTAAGTGGTGGCAAGAGTAGGCGAAATTGTTACAGTGGCTTATGGACACACAACAACTGATTGCATTTTATAACGAGATTCGTAGAGTCATAGGCACCAGGAAAATTTTAAACATACCGGTAAAGTCACTAGATGGAGTATCTCTCGCAAACAAGGACAATATTTCGATACCTTCTGAATGTGGATCGCTCTGCTGATATAACTTACATTAATTTCCTCCAGCACACTAAACCTAGGGAAGAGTTACTTGAACCTTATACTTTCGAGGAAGTCACAACGGCCATCAGGCAACAGCAGAATAAGAAAGCAATAGTAGGCGATAATATCTGCGGCGAAATGCTAAAGTATGGGGGAGAGGAGTTACATCAGATCATGTGGAAACTGTTATTGCGTATGTGGGTGGAAGAAGATGTACTAAGTGCTTTAAAATCACACAGCTCATGTTGGTAGCTTCCTCTTACGTCTAGATGTTCTTGGTGTTAATGGAATAGCCCTATGGCTAGTCCTTCGTCTATACGAAGGATTTGATAATAGAATAGACAATAATGAAGCTAAGCTTGGTAAAGCATTATAATTGACTTCACCAGTCGGTGGTAGCACGTTGTTAGTAACAGGAGTCAACGGAGGTCGCTCATGGTCTAAAATATCATCGACTTCTAACCCAGAGTTATTTTTAATGCCACTAACGCTAGGACGGTCGTCCATTTCTAGGTTTTCGTTTACTGCCCCATAAAAGTATTAGCATCAACATAAGTCTCGGCACTGTCGATGGAAATATTGGCTTATGTACCATTTTTGGAACTGCCTGATATAGCCATGCACTCTATGTCTGAATCGATGGAAGGGCAGAATGAGGAGGACAACTCTTCAGTTCTATGAAAAGTAAGTTTCTCTTTATTTTCAGATTCAGAACCAGTAACTATATCTGAAGAAGCGTTTTCAGACGGCACCAATGCTATTAAACGACGTCCCCTAGACTCGAAGCTCTGAAAAAGAAAGTTAGTAAGGTGTCAAACATTTCATCTATGGATCCCTAAAACCATTATTAATAAAAATAACAAGAAATTACTTTTCTAATATTACGGCAACGGGATGAATACAGGACATAGTATTTAGCAGTCACTTATTTAGTAATTCGACGACAAGAAGCAGTGGCGTAGCGTGCCCTGGAGGGGCCCTGTATCAAAATTAGTTGGGGGCCCTAATGAAGGGTAAAGATTTCTCATAAAAGAAACTAAAATACTTGCATTGCTCGAGTTGAACATGATTGTCTGGCAGTTTTAGTGTTTTTGGTATTATTCGTCAAATCGTTAAAGCTCCTTGTTCTGAGTTGAGCTATACGTCGTCTGACAAATTTTTGCACTGTAGGGACAGGCCCACTCAAATCTGTGAGCATCTTTCCTCAAAAACTCGCTTTAGACGGTAACCTACAAGGTTCCCATATAATTTAACAAGTATAGATTGTATGGACTTTAAAAGAGACGGAACCCTGTGTTTGTTTCGGTGTTTCTTCTCAGGGTAGTCAGGAAACATCGGCCTCATCTAGTTTAAATTTACGAAAAAAATGACGTGTAAAAGTGTTATTTAATTACCAATTTGCAAACTAAAGATCATTTATCATGCAGTTATTACCTCTGGAAAACTGGATGCAAGGCTATTGAATTTTATCAGCAAAAATTCCATGAGTTCCTTAATGGAATTAATTTTGTTGAATTTCAGATTTTAAGCATGTCTTCGGACCAATTAATTGTTCATTAAGGTTAACTGAGATGTCTTTACAGTATTTAGCCGACAGTTTTCTGGTAGCGATTTTTATCACTTCGTTTGAAGATAGTGGTTTTTCCGGTTTTAATACTTCGACATATTACTCAGACCTTTGTGGTCTGAGTAATATGTCGAAGGCTCTGAAATCATTGTTTAGTTTGAGAAATTAATATATCTAAACAGTAAACAGCAAATATTCATTGTCTTTGAAATATGATTTTGGTCTAAAATTCTCTCATCTTGTGATAACTCATCAATAAAGACGCTCCGTTATCTTTCGCTTTTCATTTTTTTAAACATTTGTTACCCCTCACTCTTTTACTAAATCTTTCGACTCATTTATCAAACCATTGAATGAATTTTAATTTCTTATTTCACTCAATCTATTCAAAAGATTACTTATTAAAATGCTAGCTTTCTGTCAGACATTATTTTCATGTTGGAGAGTTTTAGAAACAGGATTAACCGTTGTCACATTTTTTTCTTCACTATTTGAAACAGTGAAGGAAAAATTACAGTACCTAAAAATCTTAAAGTGCGCATTATGAGAAAAATGGATTATATTATAACCTCCATTTTCTGTTTACTGTTTCTTTTCATAGTTTCGCTGGGATAATGTCTTTTCCTTTCACTTATTCTTTTCACAAATCAAACTAATTAAGTAATAAATAATCAGAAGAACTAGATTGCATTGTATTACAATTTAATAACGTTTGATCCGAAATTAAATAAAACGCGTAAATGTTGCTCCCAGTGGTTTGTTCCCATCGTTTATTGCGGGATTCACCGTTTAAGTGAATGACTTAAACGGGGAAAAAAGAGGTTTCTTTTTTTACTTCTACATTTCTGAAGCGATCAAAACTCTATAGGCACGCATAGCAGTTATTTACATTTATTTTTTCCCAGGAAGCACGAGATTAAGTGACATTGTGGATAATATTTACAAATTTTTGATTACCTAACCAATTTAGGGGCCCCTTTAGCCCGGGGGCCCCGTATAATTGATACGGCTGATACGGCGGTAGCTACGCCCCTGACAAGAAGTATACTGGACACACAAGTTTCGGGCATAATAAAAACTAAATGAAACTCAGTAAAGCAATCAAAACATTAGTAGCTTTTGGGTTTCTAATTTTTAGTTTTCAATAATATTAGAAAAAAATGAGTCGTGAAATAATGAATAAAACACAACTTACCCAAAGTCCTCACATCGCGCCCTTCCTTCCCGCCATCTCGCCGGTGACTGCTCGCGTCCCGTCGATTTGTACGCGTTGCTGATTTTTTTGAAAACGTAGGTGGATAGTTCAGGATATTACTTAAAACTCAAAATATACCGTCAATTTTTTCGTGTAGATTTTTTTTCATTCAATGGGAAATATACTCCACGGCGTCGAATTAAGGGTTAAAGTGTCTGCGAGATATAATGAACATCTGGTGGCAAGATCGTGCCCGAAACATGGATGTCCTTTGTCGTGCAAACGTCGGAGGTATCGGTACCTACCTCATGAGGCACCAGCTGCGCTGGAGTGGACACGTGTCGCGAATATCGGACGACAGATTGGCTAAACGCATCTTCTACTCAGAATTTAAATATGGCAAACGTCAACGGGGTGGACAATACCTAAGATATAAGGATGTTCTGAAAAAGCAATTATGAAAAAATGCTAGACCGAACCATCTCAATGGGAACACAAAGGAGCTCAATGTTTGGATTGGAGACGTCTCATTAATCCACAAGTCTCTGATTTCGAATTGCTACGACGAGCAGATTTGGACAAAAAACGAGACGAGTTGAAGGCCAGACCACCAGCAGACATACACTATTGTCGTGCGAACGGTGTGTTAACGTGCCCTACATCCAACATGGTATTCTGAGCGAACTGTGGGTACGCCAGTCATCAACGAGCGCACCGTCGGAGAGCTGAACAACCAAGCTCTAATGTTTGAATAAAATAGCCATGATACAGTCGCCGTAGCCGAAATCGGCTAGGCATCATCATCATCGTGGACGTGGAGAAGTACCAGTCTGGTTAGACGTTCTTCAACCATTGAAGCTCTTAGCCACGACTTGATTTTTCGTAACGTAGAGAAAGATCTTTCCTCTGTCGCTACACTAACAGGTATGGTAGCCATAATACATTAAAAAAAATATTATATTCATCAACATCGCAATTTAAAATAAGGTCAGAAATCGTTTTATAATAGGGCCAGAAGTTTTTTTAAAGTAGTACTTTATTACTAAAGTTTAGTCGTTCCGATTGAGGTTAGGTCTAACTAGACCTTAGTCGAAACTCGAAATAAAGGTGAACGCAGACCTAGCCGCACCGCACGCGCCGCAGTCTTTGCATTCGAATTCTTTATATAAAGTTCTATGCAACCTCGCACACCTACCCGCGCCGCAGTCACCGCAGTCCCTGAAACGACCGAACTCCCCAAGCCACAGTTGATGACGTCACCCGCACGCAGCGTACGCTGCGGCTAGCGCAGCGCGGATGACGTCATTCGCATCCACGGCGCGCAGTGTTGCCAGAGTTATAATTTAGACAGAGAATCTCTGTCAACGGTTTATAATAAAATTACTTGTTCTCGTATAAATAATTACTTGCTTATTCCCTATTATAGCACCTACAGATAAAATTACACAAAAGAGCAAAATACCAATACAGAATACAGATTATTTACAGATTTTTTAAATCTTCGG
Organism: Tholera decimalis; assembly: GCA_943138885.2. Taxonomy (NCBI): domain Eukaryota; kingdom Metazoa; phylum Arthropoda; class Insecta; order Lepidoptera; family Noctuidae; genus Tholera; species Tholera decimalis. The sequence goes on from OW964556.2 coordinate 22,875,881, forward strand.
TACAGATAATGCTTTCAAAAATCTGGCAACACTGCAAGTGCGATGCGTGCGGCGACGGGAACCACTGCAGCGACTGCGGCGCGGATAGATGTGCGAGGCCATTAACAAAAAGCGATGACTGCGGGGACTGTAGAGACTGCGGTGCGGCTAGGTCTGCGTTCACCTTAAAGCGCGCGCAAGTGTCACACGAAATGTGACATAAATGAAAGGTGGCGGCCGTGGAGGCGGCGCGGTAAAATTCAAATTTTCGATGCGTTCGTTCCCGAATAATGCGTTTGCCGTCGAACAAAGTATTATATTAAATCAATTAAATATTGAAAGCACAGACGCCAGCACATAAGCTACAACAATCTGTCAAATTCCTCTAATAGATTTTCAACTTTATTGTTAAAGAAATTAAGTTCAAGGTGATTGGGAAAATTTGACAGTTTCGGGTAGCTTCATGTGCTGGCGTCTGTACTTAAATAAAATTTATTGTGACAAAAAATATATAAAAATATTATGTTTGACAATTTTAATTAGCGGTACACCTAAATCCTGGACCCAGCCCAGGGGGGGGGGGGTCATGACCCCCCCTCCCTGGATACGCGCTTGCCTTGACCACATTTATGACAGCGAGGTTTAGACCTGCACTGAATTTTGGTGTGCCCAAAACGACAGCAATTAAAGCATTGTACAGTGGGGAAAATATATAAATCAACAGGTAATGCATTATAACACACAAAGATTCTTTTAGGTAGAACCTGTCCATCAAAAGTAACAACTATGGATTGGAATGGCTTCCAAATGGTTGTACCATCAACAACAGATTTAAAACTAAAGCGTCTGACTTTTAAAATTGGACCGCAACCAATCGGAACTGTAATATTATCAATAACTTCCTCTGGAGACCATTCTGCAGGAATACCACGCACTAGACCCATCCTTGTAACATTAAAAGTGGGTATAAAAGCTTTGTAATTATATGTTTCCAGACTACTATTTGGAATAAAAGAATTTGCAACCAGAAAATTGGAAAATGCGAGAGAAATTTTATTACGCCCAATTTTTTTGACGCTACCATTAATTATATTTTGAAAGGCGTTATGTTTAAGAAATTTACCTAATGTGATTGGGTGCAATGTAGTAGCATCATCAGGGAAAATAGTTTTCTTCTGTAAATGAATAATATAAGGTGCACTGTCGGTTTTGTCGTATGCTTTACGACCAATTTGCGCGGGAACAGCTACGGATGGAGTATGAAAATTAGCAGTAATGGTTGGTATTTCAGAGCAAATAGGTTCTGTTAAAGTTGTTGTAGGACTTGTAGGATCCGTGCAACCACAACCCGACGACTCGGAAACGTGGTTTTTTCGGGTGCGACGGCGTTTATTACAGTGCTTGCACACATGTACGCGGCTTCTTTTCAGGTGACGAGCCGAGGACGACCCATCAGTATCCATGCCTGACTCATTGCTTACTATAGTAACAAAATTGCCTGCCGAGGGAACAGTCCCCCGGGTCGGGCGGGTCGTTCATTACACGGCTTCAACAAAAAAATAAGTAAAAACTTACCACTACCGAAGAAAAAAAACTACAAAATTATAAACTAAAAGAAACTAAAGCACTAAAACTAAGACTACTGATCCTATAAACAGTATTTAAAAATAATTTATCTCAAATTCAAAAAGGACGCGTCCGCAAAGTGGAACGTTTCCCGCGCTTTTTTTCAGTTGAGAAGTTAAAGATAAATATTATTATCAAGGAACTTGTACCTAAATAAGATCCTTGATTATTATATTATTAGAAATTTCCATAGACCTTATGCTTATCATAGACGAGAATGAACCAGTTTTTTATTATGTTGCCAATCTGAACTATACCTACTTCAGTCAGCCATATTGAATTTTGTTGTGCTTCGAAAACATTGTTAGCACGTGGATTGTTGGATAAAATTTTGTGAATTTTATTAGTAATATCGGTTTGCTTATATTTTTGACTTGTTTTTATTGTATTATTTAAAAAGTGGGTACATTCTTTCTTGGAAATTCAAGTAAGTAACATTTAGTTTTTTGTAACCGGCACCGTGATTCCACATTTGTATCTCGGAACTGTACCTACCAAGTTCATAGGTTGAATTATAACATACAATTAGAACTGGTCAATATTAGCCAGCAAACGTGAAATTAATCGTTGGCATCTTACAGTTTTTAACGTGTTGACACGATTATAATTGCGTAACCTTTCATTTATGGTTCCACATTTGCTTACGTGTTGCTTGTGAAGGTTTCTACATATTGCTCGTGACCCTCACCGGACAACATTTATAACTAGTGTTCCGAAAAAGATCACTGGCACATACTTTTGTAGGAGGAGGTATTATTAGAATTGCCCTGAAATTAGTAAATAATAAAGTATTTTTATTTAGAGCGTAGTGATCGGAAGAAAATAAAATGCCCATGCTTTGCTCTAATTTCGCTATGTACCGGACCCGGCCTTTCATATTACTTCTTTTTTAAATGTTAGTGTTTAATACCTCCATAATTTATTTACTAGAGTTGAATTGAGGTAACTCTTTAAATAGTTCAGCATCTACTATGGATGATAAATAAACACGCGGATAATAACCTATTTTTTAAATACAAAACAAGTCAGGTCCTATTTACTGCATCAGCAGATAAAATATAGCAATAAAATATCATCTTAACAAAATCACATGTTCTATATATTCTTTGTTGATTTTGTATGAAACACTTGAGTTAAGAATAACTAAAATAATATGCCTCTATGTAGGCCATAATTATCTATTGCAATTTTTTTAAGTTTCAGTAAATTATGCCTATTTTATGATTATAGGTATAAACATAAATCAGACTAACATAGAAAACAAAAAGTGTGTCATTTGTGATTAAAATATTTCCTCATGATAACATGCTTGATGAACATCTTATTCCAATTTAAATTATTGCAAATAATAATCTTACTTCTTATAATATACAACATTATATTAAAATTATGTATGGTTTGACACAATCAAGGTCATTGACCTATTTAGATTGATGTTTGTTTATGTGTAAAATTTAGTAACCTCATAACAAGTAATTTACATAGGTGAAATATCATACAAATTATTTGTTATCTATCAATATGTGGTTAACAAATGAAATTATAATTATTATTTATTGTGTTCTTAAGAAGTTGCATGACTTCAAAAAGTATGACTTACTTTTACTTGATTCTTATCAGTAATAACTCTCTTTGTTTTAGATTGTTCATAAAAGTGGCTCATTACAATGGCCCCTTGTCGACAATTACTTATGTGGTCAGTCCCATCACTTGCAGTTTTATTGGGAATATTTTGGTTCCGAAAAAAAAGGGAATATGCAAAATCTGACCCCGGTGGAAGAGAAAGGATTAAAAGCTTAAAAGAAGAGCTTGCAGAGGCATTGAATGCTCAGGCTGAAGCTCAACGAACATCTCCCTTGGGCAAAGTCGAGCATTCTGTCATTAAGTCTGCTCCCATTGACATCAAACCAAATGGGAGCAATTCACAAAGGTCTTCACCATTAGAATTGACAGATGAGGAAGTTGATATAGAAATTGATAAAATTATTAGGAAAAAATCAATTGAAAAGGAAAAGCGAATGTCAGCTGGTTATGACAAATTTAACTCTATGAGCCTTTGCTTGAAAGAACCATCACTTACAGTAAAACAGAAGTCGGCAAATACATGCTCTACACTTCCAACTGCAGTCAATTATCATAAAAGTATTGTTGACCATTCCCCAATAGTAATTAGAGCAAGCGATACAAATATTGTACATTCGCAGGAAATGCCTGGAAAATCAGGAGATAATTTTGTGCAGCCAGAACATGCAAACATCGAAGCAATTGAATCTGAGGTTAATACAACTGAAGATAGCACTGTAGGTGACACTGAAGATGCAAATATTAATCAAGTTAATGTAATTGATGAACCTAGTGAAAGTAATGACACAGATAACAGATTTTCCACAGCACAAAGCAGACATGACACTGAAGATGCAAATATTAATCAAGTTAATGTAATTGATGAACCTAGTGAAAGTAATGACACAGATAACAGATTTTCCACAGCACAAAGCAGACATATCTCAGAAAGAGATTCCGCTAACCATAGTCCTGTGGACCCTATGCTAGCTAGTCCATCAATTTGTCACTTCTCTGATAACCACAGTGAGGTAAGACCCAGAAATGTTTGAGTATTAACCCCTCAAGCCGCGGAAGGCCACCGGTGGCCTTCCGCGGCTTGAGGGGTTATGAAGTTTACATATTTTATTCAATATTTTTTTATTGTTTTCATATTTATCTATTTAACTAGACAAAAATAACAACAAAAAAAAATTTGAATGTATAAAACAAACAAATTTAACTGTATGGTTTTATTTCAGGGTTCAAGTGATAGTGGAAAAGGATGTTCTGAAGCTGCCAGTCCTCCCCCAGCCAATTTGAACAATGACATGGTTCCTTCTGAAACTGCACTTAGAATACATCAATTTGTTATACCACAGAGCCTTGTAGGGCTCCTTATAGGAAAACATGGGTCTTTTGTAACCCAGATTAAAGCTAAAACTGGTGCGAGTGTATATGTTAGAAGACATCCTGATTCTGTCAAACAAAAAATTTGTGCAGTTGAAGGTACTTATAATTATTTTTACTTTTTTAAATTTTTGCATAATATACAATCACGTTACTATTACTTTGACAATTGAACAATATTCACATCACTTATATTTAGCTTTGTACAATAAATGAATATCAAATTTCCTTTCAAATCTTTTGGATGATTATGGAAGTATGTTCTTTAATTCCATCACTTAGTTTTAAAATTATTTACTCCAATATTTCATTTTAGGAACTCAAAGTGAAATTGAAGCAGCTTTAGAACTGATAAAGGAAAAGTTTCCTGAAAAGAAATTCCCCAACTTTTCCTTACAAGAGATTAGTGCAGAACTCTATCAAAGATTGGTGCCTCTTGTGCCAGAGTTTCTACAAGTAAGTTGTCCCAAATAGTATTGTTTATTTAATTGTAAACAATATTAATTTTGCTATTTCGTCTGTGTGTTATCTGTCATAATGCTGAAAACAGATAATTATAAACAATATCTGTTACTAAGATAATAAATATCTTACAGTATGAAATCAAAATAAATATGTAAAACTTGTTTGTATTACAGCTTGTAGAATCGGTGAACAACGACACTATAATGACGTGTCTAGTAAGTGCAGGGCACTTCTTCCTACAACAACCACTTCACCCGACTTTCCCATCTCTGCACGCACTGCATCGTCTCATGGCAGCAACATATCAGAACCCAGAAGTTCCGTCTCTGCCGAGGCCTGTCAAAGGTAAGAAACTTAACTAATATTTATGTAATATATAGAATATGATACAATATAAATGTTATTTACATAATGAGTTAATTACAAGTTCTTAACTTCTAACAAAATCAATGTCTTATTTTTAGAGGGTTCCATTTGTGCTGCACCAACTGAAAACAACTGGTATCGCGCACAAGTGATATCAACATCGGAAGAGAATGACACATCTGTAGTAAAATTAGTGGACTTTGGCGGTTATCTGACGGTGGACAATGATCAATTAAAACAGATCCGCTCTGACTTCATGACATTGCCTTTCCAGGCCACAGAAGCCATTCTTGCTTTTGTAAAACCTGCAAATAATGGTGAGTTCTGCTGTGATTAATATTCCTAGAAGGTTACTGCTGTTATTATTAGCTGGCTAACGAGAGCCTCTGTGTTAACCAAGGTTCTCCTTAGTGCCTTGATCAACATCGACATTATTAAGCCAATAGCTACAACGACAATTAGTACTATGATTGATGACCCTACATGTCGACAATTTTTACGCCAAGACAAGATACTTGATTTGCTTATCTATCTCAGCTTTCACGTGGTTCTCGTTGCCGCCTTTCGATTCGGTCCATCACTACTGTATCAAGCTTTTTGGCTTCAATAGTCCTGCTAGTGATGATGGATAGATATAGTATGGCACGTCTGATTCCACAGAATATTCCCTTGTTTGGTTTGAGTTTGAGCCCATGCAAGTTCTCTCCGTTAGCAAGACGAGAACGACTACAGACAACGTGGTAGTGTGATTCTCCCGACAGTGAAATGTCCAGCATAATCTCAATCGTGCGGTCTTGCACAATGAATTTCCGATAGTTATTCTTCATAACTTGCCTTGCTTATAATTGTACATAAAAAACCGTGTTTTTCCAAATCGTTCACCGAAACGCAAATAAGCTACGGACGTTAATTAGTCTACGCCACGTGTCACCTACAGTGCTGTCTTAGCTGGAAGTGACTAGTCATTATCATAGAGAAATCATTCATTTTACGACTTCAAAAAATCAGTCCCAAAACCGATCTATATGTTCTTATGAATATTTACGAATGTTAACATGAATTATTTTTATAAAGCACAGAGACGCCGAACAGGATACTTGAGATTGACCTAGACTATGAAATTTCGCAAGTAGCAAGGTCTCTCAGTGGTACGAACCCCTTCATATACGAGTCCGAGTCGTACTTGACCGGATTTTTCTTAGTTCGTCGTTACCGTTCATCAACTTTTTGCGGTGTATAAGTTTCACTGGAGAATGAGCAAATTGAAAAAAAAATTAACAGTGTTTCATCTGCTAAAGTGGTGATACACATTTTAAGCAGCTGGTCACAGGGGCAGGGACCCATGAAAAAGCCAATCATTAAGCTACAAACTTCGTTCCATAATATGTGCTACATTCCATGCAAAGCTACAAAACATACTTTACAGCTTATACAACTTATAAAATTCGTATAAATTATAATGTTTATACCAATAAATACAAGCAAACCCAAGTAAACTCATTAAAATGTCTCAAAAACATAATTGGCTTGTGGTTTAATAAAACTATACAGTATTATGTGATTTTGTAGCTGGATAACAGATGTAAACCATAATATTTGTTTAACTCTTGATCATTATTACAAAATTTAGACACATAAATATTTATTTATTAGAAGCCGAGTGGAGCGGCGAAGCTCTCCGTATCATGGCCGGCTTGACGGCTGGACAGCTGCTACACGCGCAAGTAGCCGGCTACGACGAGGCTGGCCTCCCACTCGTACATCTCTACCTCACACTACACCCACAGGTGAGCTAATATCTTAAAATTGAGGATATAACAGCCAGTGTAGGTGACACTATATTCTTTAACTAATTTCATTTGTAAAAAAAGTTGGCTTGCGTTCAATTGTTTATTTTTTATTTCAGCAAGTAATATTCCTGAACAGAGAGTTAGTGGACCGCGGCCTGGCGGAATGGGATATACCGCCCGAGTCGTGAACGCGGCGCTCGAGGGCCGGCAGAGCCCGTCGTGCCAACCGGCTTCACTACTTACGTGTTATTTAAATACTGTAATGACGCTGATTAGTTTTATGGTATTGCATTTTGTTTGACACAATGTACATAGTTTTTACATTTGAGACTCATTTTCTTTGCTGGCTACTGAAGAGAAAGAAGCTAAGTGTCTTGTAGTGAGATCTTACTTTTGGTCTCACTTATTTATATGACTTGTGACACATAGCTTGTAAATTAATAAATGTTTCCCTTCTACTTCTTATTTCAGTTCTTAGTTATGCATAAGTTTTTAATAATAGATACGTTATTGGTGCGTTCAATGTTTATCTTGTGATTACCATCCAGCCTACATATAGAAAGATTCACATAATATCCGATCGCTCCTCAACACATTAGCCTCAACTCCCAAAATAGAAACATAAAATACAATAAGCTTTTAAAAGAACTACAAATTGTAGAGTATATTATGATACAAATGTTATGTAGGTAATTTTAAGAACATTCGTATTGGATTTATATACCTATCTACATATAAAGATTTAATAATCATGTGTTTTTAAAAATAAAAAATATTGAGGTTGTCGATAAAAAGTTCAGGATGCTCATTATAACCAAGATCGTTTACTTTGCCTTGTGCAATAGTATATTGCAGCATTAATAATAAAGCTTGGCATATGCTTGTTGTTAACTTTTCAATGAAAATATGGTTATATGCCAAATAAAATGTGCCTTTAAATTTCTACAGCTATACCACTTACTTAACAATGAATGTACTTACATGAAATATTATTTGTCACAAGTATACTGATTTATTGTTTCAGTTAACTCATTTAAATACAAATTGGTTGTGACCAAATAGTATTTTATGAATATTTCATAAAATGTTGAATAATCCTACTCCAATTGTTTACTATTTGTGGAAGACTGAAAATGTATAGTTATGTACGGTTAATACTATGTGTAAAATATGTGTAAAAAAGTACAATATTGTGTGCCCGACTACTGGTATGATGGATTTGAGTTTACATATTATTTTCCATTCAGTTTGACAAGATGACTAGAATTGTGCAGTGATCTTATAAACGCGAGACTATATTTGCTTTACCTTATTTAATTACTTTCAACTATCAAGAAAATTACACTGCATTTTCTAAACATCTTGTTAAAAATAAGATGCAATTATTGCAGTACGTACTTGTATTTGTTTTATTTCAGATGGCACTAAAGAATCGGCATTAGCATTCATGTTATACCGAAGACTATGGCTAATGAAGCTTTGTGGTAACTCTCAAAATCGATGACTTATAATGAGCACATTGATCATCCTGACGTATAATAATTATAGAGTTTTATCAGTGTAAATAATAGATTTAGTGTGATAAAGCAATTTGATATTTCATTGTTGTAGTGAATCCAGTATTCTAATACATTATGTTGAGAAATAGTGTTGGTTTTTAGAGATATGTCTTGTATGAGTATGCGTATTATGTAGTAAATTTATATTAGAGCTCGACCGAAAACATTAAATTTCATTGCTTCAGTAGATAAAAACTTCAACATGTAAAATTGATTTTAACGATATTGAGATATTTTTATAAAATAACCACCCCATCAATGAATCTACCTAGACTTCTGCAAACTGCTGGGTCGGTTTCCCGGCTAAACGGATACAATTCAAATCCCAGTACTTGACTTGGATCGACTTCCTATTTACCTGCATTCGATAAGCAAGACTGGTGTCATATTTCCTATCATGTCATATTTCTCTGATTTGTCAAAGATCTATAAATTTATAGTTGCGACCAACTTCTTACGTACTTTTCGAGGAACCTCGAAGGAAATCTCGGTATATTATCATTGTCATCCACAGGCCGACCTCTGCTAGCTATCGTTCGTGAAAATAGACCGCGATTTGCTGTTGTTATTTGTTACTAAAATTTACCTTTTAGAATCAAGTTTGTTTAAAATCAAAGTTACAATCGTTAAAATTATATTAGAAACAAGCACCATAAGTTTGGGGCTAGCTCTATTTTTTAAGCATTTTTTTTGTCTCCATTTTACAGCTGCGAGTCTGCCGATATTAGATTAATTTATGGTATACCAAGCCAATTGTGGTATCTGGATAATTCCTCTTCTATCTATTACCTTAGTTATGATGATTGATGATAGTGATCAGTTTCACCTTCCTACTGATTACACAAACGGATGGTTTGCATTTGTTTACTTCACTGTGTATATAACTAATAATATAAAGCGGTTAATTTAATACATTGTTTTAAAAATAAAAATGTATTTTCCTTAACCTAATCCTTACTTACTTACTTATAAATGTGTAACTACCTTCTAGCTATAGGCCGCAAAGTTTTATTACTTCCCTCTTCATAAAATGTATTGACTACATTATAATTATGATGTATTTATCATTTAAATAAATCTAATAAATTATACCGTACAAAAATTTTTGCTAGAAACAATATTCCCGGGCACGCCGCAATTGCGGCGGTAAGACCCCTCTTTGAGGAGTGGCTAGATCGGCGTCACGGCGTCCTGACCTACCGCATGACGCAGGTCCTCACCGGACACGGAAGTTTCGGGAGGTACCTGTGTCTGATGGGTAAGGAAGAGACGCCTGGGTGTCACCACTGCGAGGGTCGCCCTGAGGACACAGTCGAGCACACGGTGCAGGACTGCCCAGCTTGGGCAGAGCACCGACGTGTCCTCACGGCGACAATAGGCGGAGACCTCTCGCGCCCGGCCTTGGTCGAGGCCATGCTGCGGGGCGAGAGGGAGTGGGAAGCGGTCGCCTCCTTCTGCGAAGCAGTCATGCTTCCGAAGGAGGAGGCGGGCCGCGTGAGGGAGAGGATGGCGTCCTCCCTCCAGCCCAGCCGCAGTGGTAGACGCCCACGGCGTCGGACGTCGGCCGACGATCTCCGGCCACCGTAGGCGCGGGCATGCGGACAGCGAGTAAAGGGCAACTCGCTGTCCGACCATGGACCATGCCCGGGTCGACGGCGCGTCGTGTTCCACGCGCGCCTCAAAGAGCGTCAGCAACATGACGAGGCCCCCTCTGCAGAGGGCCGAAGCCCGCCGGGGTCGTGGGACTCATCCCGTTACCGTGGCCCCGGTATGTAAAGGGTTATTGAAGGAACACCGTGGATTTTAGTCAGTAAAAGTCTGACAGTCCCTCCCACCCTGCCCGGAGTGGGAGGACTTATTTGATAATTTTACCACGCTAAAAAAAAAAAAAAAAAAAAGAAACAATATTCCAACCTCATAATATTCTTTTATAATCTATACTAATATTATAAAGCGGAAAAGTTTGTTTGTTTGCTTGAACGCGCTAATCTTCGAAAGTACTGGGTGGATTTGGATGCAATTAAGTGGCTTGAAGCTTGAGGAAGGTTATAGGCTACTTTTTACCCGACTGCAAAAAAGGAGAGTTATGTTTTTACCGTGATAGAATCCATGGGAGCGAAGCCCCGCGTGAGTACTAGTATTGGATACTAGCTTTTGCCCGCGACTACGTCCGCGTGGAATAGTTACTTTGGGCTAACGTTAAATTTAACCCCGATTTTGAAGCATTCTTCATAGCCTATGTCCTTCCTCACGGTTCAGTGATTTTGATGTAACAGACAGATTAACTTTCGTAATTTAGTAGGGAAATATAATATGTCAATCTATAATACTGTTGAAAAATATCGCAATGCGGAACCGCACAATATTATTGTTAATAGCTGTGCCCGCGACTCCGTCAGCGTGTAACTCCTTGTGTGTTATTAAGTTAATGTATTGGTAATATTGTTTAGATCACGTTCACATGAGGCTTAAGTACCTATAGAACGAAAATACTTTAGCGTAAAGCTTCCGGGTAAACTATGTTGAAAGTTGACCCGTCCGGCACGCGAACATAAAGATTTCTAGAACTGCTAACCCGGGAAAGAGCGACGTACAACTGACCATGCGAGAAACAACTGACACTGAGATCTACTCCAGCAACACGAAAAGTCTGCCCTTGAACCTTATTAATTGTCATTGCATAACACACCGATACTGGGAATTGCGTTCTTTTAAATTCGAATGAAATTTTTTTTTTTTTTTTTTTTTTTATAGTTGATAGGCTTGCGTTTGACCACAATCTCACCTGATCTTAAGCGATGATGTGGTCGAAGATGAAGCACGCTTGCCTAGAAGTAACCTATTCACTCTTGACTTAAAGACTCCCAGGTTATAACTATCAGGAAATACAGACTCCAGTACGTCGATTCTGTAAAATTCGAACAACAACTCGCATCTCACATAGCTATTCACTGTCACTTCGCTTATGGTTCAAAGTGACCTTGTTTTTGCATTCTGTAAACAGCGTCGAAGTGACGGAGGAATTACCTTACCGAATGCCACTTCTCACGTCACACGGTGGGCTCAAAATCGGCTTTCATAGACTTAGGCATTTTATTTTGCAAGTGCGAGTTTTTTTGCCGGATATCACTTCTATTAGTTATAACAATATACAAAAATGACACCAGAATTGATTCTGCACAGAAACGAAGGAATTATAATTTTTTTACGAAAATTTTGTATGGAGCTAGTATGAAAAATCGAAATATCTCTAAAACGGCAGCGATAACCGTAATATCCTTATAGGGGGTTATAGTACTAATTATTTATGATTTTTTGACATACGTTACATAATGGTTGTAGATGCCTTTTTTTTAAAAAATCGTCAAAATATTTTTATTTATTTTTACATATTTAAACGTTCCTTTTAGTGTTTAAGTTGAAGAATTCAGAGCTTTAACAACTCTTATCATAAAATAGCATCACCCCTATAGACCTGAAGGACTAGACAGAGGTGTGTAGTGTCTTGTTGATCTTGTAAGATTTCCAACAATACCAAATAGTTGAATATCAGTGTCAAAGTGCCCATGCTGTCGCTTCTTTTTGAAAGATAGGGGAATGAAATTGTTAATTGATCATACCCTAAAAGTATGATTACAACATAACCGGACACATAATAATAATAATATCCTTATAGGGGATTATAGTACTAACATTATTTATTTTAACATATGAAACTGTTCAAAACGATCCATGAACTGTGTCAAAGTTAAGAACATCGTTAGGAAGCATGCTTTTTCCCCAAATATTAAGAATATGTGAAAAAAAAAAAGACTGTATATAAACTTTTTATTGATAGGTAATTTAAATAAAACAGAAGTAACAAAAATAATATCTAATAAATTCAATTATACAAAATACATATTTGAAACTATAATTTATGAAATTATTAACTAAACATATTGGTACAATAAACTAACATAAATAACAAAAGAACATAAAGAAAAATGATTAAATTTTACAAATTTTCTTTACAACTTTCGTTGTCGGACTCCAATTCCGAGTCAGAATCCAGATCGGATATACCTACAAACTTGAACTCAGTTTCCGGAAACTGTATTAGGTCGAGAGTTTCAGCAAAAAAGGTTGTCTTCCTTTTGGCATCTAACTTCGGCCTTTGTGCACTTAGAAAAGGATCCGAAGAAACAACAAGCATATTTAGGATATCTTGATTAGAATCTTGCCTGCTTCTTTTCCGCGAATGATGTTCCCGGAACCTCCTAAAATCTTTGTTTCGAGACTCTGAGGCTTCTTCCGAGAGAGTCCCAATCGGGACAATATCATTTTTTTCGATTATGTCAGCTCCGTGTATTAATAGTTTATGTACGGTTGATGACATGTAGTACCAGTCGTATAATTCCACGTACTTTTCTGCTGTTTTGCGAGCAAAATCTTTAAATTTGATGACATCGATCTTCTCACCAGATGTTATTGCTTGCAAAATAACAGCAAATCTTTTTATCAGGTTTTGATCCAACCCAGTAATAGCTGCAGTTTTATTGGGAAACTCGAAAAACTTCCTTGCGGTATTCCCGTCATTGGTAGTTCCCGAGCCTTGTTTTACTATATCAATTAACAGATTGAGCTCCTCTTTAAATTTATTTTGAATGTTTTTTTTTCTGTTTTGTAACATATCTTTATGCTCATTACTTCTTGCTGCCCACTGTTTGAAGTCAAGTCTGTACGCAATGTGTAACAGACATTCCATGCAATTTATACGGGCATGTAGGGATGATAGGCCAAATTCATATATGTCAGAACACACAGTTTTTGATGTTACAGCATCTAAGTGGTTCATTTCTGTTGGTTTTGCTAAGCACAGGTAGCATGATGCATTTGATCTAGCTTCAGAAAGGTACGTGCAGACTTTTGCGTCGATCATTGTCATCATTAGTTTATGAGTCACCCTGTTACTATTAATGCACTCTGTGGGGTTAAGGGCCTCAATTTCCTCATCCATTTTTCTTTTGTTATCAATGACAACTGCATGGCTTTCTTTTACAAAAGTGAACTGAACCGGACGACAATAAAAAGTTGAGCATGGTTTCGGGTTTGTCCATATAGTATTATCTCCATCTGTCAGTTTCAGTGGCACCAAGGAGGTCATGAAAATGCTTGAATGATCATGCTCGCCGTCCATTTTCTGCTTGTATCGGCTTTGATTGGAAGCACCATCAAATCCCCACTTCGATATCAGCTTTAACTGCTTATTTTCCACATTATCAGAAAGACTTTGAAGAATCCGCTTCACCGTGATGTCAACTAAAGCTTGAAGTGTAATTCTAGCTGATGAATCCGTAACTGATACTGATTGATTAGGAGGGTAGCATGCAAGCTTAGTTTGTTGCAGTTTATAGTAGGATGGGTAAATATCCTTAGCACCTTCCCGAATGGCAGTCTCTCGCAACGTAATATATTGCCACTTTGAAAGCTTAAGTGAAAGAAGCAATCCAAGTGCTTTCTCTGGTGTAAATATTACTGTTTTCTTAATGCTTTCCTTGATTTTAACGGCAGCTTCTGGATTTTTGATCATATAATTGATTACAGATGCGATATCTTCATAACCTTCTTCTTTTAAACGTGCTGCAGCTGCATATGCCAATTCACAGGAATCCTCGCCTATGTGCTCACTAGATCTTCTCTTTTTCTGTTTGCTTCCCAGATCTTTGAATGGTTTTCGGGACCTTTTTGTCATTGTTCCAACAGTCGATGATGTCGAAGGTTCTGGAGAGACTGAGCGTGCTCTTGGTATCTCATCAACAGTTGGTTCTTGATTTATTAAAGTTTGCACGCAACTCGGCCAATCAATATTTGCTTGCAACCACTCTCCGTACGTATTTCTAAACTTATCAAAGAATCGTTTAGATTTCTGCCACCTGTTTAAAGCAGCTCGCGTGAATCTCCGGCAAAATTCTTTGAGAGTTACTTGATCTTCGGCAGAAAGGCAATCGCCTATGCGGGACACAATTGCACTAAACAATACTTCATGATTAAATGAAGGACACTCACTTTTTAGAAGAACAAACAAATCTAAGTTGGTGATTAAACTTTCCATTCTAAGATTTTGTAGTCGCAAAGCAAATAGTTTTAGTGTTAGCAGTTACACGGTTGTGAACAATCTAAATTATGGAACAAAATTATAGCCCTTTTATTGTATAAAGTCAATAATTAGTTAACTACCCTCATTAAAGTTATAAAAGATATGATAATAAAAATTTATAATCGTCAAAAACATTTCGTAGAACTCATAGTAGAACTAATCAACATTAGCAAATCACATTAGCTCACTAATTATAAAAAGGTGAATGCAGTTCTTAGTTGGTATTGTTGCGAGATATTTCAAATCATTTAATCACTTAATAGGCTCATTAGAATCAGAAGACTACAACCATCATTCTAATTACTTAATTACTTGTCATCAGACTCATTAGATGACTACACAATATGTTATTTTGTATTTTGAACGTACGCAAGGTTTTAAAATTCCTTTTGTGTCGATATTATTATGTGTCCGGTTATGTTGTAATCATACTTTTAGGGTATGATCAATTAACAATTTCATTCCCCTATCTTTCTAAAAGAAGCGACAGCATGGGCACTTTAACACTGATATTCAACTATTTGGTATTGTTGGAAATCTTACAAGATCAACAAGATACTACACACCTCTGTCTAGTCCTTCAGGTCTATAGGGGTGATGCTATTTTATGTTAAGAGTTGTTAAAGCTCTGAATTCTTCAACTTAAACACTAAAAGGAACGTTTAATATGTAAAAATAAATAAAAATATTTTGACGATTTAAAAAAAAAAGGCATCTACAACCATTATGTAACGTATGTCAAAAAATCATAAATAATTAGTACTAAAACCTCCTATAAGGATATTACGGTTATCGCTGCCGTTTCAGAGATATTTCGATTTTTCATACTAGCTCCATACAAAATTTTCGTAAAAAAATTATAATTCCTTCGTTTTTGTGCAGAATCAATTCTGGTGTCATTTTTGTATATTGTTATAACAAATAGAAGTGATATCCGGCACAAAAACTGGCACTTGCAAAATAAAATGCCTAAGTCTATGAAAGCCGTTTTTCAGCCCACCGTGCGTCATCTCATACTTTATCTGTCAAAATCTTTAGTTCAACTCGCTGACACGCTCGCAAGGGTAGCGCTAGTGTAAATTCGAATTATCAACCGAGTTTTTAGAATGCCAATCAATAAACTCACAGCGGATTCAGATTCGAAGTTTAGAATGAGGTCTTACAGAATAACACAGCAGCAGGGAATTCCACTCCTTAGCCGTACGCACAATGAAAGTATTCCCAAAACGTTTCGTGCGTATGGGTGGGATGTCCACCATGTAACGATGGCGCATCGCCGTTTGTCTTGTAGTCCGATGATGGAACTGGAATATTTGGTATAATGGGAATTCTGGGAATAAGGACGGTTTCTCCTGCACCGACACCTGTTAAAATTTGAGCCTCGATTATATTTTGTTGCAACTGGGTGAAAATAAAACTAATATAAAAAAGTGAACGTAAATTAGCCAAAACTTAACCTATCGGTATACTAAAATAACTAATAATTTACCTATTTTATAAAATAACAACAAAAGGAATCTAAGAATAAATTATCAACGACTAAAAGTTGCGCTGATAAGCACGGTTTGTTAATATCAATTAAGTATTGTCTGTCAATAAGGTCGAAAGCTCTGAACGTCTATTCGGCTCAACAGGCAAAAATTGTATGATGCTCGCACTTTTTTTTTAGGTAGGGCCTCTCGTAGTTCAGCACACTAAGGCTGGTCACTTTTCAACCGCGAAGCTCGCGCTCGGACGCCCCGCCTTTTTAGGGTTCCGTAGCCGAATGGCAAAACACGGAACCCTTATAGTTTCGATATGTCTGTCCGTCTGTGTCTGTCTGTCTGTCTGTCTGTCCGTCCGTCCGTATGTCACAGCCATTTTATTCCGAAACTACTAAGACTATACATGAGAAACTTAGTAGGTATTCTATGAACCGCTTTCCGACATTAAGAAAAAAATTAAAAAAAATATTTAAAATAAAAGGGGGTCCCCATACATGGAACTAAAACTGAAAATATTTTTTTTATGAAAACTATGCGTGTGTAGTACTGATAGACAGGTCTTTAAAAATGATATAAGGGTTTCTAAAACCACTTTTTCATAAAGTCAATCGTTTAAAAGATATAAGCTTCCAAAGTGGTAAAATGTCCCCACCTCCCTCTAACTTCTATAATAATGGAGTGAAAAATCTAAAAAAATATATATGTCTGTAGATCTTAATGTAAACTTTCAACCAAAATTGGTTTGAACGAAATCGGGTAAGCAGTTTTGAGAAACAGCATATTTTCTAAAACCGCAAATATAACTTTGTAATTCATACAAACACTATGAAAAACAAAGTTATCTAGCGTAGTTGTAAAAATGTAAATAAGCTGGTTTCTAGAAATTTTTAAGGTTTTTAGGAACCCTTCATGGGCGAGTCTGGCTCGCACTTGGCCAATCAAGACGCGTCGAGCGCGGCGACCGATTCTCAAAAATAATCCTTATAGCATGATTCAGTATTCACGCGCGTTGGCTTATTATTAGCGTATTTCATGTATAACTTTGGTGTTTCTATACCGATTTATATGATTCTTTTTTATGGAATAGTTAATAATGTTAACTTTTTCAATTAGGGGTGACTGAGAGTGTTATAAACGTAAGAGTAGACAAATATTATAATCAGAAAGCTTCGAACTGCTAAGCTATCGGGAGTTACACGTGTTATTGTGAGTCAACCATAAAAGATAGACATATGCTGTCGTGGAATATTTTTTATATAATTTTAAGGAGAACATTTCCGTCATAAATGATTTCTGTGTAGCTTTAACCATTAAGGTTGCACACGCGACGGAAGCTTAAAAAATGGAGTAACTTCTCCCGTTTTCCCAACATTTCCCTTCACTGCTCTGCTCCTATTGATTGTAGCGTGATGAAAAGTATACTATAACCAGCTCAGGAGTATGAGAAATAATTGTACCAAGTTTCGTTAAAATCCGTCGAGCAGTTTTTGTTTCTATAACGGTTATACAGACAGACAGACAGACAGACAAAAATTTTACTGATTGCATTTTTGGCATCAGTATCGATCCCTAATCACCCCCTGATAGTTATTTTGGAAATATATTTCATGTACAGAATTGACCTCTCTACAGATTTATTATAAGTATAGATATAGAAGCCTTCTATATCTCCAATATTATAAACTAGCTTTTGCCCGCGACTTCGTCCGCGTGGAATAGTTACTTTGGGCTAACGTTAAATTTAACCCCGATTTTGAAGCATTCTTCATTGGCGCTCCGCTCCTATTGGCCTTAGCGTAATGACATATAGCCTATAGCCTTTCTCTATAAATTGACTATTTAATTAAAAATTAAATATTTTTTCAATTCGAACCAGTAGTTCCTGAGATTATCGCGTTCAACCAAACAAACAAACTGTTCAGCCTTATATTATTAGTATATAGATAGCTGTTGCCCGCGACTTCGTCCGCGTTTCCGTCGTTTTTCGTAAAAAGTAGCCTATGTCCTTCCTCACGGTTCAGTGATTTTGATGTAACAGACAGATTAACTTTCGTAATTTAGTAGGGAAATATAATATGTCAGTCTATAATACTGTTGAAAAATATCGCAATGCCGAACCGCACAATATTATTGTTAATAGCTGTGCCCGCGACTCCGTCAGCGTGTAACTCCTTATGTGTTATTAAGTTAATGTATTGGTAATATTGTTTAAATCACGTTCACATGAGGCTTAAGTACCTATAGAACGAAAATACTTCAGCGCAAAGCTTCCGGGTAAACTATGTTGAAAGTTGACCCGTCCGGCACGTGAACATAAAGATTTCTAGAACTGCTAACCCGGGAAAGAGCGACGTACAACTGACCATGCGAGAAACAACTGACACCGAGATCTACTCCAGCAACACGAAAAGTCTGCCCTTGAACCTTATTAATTGTCATTGCATAACACACCGATACTGGGAATTGCGTTCTTTTAAATTCGAATGGAAAATTATTTGGTATTATGGGATTTCTGGGAATAAAGACGGTTTCTCCTGCACCGCAACCTGTTAAAATTTGAGCCTAGATTTGAGAGAGAAAATTTGAGAATATTTTGTTGCAACTGGGTGAAAATAAAACTAATATAAAAAAGTGAACGTAAATTAGCCAAAACTTACCTATCGTTATACTAAAATAACTAATACCTATTTTATAAAATAACAACAAAAGGAATCTAAAAATAAATTATCATCTAAAAATAAATTATCAACGACTAAAAGTCGCGCTGATAAGCACGGAGACGCATTATAATCCCGTTGACCTTGCTCAATCGGGCGCACTCACAGACACATCACAGAGAATGCCCCGCGCACCCCCTCATTTGAGGGGGTGAAGCAGATGAAGTGGGACACGAGTAGTCCCGCCTACTGCGGGGTGCACCGCGCGAATTTCGTCGATGCGTGTTTTTCATTACATTTAACATCGTAATTTCGCGGCTGGTTTACAGAGCTCGAGCGGTCCAGTGTGTCACCGTTCGGGTTTCGCAGCGCGTTTCCGCGGCGATCACCAAGATCGAATCTCATTCGCGGTATAGCTTTTTGTTGTCTTATTTATTAAATATTATGTATTTATAGATATTTACATATTTTCGTGTTGTTATTATTTTAAAATATGTGCATAGTTTTGTTCTCTTATTTTTTATTTAATTCATTAGGTTATCAAAAAAATTTTTAGCAAAAAAATAGAACCGACTTCCATATAAAACACTACAAAGGCAAAAATAACTTTAATTTCGGTAGTCGGTGTCATTTGTTTTGTAGTTTCTTTTATATTTTTGACACCGCCTTCCGAAATTAAAGTTATTTTTGCCTTTGTAGTGTTTTTATATGGAAGTCGGTTCTATTTTTTTGCTAAAATTTTTTTTTTCACGCTTTTTGTAATTTATCTAGTTACAAAAGCCAAAATGTAAACTACTTATCACCTTTTACAAAATATTGCTTTTCCTGGTGCAGAGCTGTTAATTTTTGAGGAGTTCACCTGGTACATCACCATCAGCTCTACATCACCATATACATTGTGATGAGTATAAAGTGCTTAACATCCGTACTCAAGTAATCGAATCGCAATCCACGAAATACTTATTATTGAGTAGTTTCAGTGGCCATCTGTGGTCTTCATCATCAGTTCAACTTCCCCAAATGGTAATTTTCAAAAGCAACTGCTCAAGGTACTATAAGAAATACCCAAAACGCTATAGGTGTGCCTATAATATTTGAAGAGTTCCCTCGATTTCTCCAGGATCCCAACATCAGATCATGATTTCGTAACAATGGGACCAAGTAGAACGTATACCCTTTCAAACGCAAAAAGAATTTTTCAAACCGGTCCAGCCGTCTCCGAGTTATGAGGTAACATACATAAAAAAAAAGTTCAAGACGAATTGAGAACCTCCTCCTTTTTTTTTGAAGTCGGTTAATATCAATAATTTTTATTCCTATAGATATTTTATTTCAGAATCAAGAATAATATAATGAAAAAAAAAAAACATCCAAAAAGTTTGATGGTGGATTCTGAAGAAAAATAATATACAGGGTGTTACAAAAGAGTTTAAGTATTACCAAAGGAGGTTATTGTACTCATAATTATGAACAAGTTTTACTATGGCACCAGCTCTGAAATCGCAATAAAAACAGCTGTTTCAATTATTTTTTTCCAAGTGAATAAACTTTTTGTATAAAATAGCAGTTTATTTTCGTCATTTTTATTTTCGCAATATACGGTTTATAAGAATACAGCGTGTGAAGTGAACATACCTACGGATGCGAGGAGAGACGAATAAAAGGGTGGGATACGGACTGGGTGGATGGATGGACAGGTGAACGAACAGGAAGGATACATAAAAATTAAACAAGCTAATTATTATAATTTTATTTTGTGATTTTTTGACGTATTTACGCATACGGAGCGCAATGTTAATACACAAATTTTGGAAAAAAATTACTCAAGTCACAAATCTTCAAAATTTAGTTTTCTACTACAACAAGTTTTGTTTTAAGGCATCCAAAACAAATACTGCCTTGTATGTGCTCGTGCAGAGAAAAAACAAACTGCTGCACCGGAACAGTTTGCTTTCATTCCATTTCGCTTTTGTCTTTTTTGTCACTTTTATCTCTATCTGTATTTTCATCTCTATTTTTTACGTATGGTCCACGAATTTTCATATTTCTTGAAATTCGGGGATCAAGTATCTCAGGTAAAATACAGTCTAAATAGAACTTTTTCAATTTTTCTTTCATTTCTCTTTCCCAAAATGTATCATCTCTCTTTGAATGATTTCCGTCTTCAGCTTTTCTTTTTCATTCTCCCATACGGCAAACAAACAATTTTTTTTTTGGGTTACGTGTAGCTGTCCTTGAACCAAGCATGTTTTTTGTTGATGGTTAGTTCACTAGTTTTTGTTTTTTGCCAGAAGTTTACTTTTTTATTTTCAATTGCTGCTGCTAGGCCCATTTTGTGGGCTGTCAAAGGACACTTTACTTCTACAACAGTATTTTCTCCAATTAATCCATCAGGCGTTGCACCCAAGAAACATAGTTCTTGGTCTATAAATAAACCACAGGGTCTAATCGTTTTGCGCTCTTGTACAGCCAATTGTGCAAGTGCGATTTTTTCATTCAATTGGCCATGTCTAATAGATTCCACGTGGTCAATTTTGTTCCGATAAAGAATATCTTTGACTAAATTAGCACATGGTGTATTAATACGCCTTTTTATAACTCTGCCGAAATTGGATGCAGTCAATAACGATCTTCACATCTCTAGCCATTCTCCACTATCACTTTGTAAAACAGTTTTTCTTTCAATTGTTGCTCGTTCCAAATCAGACTTTTTAATTTTTTTCATAAACTCGTTTTTCAGTTTATCCAGTATTTCTACCGGCATATCGGGCTTTTCACAGGACTGGCCATAATCCTTATCGTCTTGTTTTTTACTGAAAACAAGCCTTCTTTTTCTTTTTATATATCTTTTACTAAGGTGTTTTTGTTTCTTCTTTCTTTCTTCCCACAGTTTCAGTTTGCCTCTTGGGCTCTTATTGGTAATTTTTTTATAAAGCTTCGAAAGTGCATTTTCTTCATTGAACGACACTGCTGACGCAATGCATCGCGTCTGATATGAGTTTTTGAGGGAAAAATTAACTCTTTTTCCTCCTACATATTTTGCTATGATGCTATGATAGCGTTCTACAACGTTACTGTCCACGTCATGAAGTAAACTTCGAGCATGGCCAGCAATAATTTGTATCATTATACTAATTCTCTGCCACAGAGAACTTAGCTGAAAGTCACTTGGAACATCATTTTGCTCCAAATCTCCCGTTTTTTTGCAGAAATGTGTTTTGCATTCAAGGTGGTTTCCAAAAGCGTGATGATGTGCTTGTAAAATGTCCTCAAATAATTTTTGCTCTTCTGGGCAGGGATCATTTTTATTTTTTTGTATTGCTTTGGTTATGCAGGATCTCATGCTCAAAACTCGCGATATGGTCAATAATTTTCTGTGACTTTTTAAATATTTGGTTTCAGTTTGCAATGTCATCATTTTGTTACAAAAATTCCTCAGTAAATGATTTCTGCATTCTACTTTTTCGACGGTAATATCAAGGTAAGGTCTTGCCTGCAAAATTTTGAAATAAGTACTTGAGTCACCATCAGATATTAGTCGTCCGTAAATCAAACCGTGGGTAGCTAATGACTGCTTAAAACCTTCCACTATAATTTCGCTCTCCATTCCTGTGGACGGACCGGAATAGTTTTTCAAACATAAATGTTCAGGCACTGTTGTTTTTTTCTTTTCGGCACGATCACAATGGTAGCAATATTTATTTCGGACTCCCAAATATAAAAGTTTGCCTGTTTTTCTACATAAGATTGCAGCAGCGCCGGATAAAGCTGAATAATTTTTTTTGTACGACCTTTTACCGTACACACCATCTGCTATCACATCTATGATAGGCGTACCATTCTTTGTGACCCTGCCTTCTGCTATAGCCATAATTTTCTCTTCCTCAGCTGCTTGATCCATGGACTGTTGTGCCAGTTGCTGCCAGTTTTCCGACAGTAATTTGTGGTTCTTTTGGTATGTTTTTTGGAAAATCATTGGCAAATTCATGGCTGATGAAAATTCTTGTAGCTGAGAATGACCACAACCAATAGAAATTGCACCAGCTACAGCACATGTATTTATTGATAAACAATTATCATTGTCGTTAATGATAACAAATTGTTGTTTACACATTTTACATAAAAAAGTAAATTTGGAAGATAAGCCGTGAAGCTTTTCACCAACTAACTCAAGAGAAGATAGCCCGCAGTCTAATGGTCCGTGATTTGAGATCTCACACAGCTTTAAAAAAAATAGGAAACATTAATAATCCTGCGTCCAATTTGTATGTTCTTTTTAGGAGTATAGTTTTCCGTCTGTAAAAATAAATTAATAATTTTTTTTTATATCATAAAACATTGTTTTAACTTAAAATAATTTTAAATAAGTATGTTTTCATGGAATAACTTACTTCTGCACTATAATTTAACCCATCAGTTTCTTGGTTTTCAGGTTGGACATCACAATGACTTTCTTCAGTAGCACTAGCCACCTAAAATTGAATTATACCATTTTTATTTATAAAACTAATTCTACACAACTCGCAAAATTATGTTACTGTAACGTGCGGTTGAAGTTTTGAATATTACCTGTGTATTAAAGGTTTCTTCTAATACTTGCTCAGATGAATATGTACTTTTATCAATAACTTCACGACCGTGATCATTCTGTGATGCCACAGTTTCCATTCTAAAAATACAAAAAGTTTGTGGTAATGAAATTCATTACAAATTAAAGCGGAACATTATTTACCATGTTTGTTATTTGTTTCGAGTTTCGATTGTGAAACAACTGAAAAAAATTGGCCAAGTGCAAGTCAGACTCACCCATGAAGGGTTCCGTAGTAACTATAATAATATAATATAACATGTATATTAATTTGACAAAAAAAGACCTTACAAATTTCTTAAAACTAGCTTATTTACACTTTTACAACTACGCCAAATAACTTTGTTTTTCATAGTGTTTGTATGAATCACAAAGTTATGTTTGCGGTTTTAGAAAATATGCTGTAATACAAAAACTGCTAACCCGATCTCGTTCAAACCGATTTTGGTTGAAAGTGTATATCTACAGACATATATTTTTTAGATTTTTCACTCCATTATTATAGAAGTTAGAGGGGGGAGGGAGAGACACATTTTACCACTTTGGAAACGATTTACTTTATGAAAAAGTGGTTTTAGAAACTTCAATCTCATTTTTTAAAGACCTGTCTATAGATATCACACACGCATAGGTTTCATGTAAAGAAATATTTTCAGTTTTTAGTTCCATATATGGGGAGCCTTCCATGTATGGGGAGGTTCCATGTATTTTAATTATTTTTATTTTTTTTTCTCAAAGTCGGAAAGCGGTTTATCGGAAGACGGACGGACGGACGGACGGACGGACGGACGGACGGACAGACAGAAACAGACAGACATGACGAAACTATAAACAACAAATACAGGGTGGCAGGGACATCTACGCGCAACCGCTTACCATGGATTCAGTACATGATTCTGGACCCCCCTGCGTTGATAGTTTTCGTCGGCTTTTTCTTAATTTCATAAAATTACGAAAAATCCGACGCAATAACAAAACAGTAAATTCACTTATTTCAAACAGTAATGTAAACAAAACTCGAAAAGACTACCTGATTAGTTATGTTGATCTCGCAAATTAACCCTAGCAAAACAGCTGATCATGTAGCTCTTTCGAATTTTATTTACATTGCTGTTTCAAGTGAAACAAGTGAATTTTATATTTTAATTAACAATGATTTTATACAGTTTTCAGTAAAAAAATACTGAAAAATCCTGAAAAGTTAAAAAAAAAAACGACGAAACATTCCAACGCAGGGGGTCCAGAATCATGTACCGAATCCCTGGTAAGCGTTTGTGCGTCGATGTCCCTGCCACCCTGTATATTACTTGTGCCAAAATATAGTAGTAAATATCCCGTTTTAAGACAGATTTAGTGACCATGTCAATTTTAAAACTGCGTGAAAATGTCAATTCTAAATTTTCTAGTTCTGTGGTACAGAAGTTGGTACATTTTAGATTTCATTTTTTAGGGTTCCGTAGCTGAATGGCAAAAAACGGAACCCTTATAGTTTCGATATGTCTGTCCGTCTGTCTGTCTGTCTGTCTGTCTGTCCGTCTGTCCGTCCGTCCGTATGTCACAGCCATTTTATTCCGAAACTATTAAGACTATACATGTGAAACTTAGTAGGTAGATGTATTCTGTAAACCGCTTTCCGATTTTAAGTAAAAAAAATAAAAAATATTTAAAATAAATGGAACTAGAAATGAACATATTTTTTTTCATGAAACCTATGTGTGTGTGGTATCTATGGACAGGTCTTTAAAAATGATATGAGGGTTTCTAAGACCGCTTTTTCATAAAGTCAATCGTTTAAAAGATATAAGCTTCCAAAGTGGTAAAATGTGTGTCCCCCCCTCTAACTTCTATAATAATGGAGTGAAAAATTAAAAAAAAAATATGTCTGTAGATCTTAATGTAAACTTTCAACCAAAATTGGTTTGAACGAAATCGGTTCAGCAGTTTTTGAGATACAGCATATTTTCTAAAACCGCAAATATAACTTTGTAATTCATACAAACACTATGAAAAACAAAGTTATTTAGCGTATTTGTAAAAATGTAAATAAGCTAGTTTTAAGAAATTTTTAAGTTTTTTTTATTCGTCAAATAAATATACATATTATATTATATTATATTATTATAGTTACTACGGAACCCTTCATGGGCGAGTCTGACTCGCACTTGGCCAATTTTTTGTATTCATTTCGTAAAATTGTTGAGCTACAAATAAAAGATTAGGCAACTAACATTCATAGTTAGGTACATACCTATTCTCTTACTTAGTTATGTATGACAATAAGCAACATCTGAATTTTCAGATCAATCAGATATTTTGTCATGCACATTACTGCCCATATCAATAAACCGCGGTCTTGAAACAAAATGTTTCTTACTTTGTTTTATTATTTATTATAGCCTAGATAATGTGTCGATACTTACTCATTGAAAATAACTTCGGCGTTGAGATTTTCGACTTTCTTTCTCCTATAAAAAAATGAAAACGTTTCTTTTTTTATTCAACAAAATATTTACAAAAATATCTAAATATAATATAAAAGTACTTTCAATAAAATAGAAGTGACAAAAAGACAAAATAAGACCCTAGGTTTGATCCAGGACACTGGCGGTTGCCAATCCGATTCACTACTATACACGCTAATAGAACTCAGGAATTGTAATGAAATAACGGACCGTATTCGAGTAAAATAAAGTGCTCAATACTGAGACGGTTCCAATAATGTGTCATAATATTTTAGAAATAATTTAGTAATCTAAAATATTCTTACCTTTTAACATCGTTCATATGTACGGCGTTTGATTTATATGAACGTTTTTTAGGCTTCACTTTATTTCCCATATTTATAAAATAAAATTGAAATCAAATTACGCTATTTTAACCTAAAGTATTTTATATTTACAAAAAAAGAAGATTATTTATAGAAAATTGATATAAAAAATGAATTTATAAATAAAATAATGAATTTACAGACGAAACTTTACAATAACTACAAACAATTCCGAGTCGAAATAAATCGGCGAGAAAAGCGACACGTCCATATAGCAACAGGCGTTGGCCGGCACTGTCGGTACACAGGCGTTTACGCACACATGCGTACGTATTATATTGCGAAATAATAATACGCGATTTACAGAAAATGTATTGATTGGATTAAAAAAATAAAACACTATTTCGTTAGTATGTTTCTTGTTGAATAATTTGTCAAAAAATCAGAATGATCGTATGTATTTTAATATGGTTTTTATTCGTTAAAAGATTTTTTTAGAGGTATCTTTGTGATTTTTTTCTATGAATTAAAATTTGTTGTATTATGTTTTCAACACACTACTTAACTAGATTATATCCTGAAGAATATCATATATTTTTCTGATTGTGTTAACTGCAGTGAATCAATATACTTTAACGCATTATAAAACTCGCGTTTAGCTCTTGTAGTCCCCTTAATATCTGTCTTATAAGTATTGTCCAATATATGAAAGTACTCTGTGGTATTATCTGTCAATAAGGTAGAACGCTCTGAATGTCTATTCGGATCAACCATACTTTTCCTATCTCAATGGGATCAACAGGCAAAAATTGTATGTTTTTTTTTTGGGATTTTATGACCTGGTAACTGGACCTTTAGGTCAAATCTTATTTAAAAAAATTGTATGAAGCCCGCACTTTTTTTTTTTAGATAGGGCCTCTCGTAGTTCAGCACACTAAGGCTGGTCACTACTCAACCGCGAACCTCGCGCTCGGACACCCCGCCTTTTTAGGGTTCCGTAGCCGAATGGCAAAACACGGAACCCTTATAGTTTCGATATGTCTGTCCGTCTGTCTGTCTGTCTGTCTGTCCGTCCGTCCGTCCGTATGTCACAGCCATTTTATTCCGAAACTACTAAGACTATACATGTGAAACTTAGTAGGTAGATGTATTCTATGAACAGCTTTCCGATTTTAAGACAAAAATTAAAAAATATTTAAAATAAAGGGGGATCCCCATACATGGAACTAAAACTGAAAATTTTTTTTTCATGTAACCTATGCGTGTGTGGTACTTATAGACAGGTCTTTAAAAATGATATAAGGGTTTCTAAAGCCACTTTTTCATAAAGTCAATCGTTTAAAAGATATAAGCTTCCAAAGTGGTAAAATGTCCCCCCCTCCCTCTAACTTCTATAATAATGGAGTGAAAAATCTAAAAAAATATATATGTCTGTAGATCTTAATGTAAACTTTCAACCAAAATTGGTTTGAACGAAATCGGGTAAGCAGTTTTGAGATACAGCATATTTTCTAAAACCGCAAATATAACTTTGTCATTCATACAAACACTATGAACAACAAAGTTATCTAGCGTAGTTGTAAAAATGCAAATAAGCTGGTTTCTAGAAATTTTAAAGGTTTTTAGGAACCCTTCATGGGCGAGTCTGGCTCGCACTTGGCCAATCGAGACGCGTCGAGCGCGGCGACCGATTCTCAAAAATAATCCTTATACCTAGCCTGATTCAGTATTCACGCGCGATGGCTTATTATTAGCGTATTTCATGCATAACTTTGGTGTTTCTATACCGATTTATATGATTCTGTTTTATGGTTAATAATGTTAACTTTTTCAATTAGGGGTGACTGAGAGTGTTATAAACGTAAGAGTAGACGAATATTATAATCAGAAAGCTTCGAACTGCTAAGCTATCGGGAGTTACACGTGTTATTGTGAGTCAACCATAAAAGATAGACATATGCTGTCGTGGGATATTTTTTATATAATTTTAAGGAGAACATTTCCGTCATAAATGATTTCTGTGTAGCTTTAACCATTAAGGTTGCACACGCGACGGAAGCTTAAAAAATGGAGTAACTTCTCCCGTTTTTCCAACATTTCCCTTCACTGCTCTGCTCCTATTGATTGTAGCGTGATGAAAAGTATACTATAACCTGCTCAGGAGTTTGAATATTAATTGTACCAAGTTTCGTTAAAATCCGTCGAGTAGTTTTTGTTTCTATAACGGTTATACAGACAGACAGACAGACAGACAGACAAAAATTTTACTGATTGCATTTTTGGTATCAGTATCGATCCCTAATCACCCCCTGATAGTTATTTTGTAAATATATTTAATGTACAGAATTGACCTCTCTACAGATTTATTATAAGTATAGATGAAGTTGGTACTTACACGCAGGCGTGTCAATCATTTACAAAAGTCACGTTAACGTTTGCGTTGTACGCAATAAATTTTTTCATATGAATTAATGTAACAAGAAGAATCTCAAAGTCAATCATAAGTATTTCCTAAAAAAGTGGCCAAGTGCGAGTCGGACTAGCCCATGAAAGGTTCCTTAGTAGAAAGTTCGACGAAAAATAATATTGATTTTATAGCGTTTGTGTAAATGACAAAGTTTTATACTAGGGGTTACCGATTCAGTGCGATGGTAGTTTTTTCAAACTGCGCCTGACGGCGAACAAATTTTTCGTGGCTCCTCTGAGGCGCCAAGCGCCAGGGACTTTCATGGCTCCTCTCGTGCGCCACCCGCCATGAAGTGTAACTTATCGCTTTTTCGTCGGATTCCACTTGTTATTGTTGTAGTCGCAACCCAACAGCGAACGTGAGCGGTTTTAAAGGTTCGTTTTACACTGCCTTCCGAAATTAAAGTTATTTTTGCCTTTGTAGTGTTTTTATATGGAAGTCGGTTCTATTTTTTGTTAAAAAATTTTTTTCACGCTTTTTAGTGGTCGGTTTGTAATTTATCTAGTTACAGAAGCCAAAATGTCAACTACTTATCACCTTTTACAAAATATTGCTTTCCCGGTGCAGAGCCGTTAATTTTTGAGGAGTTCTCCTGGTACATCACCATCAGCTCTACTTCACCATATGCATTGTGACGAGCATAAAGTGCTTTACATCTATATTCAAGTAATGTAATCGCAATCCACGAAATACTTATTATTGAGTAGTTTCGGTGGCCATTATCAGTTCCACTTCCTCAAATGGTGCTTTTCGAGAGCAGCTGCACAAGGTTCTATAAGAAATACCCAAAACGCTATAGGTGTGCCTATAATATTTGAAGAGTTCCCTCGATTTCTCCATGACTCCATCATCAGATCCAAACTTGACGACAATGGGACCAACTAGAAAGTATACCCTTTCAAACAAAAAAAGAATTTTCCAAGTCGGTCCAGCCATCTCAGAGTTATGAGGTAACATAAGTTCAAGACGAATTGTAAACCTCCTTTTTTTGAAGTCGGTTAAAAAAAGACACCTACCTACTTACCTGCCTACATTTCTCAATTTGCTTTTGTCATTGAATTTTTAATGTTCACCATACACTTACCTACCAAACATTTTCATTCCACTGTGCGTGGTTACGCACATAATTTTGAATAAGTGGAAAATTCAACAAAAGAGCGACAAATAAACCCGAGCAACAAACAGTCGCGTGTGACGTAAGATACCGCGACGCAGTCGAGATTGTGCAACTTACAGGTTCTGTCTCTTTCATTCAGATTAATCAGCAATATTTTATAGATTAACCTTAATAGTATACAGGTTAACCCGTATAAAGGTTAATCAAACAAATGGGTTAAACGTCTAACCGGTTAACCTTTTAATCCGATTAATGGGTCCTTGGTTATACTAGGGGTTACCGATTCAGTGCGATGGTAGTTTTTTCAAACTGCGCCTGACGGCGAACAAATTTTTCGTGGCTCCTCTGAGGCGCCAAGCGCCAGGGACTTTCATGGCTCCTCTCGTGCGCCACCCGCCATGAAGTGTAACTTATCGCTTTTTCGTCAGATTCCACTTGTTATTGTTGTAGTCGCAACCCAACAGCGAACGTGAGCGGTTTTAAAGGTTCGTTTTACACTGCCTTCCGAAATTAAAGTTATTTTTGCCTTTGTAGTGTTTTTATATGGAAGTCGGTTCTATTTGTTGTTAAAAAAAATTTTCTCACGCTTTTTAGTGGTCGGTTTGTAATTTATCTAGTTACAGAAGCCAAAATGTCAACTACTTATCACCTTTTACAAAATATTCCTTTTCCCGGTGCAGAGCCGTTAATTTTTGAGGAGTTCTTCTGGTACATCACCATCTACTACATCATCAGCAACAACATCTTCACGATATGCATTGTGACGAGCATAAAGTGCTTTACATCTATATTCAAGTAATGTAATCGCAATCCACGAAATACTTATTATTGAGTAGTTTCGGTGGCCATTATCAGTTCCACTTCCTCAAATGGTGCTTTTCGAGAGCAGCTGCACAAGGTTCTATAAGAAATACCCAAAACGCTATAGGTGTGCCTATAATATTTGAAGAGTTCACTCGATTTCTCCATGATCCCATCATCAGATCCAAATATGACGACAATGGAACCAACTAGAAAGTATACTCTTTCAAACAAAAAAAGAATTTTCGAAATCGGTCCAGCCATCTGCGAGAAATGAGGTAACATACATAAAAAAAAAGTTCAAGACGAATTGAGAACCTCCTCCTTTTTTTTGAAGTCGGTTAAAAAGATATCAGTCCACTAAAACGTCACTCCGTGACTTTTCACATAAGGCCCGCCGCTGATTGCAATTTTGTCGTCGTGACTTTTTGTCACTTAGTAAAGTGCAATGAAAACTATACTGAGTGCGCTCCAAGGATCTTCTACCTACTAACTGGATTGCTTACGAATGATTCCAAGAATACAGAAAGTCTTTCTTAGCTGTTAAACAATAGTGTATAAACTTGCACGCATAAAACTGAAGGAAATATTCGTTCCGAGCGAGACAGTGCGTGTGTGGACTGTGTCCCTTTCTTCTGTGTGTCAGATTAAAAATATTTATTTCAATGGTAATTTTTTCGACCTGTCTGTTGTAGTAATAACACCTGAGTTGTAAACTTCTTTGGAATTCTATCTTTAAAATGAATTACCATTATTACTGTATGCATATTAATGAAAATTAAAGTTATTTTACCATGCAATCACAAGATGTTTAAAACAAAAATAAATGGAATTTCTAACAATTAGTAGTATACTATATATAATATATTATACTATCATGGCAATTACTACTTTGCCGGCTGACGTTTACTTGACATCTGTAAGTTTGTAAATTTGCATTATATTTAATTTTGTGAGTTTTCGTAATATTAAAGTGCAAGATACTGTAACCATGGTAAGAACGTGTTTTGTGGTTAATTGCAAGAGTGAAGGGTACCCCGGGTCTGGAATTTCCTTTTATAAGTAAGTTTTGTGACTTTGTTTACAAATTACATTTAGGGTGACTATGTTATCAATGTAAAAGTGGATGTTCTTCTCTTTATTCTTATTTATTATTTTTCTTTCTTCTCATTATTTATTATTTTTTGTTATTTTAAGCTTTCATAAAAATGATGATCTGCGAGACCGGTGGCTCAGTGTTCTACACAGAAAAAGGTCAGAAACGGTTCCAAAATTTGTAGCCGCCATTTCAAGCCCGAAGAAATATTGCATTTCGAAACAAGATCAGATGATGCCATTCAATCCATTTTCCCTAAAGTAAGTTATCAATCTTTACAAATGACATGAAGATCACCGTTTCGAAATAGAATATGAGCGTAGCAAGATGAATTTTGTTTTGTTCTCATCAATCTATTATTATTTTAGATTCCTGTTAAAGCGAAACAAATAAATGTTTTAAGTACTATAATATTGAAACCCACTAAAGAAAAGAATATACAACCTGTACTGGGCACATTCAAAGATCTGGTAAGTGAAAGTTATGAAAGGAGTCAAATTAATAAGCATAAAAGTCGACATTTTAGTTGATTTATTTACTTTTGCTTCGCAAATTGAAGGCAAAAATATTTTATATCATTTTGGCCAAAAACTCAGCTACGCAAACTTGCTTACAAGTGTAGTTTATTGTATTAATAATTACTTATAACTTAATTACTTAACTTTTATCCACTGCAGTTAGTTAATGTCGACAAATAATAATTCATAATTTAAAGATTATTTCCATGCTTTTAACTAATAATAGTGTAATACATTTTTTAGGGTTGTGTCAAGCCAATCTTGTAACAAACCTGCAGCTGCAACATATGAGGAACTAGATAATGTAGAACCAACCTAATAATAATAACCTTATAATTGTCATTCGATCTGCCTCCTTTATGTTTAGAATTATGTATGTTAATAATATTGATTTCTAACCTTAAATAGCACATGTGGTGTTAGCCTGTAATTAATTGTTACACTTATAAATGTAATATGACTGTTTCATACAAATGTATAGTGTAAACAATTGTAGGTAACCTAAATAAATATATACATAAATAAATTATATCTCTTCTGTTATTCTTTCTATTTATAATCATCGTTTTTCATGAAGGGTTTTAGTAGTTTTCATTATATATAAACAACATTGCATCATTTTATGTTTAGTCTACTGGTTCTGACCGTACAAGTGTCGAATAAACGTAGATTACCAATTAATGCACGTTTGTTTGGACGTCTATACCACTGCCTATCAAGGCCAAGCCTTCGAAGAATTGCCAGCTGGTGATTCTGTTATTAATTCTGTATCTGCAATAATTGTATTTGTATCACGGGTCTTAACCACTTTGAAAGTTTTTAATTCAACGCAATAAAGCCTGCTTAACAAAACCAATTTTGCATTTAGCCTGCATAAGGAAGGGTTTATTATAGAAATTAGCGCGCTCAATATAAGTTAACGTTTTCGCCCACGTGGAATTCTGTTATATCGCGCTACCGAGCAACTGTTCAAAAATCTGAGATAGAAAGAACCCTATATAGTTCCCAGGGTTTTAAACTATCTCTATGCCAAATTTTTTCGAAAGCGGCTCTGTGATTTAACCGTGAAAGCGTAACAGACCGATACAGACCTTTGTATTTATAATTGAAATATTTCTTTCTTTCTATTTAATACGTTATTAAGAAAAAAACCGGCCAAGTACGAGTCGGACTCGCGCATGTAGGGTATTTTTATAGGTAGGTAATGAATGGTACGGAACCATTACCTATAAAAAGCGCCAAAAAAATCACAACTGTTGTATGGGAGTCTTCCTTAAATATTTATTTTAATTAATTTTTAGTATTTTTTGTTATAGCGGTAACAGAAATACATCATTTGTAAGGTTAATAATAAGTGTCTTAAAAAAACCTGCAAATATTGCATTCAATAAAATTGTCCTTACGTTTATCACGAATTGATATCCACACTACTAGAAAGAGATAGCTAGGTCCTTCGAGGGTATACTCTTCGCTTCGCGTCCGCATTCCAGTTTAGGTACAAGTTCCTTGGTGCGCTCATTATGGTGACGTGATAAGACGGTGACAAATAGTTGCAGCGACAGGCAGCACCGGAGTGACGTGACTGTCACTCGCCCTGTAATTACTATGGGAGTCCGCTCACTGGTGACTTTTTGTCACTCAGCCGTAAAGATAGGCGTTTAAAAGGAAAGCATATAATAAAACATGATATCTAAAATAAGCGTATAAGCAGATTAGTTTGACAACCTCGTTGAAGTCCATTACAAAAATGAACGCGTCTGAACGCGATTTGTTACCCAAGGACAGATTCAGTGACAGCAGGTCACAGGTGACAGTAACAATAAGTCACGGTGACAAAAAGTTGCAATCAGCGGCGGTCCTAAAGGTGAACGCAGACCTAGCCGCACCGCAGTCTCTACAGTCCCCGCAGTCATCGCTTTTTGTTAATGGCCTCGCACATCTATCCGCGCCGCAGTCGCTGCAGTCGTTCCCGTCGCCGCACGCATCGCACTTGCAGTGTTGCCAGATTTTTGAAAGCATTATCTCAATTCAATTCAATTCAATTATTTATTTGCATCTTAAAGGATTACAATATTACTTAAAAACTAGCACATAGCAAAAAGTATCAGTAAAAATAATATAGGATCATCTGCAGCCGAACTAGGTAAACACCTGTATCTCGGCATACAGCGCCAATCCTCTCAGTCTATGACATTGAAATTTTATCAAATCAGCAAGTACAGTATTTCTTTAAACTTAAAAAAAAAAACACTTAAAAGTAATACTTTATACAAATAATTATAAAATTAGAATTAGGACTTAATTTACTTAAAATCTAACTAAGTTATAGGTTTATTTCGTGTGTGTATGAGTATGGATTAAAGGGTGAGTGTATATGTGTGAGTCAGAGTACGTGTGAGGGTGTATGTGCATGTGTAGTGTGTATGAGAGTATCTGTATTCTTACATTGTGCCAAAGAGTATCAATCTTTCGAGTTAACTATAGGAAAAAACTCCTGATTATTCAGTAACTTCCATAAGCTTTTCTGTCTCATCATAGGTTAGTGTTAGTAAGTAATTTTTTACCCTAGTTTTGCATTGGGTCTTATTCAGAGAGTAGATATTAATTGAAGTATTGATTTTGTTATACCTATATATAAGGGCCTAAAAAGGCAAAATATTTACGAATAAAGGACGTATGAGGGTGGTGATTGCGAGTACACACTGTTCTGTTCCTTCGCCTATATTTTAGATTAGGGTCATATTCTAAAACTGTATGTTGCTTTAAAACAATACCTTGTAAAAACAACTGCCGTACACTAAGTACTTCGCAATATTGGTACAACAGGGTGGTAGGAAAAAGACGCGGTTTAAAAGTGCAGATCTTAAGAATAGCACGTTGTGCAATCTCAATTGGTTTGATTATTGTTTTTGAAGCTCCTCCCCATGATGTGATGCAGTATGATATTACAGATTGGCACAAGGCAAAGTAGATTTGTTTCAATAATACAGCATCCACAACGTGTCTCAGCTTTTTCAAAACGAACATGAGTTTTCTGACCCGGGTACTGAGTAATTTTATATGTTCTCTAAAGCTAAGGTTACTGTCTATAATGACCCCCAAATATTTTATGTTGTCTACATGTTCTATTGGTTTACAGCTACAGTTTATATCTAAGCAACATACATGCGGGACTATTTTGTAGTTGCTCCTAATTAATTTTGACTGGCGAATACTAAAAGTTAGATATTTAGTTTTATCAGTGTTGAGTGTTAAAAGGTGGAGTCGAAGCCAGTTGTTTACAATGTTAAATCCCGTTTGCGCTGCATTAAAGACCTCATCCCATGTGTCAGCAGAGAAAAGGAGAGCTGTGTCGTCAGCATACGATATTATATCTCCTTTTGGGATGTTTATGGATGTGAGATCATTAATATAAATGAGAAAGAGGCTAGGGCCTAAAATACTGCCCTGAGGAATGCCGTAGGAGACTACGCAGTCAGTGCTCACATGACAACCAATTCGGACACATTGATTCCGTCCGCTAAGATAGCTTTCAAAGAGACGCAGTTGCGTTCCTCTAATTCCAAGTTTGAAAAGCTTCGTAATCAAGATGGGAATTGAAATAGTATCAAATGCTTTTTTTAAATCTATGAATATAGACAAACATTTCTGCCCCATGTCAAGATTAGTACTAATGTAGTTGGTTAGTGTATTAACTGCATCGTCAGTAGATTTACCTACTCTAAATCCAAACTGATTTTTTGCCAGGTATTTCTTTTTTTCCATATCTTCTATACTTATAATAAATCTGTAGAGAGGTTAATTCTGTACATGAAATATATTTACAAAATAACTATCAGGGGGTGATTAGGGATCGATACTGATGCCAAAAATGCAATCAGTAAAATTATTGTCTGTCTGTCTGTCTGTCGGTCTGTCTGTCTGTCTGTCTGTCTGTCTGTATAACCGTTATAGAAACAAAAACTACTCGACGGATTTTAACGAGACTTGGTACAATTATTTTTCATACTCCTGAGCTGGTTATAGTATACTTTTCTTCACGCTACAATCAATAGGAGCAGAGCAGTGAAGGGAAATGTTGGGAAAACGGGAGAAGTTGCTCCATTTTTTAAGCTTCCGTCGCGACTGCAACCTTAATGGTTAAAGCTACACAGAAATCATTTATGACGGAAATGTTCTCCTTAAAATTATATAAAAAATATCCCACGACAGCATATATCTATCTTTTATGGTTGACTCACAATAACACGTGTAACTCCCGATAGCTTAGCAGTTCGAAACTTTCTGATTATTATTCTGCTCCGTAATTTAAAACCACCACAACTTTGCAATGGAACTCGGCTAAAAGTAACCCAGTTGCAACAAAATATAATTGAGGCTCAAATTTTAACAGGTTGCGGTGCAGGAGAAACCGTCTTTATTCCCAGAATTCCCATAATACCAAATAATTTTCCATTCCAATTTAAAAGAACGCAATTCCCAGTATCGGTGTGTTATGCAATGACAATTAATAAGGCTCAAGGGCAGACTTTTCGTGTTGCTGGAGTAGATCTCGGTGTCAGTTGTTTCTCGCATGGTCAGTTGTACGTCGCTCTTTCCCGGGTTAGCATTTCTAGAAATCTTTATGTTCACGTGCCGGACGGGTCAACTTTCAACATAGTTTACCCGGAAGCTTTGCGCTGAAGTATTTTCGTTCTATAGGTACTTAAGCCTCATGTGAACGTGATCTAAACAATATTACCAATACATTAACTTAATAACACACAAGGAGTTACACGCTGACGGAGTCGCGGGCACAGCTATTAACAATAATATTGTGCGGTTCGGTATTGCGATATTTTTCAACAGTATTATAGATTGACATATTATATTTCCCTACTAAATTACGAAGGTTAATCTGTCTGTTACATCAAAATCACTGATCCGTGAGGAAGGACATAGGCTACTGGCTTTTTACGAAATACGACGGAAACGTGGACGAAGTCGCGGGCAACAGCTATCTATACTAATAATATAAGGCTGAAGAGTCTGTTTGTTTGTTTGAACGCGATAATCTCAGGAACTACTGGTTCGAATTGAATTTTTTTTTAATTAAATAGTCAATTTATAGAGAAAGGCTATATATCGTTACGCTAAGGCCAATAGGAGCGGAGCGCCAATGAAGAATGCTTCAAAATCGGGGTTAAATTTAACGTTAGCCCAAAGTAACTATTCCACGCGGACGAAGTCACGGGCAAAAGCTAGTAGTTTATAAGTCTGTTATTAATGAGCTTTTCTAATAATTTAGACATGGCGGGTAAAATTGAAATTGGACGATAATTTGATACTTCATTTTCTATACCTCTCTGTACCGAAGATTTAAAAAATCTGTATAAAATCTGTATTTGGTATTGGTATTTTGCTCTTTTGTGTAATTTTATCTGTAGGTGCTATAATAGGGAATAAGCAAGTAATTATTTGTACGAGAATAAGTAATTTTATTATAAACCGTTGACAGAGATTCTCTGTCTACTTTATAACTCTGGCAACACTGCGCGCCGTGGATGTGAATGACTTCATCCGCGCTGCGTGCTGGTGACGTCATCAGCTGCGGCTTGGGGAGTTCGGTCGTTTCAGGGACTGCGGCGCGGGTAGGTGTGCGAGGTTGCATAGAACTTCATATAAAGAATTCGAATGCAAAGACTGCGGCGCGTGCGGTGCGGCTAGGTCTGCGTTCACCATAAGTACGTACATTTTGGTACATATTTTTGGCAAAATTGTGGTGGCTTCTCCACAAAAGCTAATTACCAAGAATTGAAGTTGAAATTAAATATCTCACCATGACGAGTGCAGGTCCTTCTACCTAGCATGGGCTACAACGTAATTATCAATTAATCGACACTAAAAATGGAGGAAAGATGTTATTGCATTCGGGATATCTCTAGGTACTTATTTTTAAGAAATAATAAATTTTCAAGTGTGTGGGTGTGTAGGTGTACCAATAAAAGACGTCAGAAATGTACCGGTTCAGTGAAATTAACGAATGAAAATGAAACATTCTATTGATTGTAAACCAGATGCACCAAGAAACAAAATTAGTGTTGTCATGGACAAAATAAAGAAAGAAGTCGCGACAAACTTCAATCCAATAAAAAAAATTCAAACAAAGGTCAATAACGAAGAGGAGCACCAAAAGTAAAAATATTGATAAATCTATTGCTGGATTGACGGAGAATTACAAAACAATTGTTGTACTTAAGCAAAAACTGTAATTTATTTTCACTGTTTTTTATTTTATTATATGATTATGTATGGTTATTAAATTTTTAAGATATTTCGTAGTGAGTATTAATTTAATGGAACAAACCTGTCCATTTTTGTTCTCAACATTACTTACTGATATGTCTTAAAAACAAATAAAAATGGCCACGTCCTGGCTGAGGGCTCGCCGGAATGTCATTTTTTGAAATGTGAGGGCTCCCCGGACTAGGGATCCCCGGAATGGGGGCGCAACGGCCTGATCCCCGAAATGGAAGGTAGGGGAAGGTGGGGCAGCTTCATACAGTTTTTATATTTCGTCTTATAGAATGCTCTCGAGTATCGATATCTACATCGATTCATCAAAAACCAAAAATCTTACTATCTGACTTTATATAAAAAAACATGAAATTTGTGTAAATACACTTGTACGACTTTTTGTAACACTTGAAAGAAAAAAATGTATGAATGTACCCCACATGCGGGGCACTTACATACAGCCTATGGGGCAGATTCATACATGTGAAAAAATACACAAGTTTTGCGTGAAATGTTTATTTATTTATCAAAACACAACGTTCATGAAAACAAAAGCAATATTAGTCTCTATTAACAAATAATACGTACATACCTAATCATATTATAAAAAAGAAATATAGTTAGTTTTTATTTTTATGGCACCGAAGCACGGTGGGCTGGAATCCTCAAGTGGGGACTTAAGGAATCAAATGAGTATTTTTGAATTTTATGTACTAATACAAATATTTTTTGTTATATGTAAATTTTTTATACCTTGTATGTTTAAGATCTCAGGGAGATGAATGAAATAAGTGGGTAAACTGTTATTTTGATTAGTGAAATTACACACTACTTCTGGTAGATCGTGTTTCACGCTATTGAACGTGTACTCGGCCAGCTACTTTCGCAGCTTTGCAAAAAACTAGGGCCCGACCACCATAACGAGCATTCACCGATAGAATCGGCCCTCGCCCCGCGAGAAACAAGGTCCGCCGGATTGTCCTTCGATGGTACATACCTCCACCTGTCACCGGCAGTGCTTTCCTGAATTTCAGCGACTCGATTACGTACAAAGGGTTTTAGCTGATTTGGTAATGTGTTAAGCCAGCGACTCGATTACGTACAAAGGGTTTTAGCTGATTTGGTAATGTGTTAAGCCACCCCAATACGATCATCGAGTCGCTCCAAAATAGTCGCTTAACTATGGCATAGTTAGAGATTCCATTACGGTAGTACACAGTCTTGTACCCAATAGCGCAGCACAAAGTTCAAGGCGCGGAATAGTTAGTCTTTATTGGCGCTACGCGATTTTTGGACACTAAAAGTTGTACACATACTGATCCATCACTACATACTGACCGAGCATATATGCATGCACCATATGCCCTTTCTGAGGAATCACAAAAAATATGCAATTCATGTTCCACTGCTAGGTTGCAGCAGACCCATCGTGGAACGTTTAACCTGTTCAGACTGGGAAGTGTGCGAACAAAAGTAGACCACATCTCTATTATTTCAGGTGAGACTTCATCATCCCATCCGGACTGCTCAACCCATAATCGTTGCATTATTAACTTTGCTTCTACAATTACAAGGGCCAACCAGCCCTAGGGGATCAAACATTGTATTTTTCGAGTTATAGACCCCTAAACTTTGTATGAAATATTAATTGGTTTTTGGTTTAATCTGACATGTTTTAATATTGTATTACAGAAATATAGCAAAAAATCAAATTATTGGTAAACATTCTACACCACCCTCATGACGTCATTTATTTTTCACGATACCCACTCACACCACCACAGATAACTTTAAATAAGTCAGAGAATTGAGCTGTCGATAGTGCGCAAATCATTTGCTTGTCATAAATCATTGACGCGGCCAAGGAGTTTTAATCTTACAGCTCCTGAAATATAAACCTAGAACTTTTTTGCATTTTCACTAGTTTTGACAAATTCAAGTCCGGATTTAACATAGTGTATTACATACTCTTTGGATTTAACAAAACACTTCTGATATCTGCGATGCTTTTTCAGCGAGATACCGGCGAATCGTTTGTTGTTTGTTGCGCCGTTTTAATGGCGCGACCATAAGGTTTTTCTCTTATAGCTCTTAAATTATAAAACTGTATTTTCATTCGTTGCAATGACTAAAGAAACTCTATGGACTTGATATACCTACAAAATAAACGTGCCATACCTACAATAACTGGTATTTCAAAATGGCGGATTGAACTAGTGACGCTACTCAAGAATCAAAAGAATTTTATCGATATATTTAAAATATCTACTTACCACCTACGTCGACGACGACGACGTTTACTGATTTCTCTTAAGATTGAGTAATAAAATTGTAACTTTCAGCGTCTTTTTGGATTACGTATTTTAAAAGGATTCGAACTTTTCGATGAAAGCTGGCTTTTTTCGAAATCGCGGTTTGTTCCATACAAACACACTTTTACGCTTCGGCGTACCATGTTACTGGACATTTTTTGTTCGT
Source organism: Tholera decimalis (assembly GCA_943138885.2). Classification (NCBI taxonomy): domain Eukaryota; kingdom Metazoa; phylum Arthropoda; class Insecta; order Lepidoptera; family Noctuidae; genus Tholera; species Tholera decimalis. The sequence goes on from OW964556.2 coordinate 22,917,006, forward strand.
CTGTGAGTCCTCTCCCCATAAATATCAATTTCATCGTGCCCCGCGATTTCGAAAAAACATCAATATGTTGGCGGGTCACATCGGTTCTATTCCCTTTACGTGCAGCTGTAAATCCTATATACATACTATGCTTATGGCATAATCGATTAGCTGTCAACATTTATTTTTATTTTATTTTTTATTTATTTTCGCATTTTATCTGTGAAATTGGTTGTTGCCCTGCACTGGTTGATGGTGATCACCGGGGTGATTTTGGTTAGGTACGAATCTCACACTCCCTGTTCTTTTCCCCAAAGGTTCAGGTGCCTTTTGAAGGTACCCCCCCGATAACAAAAAAAAAGATATCCCAGTGCAGAGTAAAAGCCTCCCTCCCCTCGCCTTTTTCCAAACAATCGTATCTGCTGTTAGAGCATCCAACCAGGAAATTAAAAAGCAAAATACACGGAATGCAATAAACTAAGTTGGTATCCATTGATTATTTCTTAGCTATTTATTCGGATTGCTCATGACCATGAGTACATTTACATCTATTCTATGCTCAAGTACCTAAACCTTGCTGCAACGAGATATAAGACTGGGCTAGTTATTTTGCATACCCTGCTGGCCTTCTACCGTATGTAGATTTTAACTTTCAACAGTTTAGTAGTAAAAATGCTGGAGTGCTTAGGGAACGGCCTTGTCATCATAAAACAACTAAACCCGCCCTTAGGCTTCTGAATGGCTTCACTCAAAATGTTTTACATCACCGTCTTACAGATTTCGGGCGTTTTATGGGAATTTATTTAACACAAAAAACCCAATAACACTTCAGCCGACCTGGGAATCGAACACAGAACCTCATGCTCAGCAGTTGAGCTTGCAACCACTAGACCAACGAGGCTTTCTTGTAAACGTGAACGGATTGTTGCTAGGTGGTATTATAGTATGAAAATAATAAATAAAACGCAAGATTATGATTAAATTATCTCTTTATAAAGCACTCACAATTTACATTTTTAATATTTTCTACAAAACTAAAACTAAAATATATAAAAAAACACTTAAAACTATAAAAATGGCAGTTCACGAGTATCGGGAGCGAGATCCAAGCTACTAGTGGTTAACTCCCCAGAAAAAAAACCTCATCGCAATAAGAGCTGTTTCGAGTACTGCCTTCTGTATCAAGCACTTTATCCAGCCATGCAACGCCAGCTTCGACAGATGGTCGACGAAGTTTTTCGCTATCAGCCCATTGCCGAATACGATAATGACAGTCGATTGCACATTCCACATATCAACAACCTCATAGACTAAGTCGAGACACTTTATATGTTTCTCTTTCTCAGCTTTCACAAGGTTCTCGTCATGTGGGATGGTAACATCGATTATTATTGTGTGGCGCACTAATTTACATTTTTCTTAAAAAAAAATAATAATCTGGATTGTGTGTAAATAATATATTTAAAATTAAAAGCTTATCAATTTATATTTAAGAGATACCTATGCATTGAGAATTAGGTGTTGTAACGAAACACATCATACCGGTATATATGTAACTCCATGTTTCGAGACGACTCCAGCACAGGATCCAGATTTATTTTCATTATCAGGCAAATGAAGAGTCTAAAAAATAATAAACATGTGAGTGAACAAATACCTCTAATAAGAATATAGTAAACTACTTTTTTTTATGAAAAACAGCTGTTCTAAATGTTGATTTATTTAACTTAGTTTTACTTAAGTAAATTTAATAAATAAATAAGTTTAATTTGATTCATAAAATTTTATTTCATTAAATTGGGTGTTAAAAATTTTAAATCTTTTATCATGTTGGCCATTAATTACTATGGTTTATTCAGTAGGTAAGCCTGAAGAGAGATTTTTTTAATTTGTTATTTAATCAAATACGAATATTGTCGATTATTGCAATAAAAAATCCTGGAATGCTTACCAGTGCACCTGGGGTAGAGGAAGTACTCGGGGAAGGGAAGATAATTTTGTACTCCAGTGGCATGTCTCCAATTGTTGCACTTGCAACCTCATTTTGATCTCTGTCAGTCAATATCCCCGAAACACTTTTTCTGGTCAAAGCCTGCAACAAGTATGTGGTTGATACATATAAGTAATTAACTTCTGAACTACACATGTAGGTACTACATGAATAAATGGCACTTCATTTCAAAATTGTATAAATTTGAAACAATTGAATAAATACTTTATACGAACATTATTATATGAATGTTAACATTAACTGCCATATATTAAATAAATAATATTAAAATATTGCCTATCTGACTTCCACAACCCAGTAGCTGGGTAACACTCCAAACCCCAGGCTACTACTGAGAAATTTCTTACAGAAACACCCAATAGCACTTTTTGCCCGACCCGGGAATCGAACCCAAGATCTCGTGATCAGCAGCCGCGCTTGCGAACACTCGACCAACAAGGTAGTTTTAAATTAAAAACAAAGTTACTGAACTTACATTATAATAATATGTACTATACTGGATTGAAAAAATAATAAAATAATTTGCACTATTCTTACCCATAAAGTCTGTGATGGAAGGGCTTCATCACGTAATTTAACTACATTCTTAGTTCTGTTAAAACATGAATTTTCAAATTGCAGTGAACATACAAAGACATATTTCCTTGCAGTGTTTATATTTTCCACACCAATTATCTTGAGCCAAGCATTTCGCCTTTCTTCAATCTTAGGTAATCTAAAAGTAATATGTTCATTTTATTTATACATTGTGCAATCAATAATTTGATTTTCTTAGATAAAATTAGTGTTAAATTTATCGACACGTAAATCACCATTGCTTCAAGTACAACACTAATTCTCAAACAAACAAAAATGCTTTTACGATATTTGGGTGAAATAACTGCAAATATATGAAAATAAATAGGGATTTTGATAGAATTTTTCATCTTATACCGTTTACAGAAAGCACACGTGTTTAACTATACAAATAATATGGAAAATATTTTAATTATGTAGTACGTACCGATGTAATGTTATATTTGCCGGTTTGGTCCTTGTTTTGTTTGTGCAACCAATAATACTGCACCGCGGCATCTTCCTACATACCGATTATCACCTCTGAATACAGTTATTCACATAAAACCACTGATCCACAACGAAACTTATCAAAATATATCCACAAACAACGCTGTTTGACAGATCACCTACCACACGACCGGGATTCAGTGATGTGACGACTACGAAAAGAGTTGCCAGAATGATAATCATGAAAACTAGTGTTATCTCTTTTTGCTCATATAAACAACCATAAGCAAAAATAAGATGACAGTATGTTTAAGTCTGGGTTATAGAAATACAACATATTTGTATAGGGTGCACTGGGGTAATTCAGAAAATGGGTATATTCTGAAAGTTCAAAAATTCTACTTATCGTAGCCATATTTTCCTATTGACAACATTGATTTAGATGCCGTCTTTATTGTCCTTACCGCGTCCAGTGTTGCCATATATACAGATTTCTCCGTATTTATACAGATTTTCGATGTGTGATACAGATTAGCACTAGATACAGATTTTTATACAGAATTTTCTAACTCTGTTGTCTGTCAAATTACCATATTCAACTTAAAATAGAATCAAAATAAATGACATAGATACCGCGTTACACACCATTGTATGATCCTATTCTTTATGGTTATTTTTTTTTCACAAACAATGTTTATTTTTAGTGTGGCAGCATTATAAGTTTCAATCGCTCTGCTCGGGAAATCCCCCAAAGTTCTACGTGCTCTCCAAGGTACTTCGCTCTCGTCTTCTTATAGTGCGTGCGAAAAATACGTCAATAATTAATAACATAGGTTCAAACTTTTACTTAATTTAATATTTATATTGATTGTATTTTTGTGAACCATTATGGCATCTAAAAAACCCAGAGTGATGCAAAAGTTTAATCGGAACTGGATGGAAGATTCTTCATATAAGGCGTGGTTGAAACCTACTAATAAAGGTGATTATTTTGTTTTCTTTACATTTTGTAATACAGATCACTCAGTTGGAAGTGCTGGAAAGAATGATCTCTTTAGACACGCGAAAACAAACAAACACCAAAATTCAAGTTCTGCTCCTGGTGGATCTAGCTCGCAAACATTATTGACAAAATTTTCAAACAAAAATATTGAACCAGTCAAAAGAGGAGAGATTTTGCTCGCAGCGTTTATAGCTGAACATAAATAAAACGAATATAGCAATGATGATGATGATTAATATTCTATTTTGGTTAATTTGATTATACAGATTTTATACAGATTTTAAGTTAAAATAGCATACAGATTTAATACAGATTTTAGCAGTTTCTACTACAGATAAAAGGTTCAAAGCATCTGGCAACACTGACCGCGTCAGTCATCGTGAGGAGCTAGTGTCAACATTGTGTGCGTAGCGTCAACTTTTATCAAAAGAGTGTTTTTCGCGCCATTTTTGTTGATTCGCAATAACTTCCTAATCCTTCAAGCCTAACCACTACCCGAGCCATCATGCACATTCGAAGAATTGCTTTTAAGAAAAATACAACAGGATAAAAAAGATAATAAACCAACAAAAAGAAACGTATCACTAAAGGCGCTGAAGTAATAACTGCAAAAACGGGTTATAAAATTTTAGAAGAAACGAAAAAAGCTCAAGGTTTGAAAGCGATAGCTAAAACACCAGTAAAATTTACAAATAAAGAACAACAAGAGTAAAACAAGAGGAAAATTCTGAAATCAATCAGCCAGGCCCTTCAAGCATAAGAAATAAAAAAAAAAACGAAAACGCTAGTCTTCACTTGACAGCATAACTAGTGTATCCGACATCATAAATAAATAAATAAAATAAAAAGCCTTTTATTTCTTGCATTATAAAATCCAGCTTAATAATAGATTAAAAGTTGTTTGGAAAAGAAAATTAATACATGCTAGTTTTTACAATCTATATCTTAATACTATTGTTAATTGCAAGAACCCCTCCTCAGGCGAAGGTGAAGGCCTCCTCTAAAGAAATCCATTTATCTCTGTGTTGCGCTATTTGTGGCCAGCAGGGGCCAGCGATTTTGACTATTTCGTCTTCCCATCTCATATAAGGTCTGCCTCTGAAGCGCTTACCCAGTGGGCCCTTCCATTTAGTTACCCTGCCGGTCCACCTCTCGTCTGTTAGCCTCGCTACGTGCCCTGCCCACTTCCACTTTAGTTTTTTAGCAAAGCTTAAAGCATCTTTGGCTTTGGTTATTTGTCTAATTTTAGTGTGTCGAATTTTTTGGAGCTTTTTAATATTCAGCATGCTTCGTTCCATTCCGCGTTATATAGAAAATATAGAAATATATTCTGGTTCAACGTCTTGAGCCTGTAGAGCAGTCTAAATACTGGAGTGAGACACGGTGTCGAAAGCTTTTTTTATAATCTACGAATGCGATGTAGAGCGCTCTTTGCTTTTCCTTGTATTTTTCTATTATTAATTCTAGTGTGTATATGATCGATGGTTGAAAATTTCTTACGAAAGCCTGCTTGCTCGATTGGTTGTTTTGATTCTATTGTGACGCTAATTCTTTTGTTTATGATAGAAGAGAACAATTTGTAAATACATGAGAGTAAACTTATAGGTCTGTAGTTAGCAATGTCTTTCGGATCTCCTTTTTTGTAGATAAGAATTATTTCTGATTCTAGCCATTGTGATGGTATTTGGGCAGTTACTAAGATTTGGTTAAATAAATATGTTAAGGGTGGAATCAGTATCGCGTTTGCGGCTTTAATGGTTTCGTTGGAAATTCTGTCGGTCCTGTGCTTTTTTCTGTCTTTAGTCTTTTTATCTCTTGTAAGATTTCATTTTCGGATATTGGTGTTATATTTTCACTCTCTTTAATGTTTGTAGGATTAGCATAGCTATGGTTTGTGCACCCTTTGTCTTTGGCGCTATATAAAGCTTTGTAGAAATCTGTAGCTACCCCTATAATTTCCCTACGATTATTCACTGTCCTGTCTTCCCGGTTTAAACTATCTATCCAGAGCTTGTATGTTTTTAATTCTTTAAGAGCTTTTTTTGAGCTTCCTGCTTGTTTCAAGTGTTTTTCATAAGTCAACGATCTGTAAGTTTTATAGTCGTGTCTTATGTACTTACTTGTTAGCTTGTATAGTGCTGACAGTTCATTTTTTCAGCTCGAGTTTTTGTCTTAGCATGCTGAAGCTCCTGTTTTCTTCTGATGAGTGCCAACGTACGTTCTCTTAAGACTCTATGGGTACCTTTTGATGTTTCTTTAGGCGTTCGTGCGTCACGTAAGCTCTGAGATATGGCATTTGTTAGTTTGTTATAATAGTCTTGTACTGATGTTTTTCCTTGGCACATAGTTATATCTTGTAGATGAGACAAGAGGCCTTGTTTATAGTTCGATATTTCTCTGTCTGATTTCAATGATAAATGTCCCTTGTTTTTATATCCTGTGCGTTTCTTCTTTTGTTCTGTGATGGTCAAGGTTGCTCTGATTGGTCTGTGATCTGACGGATAGTTTAGGTTTAGGACTTCTATATTTTGGCATAAGTTGGGTGTATTTGATAATATATAGTCTATTTAGTTTTTGTATTCTCCGGTTGGAGAGCGCCAGGTCCATCTTTGGTTGGGCTTTTTGAGATAGAAAGTATTTAGAATTGCTAGTTTGTGTTCGAGGGCGAATTCGATAAGCCTCTGGCCTCTGCCATTTCTTTCGCCGTAACCGTAGGGCTTCATGATTAAACGTTCGTCTTTTCTTGGTTGTCCTATTTTGGCATTAAAATCCCCCAATATAAAACAATTTTTATAAGCTTGGGTGATAGCTTTGTTGACATTTGAGTAGAAAGAGTTAATCTCGTCCTCGCTTGCTGCTTCAGTTGGCGCATATACTTGTATAAGTGACATGGCCAATCCGTGAATATCCAAGTTTAGTAATGCGACTCTATCGTTTATACCAGTGAAGCTTACGATCCATTTTTTGCAATATTTATTTATTATAAAGCCGACTCCATTTCTACCTGGTATGTGTCCGGTGTAGCATAGTATGAAATTTTCATGTTCTTCAATTTTAGTGCCTTTGCGCCTTATTTCGCACAAGCCAATTATGTCGTATTTAATTCCTTGTATTGCTTCGCTTAGTTCGATTAATCGTTCGTGAGTAGATAAAGTTCTTACGTTGTAGGTTATTATACACACATCAAAAGTGTCTAGGGATCAAGCATTTTTATGCGGATATCTTGAGATTGAGATGTGGCTTTGTAATAAATTTATGATTTTATAAATTTATATGGATCCTTTTTGGTGCATTTCATAATTTGAAACAGGAACTGTTAATCAAATTCGAGTAAAAGATGAAAATCAGCTGTCAATATTTTCCCTATAAAAACATACAACGCATTGAAGACATTATTAGTGCTACTGTTTCCCTACTACTGATTAAAACCAACGTTATTGTGGAGCGGCGACGTCATTTAAGCAGGGAAGAAATGCTCAGAGCCGTGGGAATGATAGAAGCTGGTTCCCGGCAACGTACTGTGGCTTTAGCTCTGAATACAAGTCAGAGTGTTATCAGTCGACTTTGGACACGTTACCGAAGCACTGGTACCGTGGCTGAGCGCCATGGAGGACGGTATCGCTGCACCACACGGAGACAAGACCGATACATTCAAATCTTAACTCGAAGAGCTCCAACAATAACCGCCATGATGTTAGCCGTGAGGCTTCATTACTCTTCAGGGAACTTAATTAGCGACCAAACAGTCAGAAACCGCTTGCATGAAGTGAACCTTCATTCCCGAAGACCGCTACGGGTACCACCTATAGCAATGCACAATCGTAGGATTCGATATCAATGGGCTCTTGAACACAGAAATTGGGCAGAAGAACAATGGCGTTTCGTGTGCTTTTCTGATGAGTCTCGTTTTGGTATGAGACCGGATACAAGACGTATACGACACTGGAGAACCCCTGGACGCCAACAGCGATTAAAATCCTGCCAGGAAGTCCATCCTTATAGTGGTGGAACCATCATGGTATGGGCGGGTATTTGGATCGGCGGAAGAACTGAGTTGATTTGGATCAGAGGCAACCTCAACGCTCAAATTTATGCTGAGACGATTGTATCTGACGTCATCGTTCCTCTACAAGTGCAAATCGGTCCCTTATTTCAGTTAATGTTGTGTTTGTTAGTCACGACCGCACACCGGAAGAGTTGTAAGACAGACTCTCGCCGCAGCTAACATCAATGTCCTGCTCTGGCCTGCTCAGTCGCCAGACTTGAACCCGATTGAGCATGCATGGGATATGCTACAGAGAAGAGCTCTGCCGAAAATGGAGGGTATCCAGTCGCAAGAAGACCTTTTTTTGTTGTTGCAACGAACATGGGCGGCCATTCCACAGCGTGATTTGGATGAACTCATTTTGAGTATGCCATACCGATGTTCTTGTGTTGTTAGTGTTCGCGGTAGAAACACGGATTATTAATTGTTTAAGTTGCCCAATAAAATTTTAAAGAAAACTGTTATTTCAGTCTTTTTTTCGAACTTTAATGTTAGTGGTTCAAATGTCAAAAATCCCTTTATTAGGAAAATGGCAAATTTCTTTATTAATGCAAAGGTGACTTGGTTTATCGTTACTGTGACAAACGAAAACACTTTATTTGATGAATCCTTAAAGAAAATTTTAATTAATATCAATCAGGAGAAAAGTTATTGCAAAAATATATGTTGATCCCTAGACACTTTTGATGTGTGTATATATCTTATCTTTGATTTTATATGTAGGGTTTTGTAATACATGTGTTGATGTCTTTTCATGTGTTTTTGAGAATGTTTGGCGTTTCTTCTTTAGAGGATTTTGGACTTGATCTCCCACGGTGTCCAGCCGGATTGGAAGATAAGTTATAGTGGTTAATGTTGTCTGTTGCGTTTTTTCTGTTTCTGCGGAGGGCGGTAATTGCTAGTAGTTGTCGGCTGTGGTAAACTGATCGCTGGGCGTGTTGTTTGCGTTTTTACTTACTAGGAAGTTAAGCATGCTTGGTTTCACAATTCCTTCAGACAGACTAGAGGTTCTTCTTATTTGTGTGAGTTGTCGATTTTTCTTGCTAGCCTGTACATTAGTAGCCACGTTGGTAGGTGTTTCAGGAGATGGTGTCAGCATTCTTTTATTGTTTCCTGTGGATTTGTTTTTAGGTATTATCATAAGTTTATCGTACTTAATCTTCGCTATATTGCCCTTTTCTCTCTCGAGTTTAGCCTGCTCTTGTAGCTCTTTTCTCCTCTCTAATACTTGCTTCGGGTAGTCTTCCGTTATATAGTATGTGGTTTCTTTTAGTGCTCTTCTCTATTTGAATATTTTAATTTTTGTTCCAAGTGTAGTAAATGTAGCGATTATCGGTCTAGACATTTCTCCTTTTTTGCCGATCCTCTTTACTTCTTGTATATCTCTATGGTCTAGAACTAGAGAGAAATTTTTATTTACAAAGTCTATTATGATATTTTCCAGCATTTGGTATGAGTTTGCGGTTTCTTCAATGCCGAAGAAGACGATGTTATTTTTTCTTGCCTGTTTTTCCATGAAATAAATTCGTTTTTCTTGGTTTTATAACTTTTCTTTGAGGTTTTCATACTTTTCGTCCCAAATTTAAAATTTTATAAACCGAAAAACCCCACTTATTTAGACTGAAATGTTGAGAACCACAATCTCTTCTTGGGGTAATTCGGAAATACAATATTATGAGAAATGATATTAGCGATACTATTACAAAAACTCATGATATTTTGTGTAAGGGGTAAATACGATTCAAAAAGAAATGTAAATCTTTGGTCAAAGTGCAATAAAATCAAGTTTTGGATAATTTCGGAATAGCCCCAAGGTAGTTCGTAATATCCCCTTTATCAAAAAATTTTACTCAATAATTCAAAATACTCTATTTAGCGAATCCAACTATATATATAAGAATCTAATACATCCATAGGTCAAATCTTTTCGAAAAGATAACAGAAACCGCATACAATTGGCAGTAAATATGAAACTACTTTATATATCTAACCGAACTGTAGAGTGTAGACCTCTAGTCATCTCGTAAAAAATCCCATCGGAATTACCCCAGTGCACCCTAACTATTTTTCCTATAGACAATCACTTCAGGCCTGTGATTCGTTGTTTAAAAAAAAACAATCTGTTATTTGTGTAAATTTCAGGTCTCTGCAACGCTTAATTTCAAAGATAAGAACTTTTTAACCATAACTTTAACAAATTTATGGTTTTGGGACATTGAGATACTAAAAACCCTAGTATATCAATGTTTTGGGATCAATGTTTTAAAAATTATAGCAGGTTTTCCTTAATTTCACCGTGGCCGCGCCATTGAAATGCACATGTCGTGGCCAGATCTTAGAATTAATCATTTCATGAAGTGTTCGACCATTTCATGAAATGATTGTATTTCATGAAATAGAACATCGACCGATAACTTTTAATATACCTATATAAAAATCGTCATTATGGTTAACACCCCGACTCATCCGAGTCGGGGTGCTTCTAACCTAACCTATCCAGGTTAGGTTAGAAGGCTAAGGCGGGAGCTCCGCTCCGCTTCGCTCCCGCCTTAGCCTTCGTGGTTATTTTTTTTTAAACCACCCAGAAATAGGAGCCCAAGCCATGGCCAAACGTTGACTGGGATTTCATTGAACGTTGACGTTTAAACGATATCGTAAATTTTAGCTGGTCATTTCATGAAACACAACAATTTCATGAAATGATCGAACACTTCATGAAATGATCAATTCTAACATCTGGCCACAACACATACATAATATGTATTAGTAAGATGTTCTATTAGGTCCGTCATGCTTTTTTTTTTTTTTTTTTTTTTTATCGTGGTAAAATTATCAAATAAGTCCTCCCACTCCGGGCAGGGTGGGAGGGACTGTCAGACTTTTACTGACTAAAATCCACGGTGTTCCTTCAATAACCCTTTACGTACCGGGGTCACGGTAACGGGATGAGTCCCACGACCCCGGCAGGTTTCGGCCCTCTATGGGGGGGCCTCGTCATATTGCTGACGCTCTTTGAGGCGCGCGTGGAACACGACGCGCCGTCGACCCGGGCATGGTCCATGGTCGGACAGCGAGTTGCCCTTTACTCGCTGTCCGCATGCCCGCGCCTACGGTGGCCGGAGATCGTCGGCCGACGTCCGACGCCGTGGGCGTCTACCACTGCGGCTGGGCTGGAGGGAGGACGCCATCCTCTCCCTCACGCGGCCCGCCTCCTCTTTCGGAAGCATGACTGCTTCGCAGAAGGAGGCGACCGCTTCCCACTCCCTCTCGCCCCGCAGCATGGCCTCGACAAATGCCGGGCGCGAGAGGTCTCCGCCTATCGCCGCCGTGAGGACACGTCGGTGCTCTGCCCAGGCGGGGCAGTCTTGCACCGTGTGCTCTACGGTGTCCTCAGGGCGACCCTCGCAGTGGTGACACCCAGGCGTTTCCTCCTTTCCCATCAGACACAGGTACCTCCCGAAACTTCCGTGTCCGGTGAGGACCTGCGTCATGCGGTAGGTCAGGACGCACACAGGCGAAAAATCAATAAAAGTCGGACAAAACCTAAACATTAATTATTTTTCTACAAAATAGCCTCATAAGGGTTGGTATGTGATAAAAAACGCATATTGTGATTTTTGGACATTTTTATTATACATCATCAGTAATATTTGGTTCATCCAATAGATTTAAAACGTCTGGGCACATAGAAACAGATTATTTTGTGATTAGTTTAAGGAAACTAATCACAAAATAATCCAAATAATAATAATAATAATAAGCCCCCTAAACAACCACACGTCCTGATTGAACACCTAATCACGTGGGGGGCGGACACACGAATAAGAAATTACTGGCGTGGCTAACGTGGCTCTGGAAACCCATCGCTGTATCTCTACGTTTACAACGTGGTGGGGCTTGCATGCCCCAGTGAACCCTAAATCTATGACGACAGAAAAACTCTGCCTACATAGATTTAGGATGAGGAGCCAAACTAAGAGAGATACAATCCAAGCTAGGGTCGCACATGCCAGGGCTGCATGGCTAGGGGAAGGCACTAGTCGTTAGTGTGCAAACTCTGGAGAAAAGGGGACCTCCAGTTTTATCTACCCTTGCCACAGTGAACGCAGGGCTCTGCTGTGGTCGACTTTATTAGTCCCTAGCTACTCGTGGGAATAATTATGATAACAAGATCAAAAGCAAAAAATCATATACAGGCTAACCAGCCGATATCACCGATTTCATCTTCATCCTCTTTGAGGTCCATTTTTTCATCAATACCATCATCACCACCATCGTATTTACAACGTTCATCAAGGTCATCATCAATACTATCAGTAGGGTCAGTAGATGTTGTGTCGGAGGCTATTACTGCCATAAACCCTTCACCCGCTACTGGCACGACCAAAACGCGTAAAAAATGGAGCAAAGAAATGAATCAATTCATTTGGCGTATGTATCTAAATATCACCAAGTTAGAAACTGAAAATACATCATATCTGACATCATTACATCAACAATTCATTACCAGATTTCCTCAAATGCAGGTCTCAAAACAGAGGGTTGGAGATCAACGTAGAGCAATAGTTAATAACAAATTACTTTCAGCCATTACACTAGACCAAATTAGATTAGAAGTAAGCCAAGAGTTACAAATTGACAGCTTTAATTTAAATACACAAACTCAAACAACACATGTTAATGCAGATCAAAGTAACACACATTTGCAAACACAAACAAAGAGTAGAATTAGGTGGTCAAACGAAATGAACGAGACACTGATTAAATGCTATTTTATTTCTACGAAAATGGAATCCGATATGACTACTTGGAGAAAAAATACAAGAGAAATGTTCACTAATTTCTTTCCACAATTCGCACACCTATCTGAACAAAGAATTTCTGACCAAAAAAGAGTCATTCTAAATAATAAAATGATACCTGAAGAACGACTTCAGGATCTAAAAACATATGCAGAGAATATACTAAACCAAGCAAATCCTTGTAGGCAAGCAGATTTTACCAATTCAATTACAATTGCAGCAAATGCCTCCACACAAGCATCAACAATTAATAACACAGTAGTTACATACGTAAATCAAACTCACGAAAACGAAGTAGAAAATGAGCCAAATTTATTAAACAGCATTGACTTAGCTACTTTTACAACCAACGCTATAAACATGGAACATAATACCGCAAATATTGAAGAGAATCAGGAAAGATATCAAGAACTAGAGGAAACATTTTCACACACACTACAGTACTACACAAAAATTCATCCCACTAAAAGAGATTACATACCAAAACAAAGAACATCTAAAAAATTTGCGGAAATAGTAAGTTATATTAATAACAATATTCTTCCAAAATACGTTAGTGCAGATACAGATTTTGAAACCTTACAGACAGTCATATATAGTGCTGCTTGGACAGCTGCTAAAACAAATGGAAGTAAACTTTCATATGCCACTCTAGAACATGTAACTAGCATCAATCAGAACAATAAAAAACCTAAATGGCAGAGACGATTAGAGTTAAGAGTGAAAGATTTAAGAGCAAAAATAGGAAGACTCACAGCGTACATACAAGGTAACAGAGGTTGGAAACTTGCCAGAGAAGTACACTCAATAATAGAAAATTATAAAATACATTCCATTCATGAAGAACCAAATACTCAGCTCACACACTTTTTAGACACGCTTAAGCAAAAACTTCTTCTTGTAAAAAGCAGATTAAACAGATACAATAAATGTTCACTACGTAAAATCCAAAATAATAATTTTAGAAGTAACGAAAAACAGTTTTACCGTTCATTAAAACAATCAACAACTAACCAAACAGTAGCCAGGGAACAACACAATAACCCTAGTATACCTCCGATAGATAATCTTCGACAATTTTGGTCAAAAATTTGGGAGAGGCCAATATGCCATAACGCAGAAGCAGAATGGATTACAACAGAAACTGATAGATATAGGTACACTGAAGTAATGGAGTTTGAATATATCTCAACAGATACCTTCCATGACGTTCTTCAAAAATTACACAACTGGAAAGCGCCAGGCTCGGACTACATACACAACTTTTGGTATAAAAAATTTACTCATATTCAACCATACCTTTACAATTACATCAACACCTTTATTAAAAACCCAACAATAATACCTGCATACATAGCGGAAGGAATAACGTACATGATACCAAAAGACACTAACGATAGAAGCAATCCAGCAAAGTATAGACCCATAACATGCCTACAAACAATATATAAAATAATAACATCATGTATTACTCATATCGTTTATAATCACCTTGAAAAGAATACAATATTATCCGAAGAACAAAAAGGATGCAGAAAGTTTAGTCAGGGTTGTAAAGAACAACTCACCATAGATTCAATTATACTCAAGCAGGTCCAACAGAAAAAAAGAGAACTATACACTATGTACATAGACTATAAAAAAGCGTTCGATTCGGTACCACATACGTGGTTACTTGAAGTTTTAAAAATATATAAAATAAACCCTCTCATCATCACATTTTTAAGTAACACTATGACACAATGGAAGACGCGCCTGCGTGTTACATCACCCTCGGGAATTGTAGAAACTGATGAAATTAAGATCCAAAGAGGAATATTCCAAGGTGACTCTCTGAGCGCTTTATGGTTCTGTCTAGCTTTAAATCCCTTATCGAACAAACTAAATACCCTAACGCCAGGCTATAACCTACCATTTAATGACAGTACAGATGACATACTAACTGACCAACAAAACTGCAAGATTAACCATCTTCTCTATATGGATGACATAAAATTATACGCTACGAGCCAAGAGGATTTGAATGAATTAGTGGAAACCACAGACCAATTTTCAAGGGATATAGGTATGGAATTTGGTATTGATAAATGTAAAATCAACTCAATTAAATCAGGCCAACCGTACCAACATTCATACACCATCCACACAGGGGAAACCATAGACTCCTTAAATGAAAACGAAACGTACAAGTACTTAGGTTATATTCAAGATCAGTTAATTAAACACAGAACGATTAAAACTAAACTTACTGAACAATTTAGGCACAGACTTAAATCCATTCTTAATACACAATTGCAGTCACGAAATACAGTTAAAGCTATTAATAGCTTCGCAATCCCTGTTCTAACATATTCCTTTGGTATAATAAACTGGACAAAAAGTGACCTTAAAAAATTACAACGCGTCATCAACACCACAATGACGAAATATAGAAAACACCATCCGCGATCTTGTATACAGCGATTAACTTTACCAAGGAAGGAGGGAGGACGAGGCTTAATAGATATTACCAACCTGCACAATAAACAAATAAACACTCTTAGGCAATATTTCAATACAAAAAGTACAACCTCTTCACTACACAAAGCAATAGTTTATAATGACCGAAAACTGACTCCGTTAAATATGTCTAACAAAAACCCTCAAATTAATGAAAAACTAACTGACACTAAGACAAAAATCCTAGAATGGACCCAGAAGTCACTTCATGGAAGACATCGCCAAGACCTTTGCCAACTTACCGTCGACAAGTTAGCGTCGAACGAATGGCTTAGGCGCGGTGATTTATTCCCTGAGACTGAAGGGTTCATGACCGCCATACAAGATCAAGTAATTGAAACCCGTAACTACCAAAAGTACATCATGCGGTCACCCCTTTCAACAGATATTTGTAGACGATGCCAAAGTTCTTCTGAAACTATACAACACATTACTGGAGCATGTAAAGCAATAGTTCAGACAGATTACAAGCACAGACACGATCAAATAGCCAACATAATTCACCAGAAACTTGCTATTAAATATAAATTAATTACCACATCCTCTGTACCTTACTACAAATATCATGCAGAAACAGTGTTAGAAAATACAACACACAAGTTGTATTTTGATCGTGCTATTCTTACAGATAGAACTACACATTACAATAGGCCAGACATTACTTTACTTGATAAAATCAATAAAACTGCACAAATCATTGATATAGCGGTACCAAACACACACAACCTACAAAATACTATAGCAGAAAAGATGTCAAAATACACAGATTTAAAAATTGAAATCTGTCGAATGTGGCGATTAGACAGGGTCTCCATTATTCCTGTAGTCATATCAACAACGGGTGTCGTTCCAAAACAACTGCACGAATCTTTAAAAATGCTCGATGTATCTCCTTCCACCTACCACACTTTACAGAAAGCTGTTATTTTGAACACCTGTAGAATTGTCAGAAAATTCCTGCAAAACGAAACTTCTATACCACATGCACTGACATCAGACTCCTCAACAATAGACAGTCATCCATCAGTTAGGTTTATATTTTCAGGGTAGCACTTGGCTTTGGCCCGTGTTATTCTATAAAACCGGCAGAAAACTGCTGAGATACAAAAATGTATACACAAAAATAATAATAATAATAATAATCTAAGGAGTCCTGTTATAAATGGATCGGAAGACCCCATAAGTCTTTTAAAAGTATCTTCCATGGCTAATTTTCTTGAAAATTTTCTTGAAATCCGCTCTCTGTACTTTCGCACATCTTTGTTTCGACTTTCTTGTGCATCTTCGCTTATTAACCCTATGGCTATTTCAGAATTCTCTATTATATTTGATCCATGGATAAGTACCTTGTGAAGTGTTGTTGACATACAATACCATGGGTAATTCATCACAAAAAAGAAGCTGTTTTGGTGCAAAACGCCTTGAATTTGACCGCATTGGTTTTGTAACCACTAGACATTACTTTTAAAATGGTATGCAGTCGATTTATGAGCCGATGATTAACACCTGTTATTTCTGCAACTTCTTCTGCATGCTGAAAAATGGCACGTGCAGTATTACCATCAGTCGATGTACCAGACCATGTCTTGGTTTATCAACATGTAACCCAAGTTTCTGCCAAAATTCTGTTTGTATGCGGCGCTTTTCAGCTCCTATCAAGAGTTGACTATATGCGTCTCTTGCTTGCCATTTCGCAACTTTTAATTTGTAGCCTAGATGCAATATGAACTCCGCAAACCTTATCCAGACATGTAGCGATGAAACACCGTAATTAAGGTTTTCTTCAGCTATCGGCTTTGACACGCAGAATTTTATCCTGTTGAAGTCTTTCGAGGTGACTTTACAAATATAGCAACGCATGGCAGATTCCGTGTCCGTTAAGGCGTTTATCATATTCCAATCAACCATGGTCATTATCAACTTGTGTTTAACTATACATTCTTCCTCCATTAAAACTGTTGTTGGTGATAAAACTTCAATCTCGGATTGAACACTTTGAGCTGCTAATCTTGATAGTTCTACAGTTTCATGTGCCATCTCTAACTTTAACGGACGGACCTTGGTGAGGAGGGGCGAGGATTTTGCCAGATGAGTACAGTTTACCATGATCATGCACGAGTTCAACTGGCTCAATAGAAGTAATTAGCATATTTGCATTAGACTGTTCGACATTTTCAAATCTCTGTTTATATTCGGAACGGCAACCCGATCCATCACAACCCCATTTTGATATCAGGCGAAGATTTTGTAACTGATCCTTTAGAAGCGATTGTATGACTTCATTAAGAGACAAAAATAACCTTTGTGCAGTGTGGTCCATTAAATTCTGAAGAGGAGCTTTAGCATTCGTTTCGGTGCAAAAAATACCTTCAGGATAACACCTTTTTTTTTGCTTCAGTTATAGTCTCATAATTAGGATACAGACTGCAGTTCATCTCCATTGCTGAAGGTCGTAAAGTGTTGTACTGAAATTTAGACAATTGTCCTTCAATCACCAACGATAACGGTTTGTCTGACGAAAGGCTCGCGTGTGGTTTGGGAACGCTAAAACTGCTACTGGCACCAGCCACTGTAACTTGCTTGATGATCTTTGATGTTTGGATATCACCACGTGCACGATATTCTACCTGGGCTGCAAAAGCCAGTTCTTCAGGTTCTAATTGTTTCCGAACATCTTCCGTCTTTCTACGTTTTGTGCGTTCGGTACATTCTTCAGAGCTCTTATAAGGTCGGCCACCAAGGCTGCCACTTATCTTTCGAGTATGAATCGTAACAGGAAATGTAATGTAGGTATCGGACCAGTCTTTGTTGGCGTTAACAAAACGAGAAAATTTTTTGTGTGATTGAAGAAGTTTTCTCTTATAATCATTCACCAATCTTCTTAGGGGTCCCTAAGAAGATTGGTGAATGATTTGTTTATTTGATAATGATCCCCTTATTTCATTTTTAAGTTCATTCACTTGCAGAGCACGTTGTACTTTTTTTCCAGATAAGATATTTTATCTTGCTCCTTTTTCGAAGTTTCCTCCCTATAGTAGGCAATTAGAGTCTTTCTTCTAAAGCTCACTTCTTCGTCAGTTGATCCTAAATCAATATCAAACTAATATTTAGTACCAATTAAGTAACCGCTTCCGGGCAAGACATTGTTTTGTTTTATGTAGAATTCGTCCAATACAGAAGTGGTCGACTAAAAAGACAATTTTGTTAAAGCGTCGCTTACGGTCGCATAAAACTGTGATTGCATATTGAAAAACAAAGTCCATGCTCTCTAAAAATACTAATATCAAAGCACGATCTCTCGGGAAGTTACACTTTACCCTTTTGTGAAGTTTAAAAATATGCAAAACAATACAATGTCACAGTCATTATTATTTTTAATATAAAATATCAAGCATTACTATCAAAAGTAGATATTAAAAAGTAGTTTATTACCTCCTGGAAGTGAATCCATCGAAAAACTAAAGATGTTCACGAAGAAAATTATAGGATCGTCATAATTAAAAGCAACACTTTCACTCTTAAACACATCCGCTGTTGATCAAGTCGAACTTTGGAGTGAGACTAGGGATGGTACGTATTTACGCGACCAGGTATTTACACCAGGTATTTACTTCCAAGTACGTACACCAGGTACCGATCCGAAATACTTGCAAGACTTCAAAGTATTTTATATGGCTACTCGGAGTCGGACTCGCTCCGGTGGGGGCTTGACGATCGCCCGACTATGCGATTATGCTCCTTATCTGTAAGAGACTACGTAACAATTTCGTATGCAAGTCTATTCTAGTATATGGATTGTCTTTGCAAGTATTTATATGTAAACGCGATTGTGCTTCTTATTTATAAGAACTCACGGGTCAATTTCCTATGCAAGTATTTTTTCATTCAACAGGGCTTGGATTGAGTAAAAGTAGAAACGTTCGTCTCTATGCAGGTATTTATTTGTAAACGCGATTGTGCTCCTTATTCTTAGGAAGTCACGGTTCAATTTCCTATACAGATAGAAAATACTTTCAATTTCGTATGCAAGTCTATTCTAGTATACGGTTTGTCTTTGCAAGTATTTATATGTAAACGCGATTGTGCTTCTTATTTATAAGAAGTCACGGGTCAATTTCCTATGCAAGTATTTTTTCACTCAACAGGGCTTGGATTGAGTAAAAGTAGAAACGTTCGTCTCTATGCAGGTATTTATTTGTAAACGCGATTGTGCTCCTTATTCTTAGGACGTCACGGTTCAATTTCCTATACAGATAGAAAATACTTTCAATTTCGTATGCAAGTCTATTCTAGTATACGGTTAGTCTTTGCAAGTATTTATATGTAAACGCGATTGTGCTTCTTATTTATAAGAAATCACGGGTCAATTTCCTATGCAAGTATTTTTTCTTCCAACAGGGCTTGGATTGATGTGAAAATACTTGCATAGGAAATTGATTCGTTTTGCTTCAGCAAAAAGGAGCATAATCGTATCAGAAAAAAAAATACTTGCAAGGTTCAAAGTATTTTTCATTTGCAAATGCGATTGTGTAGTATTTCTCTAAATATTCCAAAGTTGTCTGAGTACATAAACCGAAATCTGTGTAGGTGTGTGCATCAGGGAACTTTTTCTTTTCTTTTGAGTAGTTTGCGGCGCCATTCACCCTAATGACTATTAATAAAAGACACATTATTGCGTGAACGAAAGTATTTTAGAAAATATTTTGTTATGTTTACGTTTTTTATTTTTCTTTCGTCAGTTGTCGTTTGAGTGAGTGCATAGATGATACATATAAATACTGAGAAGTGAGTGCGAGCTTGTTATGCAATTTACCAACTGACCGTGACTTTCTTATTTCGCGAGTTTATTGAATTTAAACTATTAACAGTTAGTGTGTAAATAAACAAAACTGCTTTTTTATGTGTACGTGACTTTGTTTATTAGTTAGGAATGTAAATATTTAAATAGGTAAAAGACGATTTTTGAACGTAGTTGAATGTAGTTAAGTGTTTTCTTTTAAAATTGATAAGACTTACTAGTTGTAAATAAAAATACAGTTACAAACCATGGCTCCTAAGAAAAGTTTGGCTAAAATAAAGCTGAATGTAAAATGTGCAAAGCATTAATATCATACAAATCGGGAGTGTCAAACCTTATGCCTTATGCTTGCATGTGCAAAGAAAACATATTTCCGTGAATTTTAAGTGAGTGAATTATCAACCGACGACCAAAAGAGGAGGTTATCAATTCGACGCGTATATATATATATATTTTTTTTTTTTATGTATGATCATCGAGTACTCGAAGACGGCTGAACCGATTTGGAAAATTCTTTTTTTGTTCGAATGGGTATACTTCGAAATTGGTACCATTATCACCAAAGTCAGGATCTGATGATGGGATCTTGGAGAAATCGAGGGAACTCTTCAAATATTATAGGCACACCTATGGCGTTTTGGGTATTTCTTATAGTAACTTGTGCAGTTGCTCTCAAAAAGTACCATTTGGGGAAGTGGAACTGATGATGAAGACCACAGATGGCCGCCGAAACTACTCAATAATAAGTATTGAGTGGATTGCGATTCGATTACTTGAATATGGGTGTTAAGCACTTTATGCTCGTCACAATCCATATGGTGATGTAGAGCTGATGGTGAAGTACCAGGAGAACTCCTCAACAATTAACGGCCCAGCATTGGGAAAAGCAATATTTTGTAAAAGGTTATAAGTAGTTGACATTTAGGCTCTTGTAACTAGGTAAATTAAAAATCATCCAACTAAAAAGAGTGAAATAAAAACTTTTTACCAAAAAATTAAACCGACTCCCAAAAAACACTGCAAAGTGAAAAATAACTTTAATTTCGGAAGTCGGTGCCAAAAACGAAAAAACAAAACTAAAGACACCGACTACCGAAATTAAAGTTATTTTTCACTTTGCAGTGTTTTTTGGGAGTCGGTTTAATTTTTTGGTAAAAAGTTTTTTTAATTTCTGTAAATTAAGTAGGAAGGAAAGATTTCATCTACAAAAGCCGTACTAGATTGTGGCATGGTACGACCGGACTAGTAGACTGAAATCCGAAGTGGCTCAAAATACTTTCTAGTATTTTAATACCTGGTTTCCAACCCTGGTATTTTTACAGACTCGTACTTGCAAGCCCTGGTATTGATATTTGCAAGTATATCTCATCTCTAAGTGAGACCCAGGCGCGCAGATGACAAAAGATTCGCGCGGCGTGCGCAGGTAGCGTGTATTGTTTAGCTGACTTGTTGGTAAACCAGGTTTTTATTTGTTTGGAGTACTTTTAATTTTTTTGGTTTTGTCCGACTTTTATTGATTTTTCGCCTGTGTGGGACGCCGTGACGCCGATCTAGCCACTCCTCAAAGAGGGAGGTCCGTCACGTCATGCTTGTCACTGTTTTAAATAAAAAAGTTCTCATTTCTTGTATTTCCGTTGAGCAGTCGGTTTTAATTTCTTAGATTAAGTACCTACTTTTTTATTTTGTTTACTTAGTTAATGTTAATTTTTTATTTTGAGTTTAGCTGTGCCTGTGATTTCATTAGCGAAAGTTTCTTCCCAAGTTAATTCTTAACCCGTGAGAATTTCGGGATAAAACACTTGTTTAGTTGATAGGCTTACGTTTGATCACCATCTCACCTGATGCTAAGCGAGGATGTGGTCGAAGATACCACTCTTGACTTAAATACTCCCAGGTTATAGCTACCAGGAAACACAGACTCCGGCAGGGAATTCCACTCCTTAGCTGTACGCACGATGAAAGTATTCCCAAAATACAACTATTTTTACTTGTATCTATTATTATCAAAATTAAATTATAAATTCTTGTGACTTGACCACGACTATGTGACCCCCCTGGCAGCAAAGTTGGATCCGCCCTTGGATAAAAGCATATATTTTTTTCTTACAACCTCTGTCTTCAAGTGAGTCCCATTAAAATCGATAAAGCCGTTATTGTGTAAACAACTATCCGCACTTGAGGATAAAATCGCAGACGGACTTTAATTTTAATAAAATGTACAATACTGTATCAGATAAACAAGGTGTAACAGATTAATCGCAATAGGTACCTCAGACACCCCAATTAGAATATTAAATCATAAGTCTAAAACAACATCCGTAACTAAATAAATTGAATCCAAACCTAGATATTTTTTATAAAATAGTTATCCTTACTAAACGCAAAACGTAGGGTAGTGGAACCAAAAGATGAACGCCCCCAGAAGATGAACAATCCAAACTATCCAAACTAATATTATAAATGCGAAAGTAACTCGTCTGTCTGTCTTTCTGTCTGTCTGTCTGTCTTTGCTTCACGCCTAAACTACTGAACCGATTTGTGTGAAATTTGGTACAGACATAGTTTGAAACTTGAGAAAGGACATAGGATAGTTTTTATTACAAAAAATAAAATAAAAAATAAAATTTAATCCGGACATACAGCGCCATCTATTGGTCAAGAGTCGGCATCAATTCAGTACTGAAAATTCATCGGAAAAATGTAAATAAATAGTAAAAAGGTATGAAAATATAATATAATACAACTTTTAGTACAAAGAAAATGCTCTAACGGAGTATAGATAATTCTATTAGTACAGTCGGCCAAGAAAGTGGTGTACCACCCTAAGGTTGAATATCGCTTGCAGATTCATAGGTGATAAAGATTAGTTTCGCTTGCAGATCGATCTGACAACTTCTATTGCTGTCTTTATCTGATTATTGATAACGACTATTACTGTTTGTAACGTGACAGCTGTTCTTAGTTTGAACTTGATGGAACCAATGACGTCGTAAAATCAACGGCGGGGGGCTGTAGATTTTGATGACAAAATTGTATCTACAAATTCAGAATTGTAATCAACAAGTTACATAAAATTGTAAAGGCACAAGGCGAGTCCACAAACCTACAATTTCTGTAAACTTGTAATTACAATATCAATAAAAAACAAGCTAAAAATAGATTTATCATTTTATTAAATTTCTACAATCAATTTTAAAATACTTATAACAAACAAAAACATAGCATATATAGTAATATTTAGAAGATATTGAAAATTTTTAAAAATTAGAAACGGGTGTAACCGCCGTTGGCCTCTATAACCTCTAAAAGACGAGACCTCATTGAACCAACAAGCCGTGAGCAAATATCGGTTCCCCGCATTTCCTCCCAGATATAATTACAGTGACTAATAAGAGCTTGTTTGGTTCTTTCATTTTGATGCGACCATCGTTGGACCATAAGGCCCCAAAGATTTTCTATCGGGTTGAGGTCCGGCGATCTTGAGGGCCACTGAATTACCCTTACGTCAGTGTGTGAACGAAACCAGGCTCTTACGATCCTCGCATTATGAATTGAACAATTATCTTGAACAAAATCAAATTGTGGCACTTCGTTCTCCGGGTAAACATTACGGACTGTCGGTAGCATTGCATTCTGAAGCACGTCGATATAATTTACAGCCGTCGCTCGAGGAGGTAGAGAACACAATTCTCCTACACCATCCGTACTCATCCAGCCCCAAATATTTACGGAAATTCGACCTGATTCTCTATTTGGGATTACATGATCATCTTTATACCGTGTTGAATTATATCGCCAAAGGTGAAGACGTCCATGCTGACTGGATTTAAACGTTTTTTCATCACAAAACACTGTATTAGACCAATCAAACTCTAAGTGCTCTCTGGCGAAGTTCAGACGAGCAAGTCTGTGAGCATCCGTCAAATATATTTTCTTGGCGTAATGCCTGTGGTGCAACCCCATGTAATGTAGATGATTCCTTATTGTTTGGGCACTCACATCGAACATCTCCGCAAAATGTTTTGTGGGCTTAAAACCATTGATTTCATATTCCCGTCTCATGAATTCTCTATCGTTATTGGAGAGTGCAGGCCGGCGACCACTTCTTCTGTGATCCAACAAACTTCCCTCCTCTCCTTCACGACGAATCCAAAAGCGGACAGAACGCCTCGATATATTCAAATTCCGGGATATCGCACTGATACTGCTTCCCTCATTAAATTGGGCAATTATTTGTGCTCTTTCGGCAATGGTCAAGTTGGCAGGCATTGAGATGATTTTATATGCAGTTGATTGAAAAATAACACGGAAAATATATCGATTTTTTGCATATATTTGACAAAATGTCAATTGTCAGTTTTCTTTTTCAAATGGAATTCGGTTGTCTAAATAGTTTTTATTACTTTTGTTTGGAAACATTTCAATTGCTTTGTAGAAACTAATGTCCTTTTCATTTATACTAAAGGTTAAAATGTCATGTACTTATATGTGACATATGACGTATGAATACTCAATACATAGGTTTACGTCATGATAATGTTGTCTCTTTCAGTAATATCTTTTTATAACGAACCTTGTTGTAATTTTCGATGACCGGGAAACTAAATCAAAACTGGTACACCACTTTCTTGGCCGACCGTACTATATGTCGAGTTGGTGATCGCGCAATGGTGTCGATCGTTACACGAGTTCGGTTCATGTTATTGTTTTAATTCATCGGAAAAAAGTAAATAAATAGTAAAAAGGTATGAAAAAAAATAATATCAATATAATAAAACTTTTAGTACAAAGAAAATGCCCGAACGGAGTATAGATAAATAATCCGAGTTGTCACTATGCTCGATAGATGGCGTTGGGATCGAAATAGATCGCGCTATGGTTTCGTTACACGCATTTGGTTGGGTATCGGCCGAGCGCTTTAGTACTGTCAATTAGCGGTGGGCGAAACCGTTACTTTTTTGTCACAGTCACTGTCGTTCCTGTTCCATAAAAGTCGCAGTGACAAATCAACGTGACTTTGTCACTGCGGTCACTCACGTTACGAAATATGATTTCGTAGATAGGTATTTGATCCCAACAACGTTCACTGTGATTTTTCGTATCGTTTCCGAACGTTGACTTATAATCAATCAAATAGCTCTTTACGAACTCGTACAGATGTACATTCTAAATCGCGTGATCTTAATGTGCGAACGAGAAATAAAATACAGTCACTGATTGTTTGACAGAAACGTTATACGAATTCATTCGATGTCTGTGAATGAATGAGAACGGGAGAGAATAGCCGATTAATGACGATGCTACCCGAACCCTACTGACTGAATTCGCAAGAATGAGATAAGTTGCGTGTTATTTCAGAGCAGTTGGATTTCGCAATACTTCATGATACTAGGTGTTGTCAAAGTGAGAATAGGTGCCGCCTAGTATCGAAATTTACCTATTCTTCGGATCTGTTCTAGTAAATACGACTCAACTCTACTGTCAATCGCTTCTCGGCCTTTTGGCTAAGATCAAAGTGTTTAGTACTGTCGTGGAATTGTGGATTGATCGTTTCGTAAATTTAAAATTGGCTGCGTAGTATTAGTAGATTAAAAGTTTTATTCGTTGGGTTGTCTGGTGGTTGTTTTCAAAATTGGTTCCGTTGTATTTGTCGATTAAAAGGTTTATTTTGTTGGGTTGTCTGGTTGTTGTATAATGTAAGTTTAGTTTGATCTCGATTATTAGTAGATACTAAAATTGTATGTCTAAATTCGTTTTAATTTTTAAATTAATTAGATCATTCCTTTTAAATTATTTAGTTTTAAGCTTGGTTATTAAGAGAATAGGTTGTAATATAATTTCTTTTAAATTGTTATCAAGTTCGTAATTCGTATTTTTTTTTAATTCTTTTGTTTTTAGTTAGTTTTCAATTTAAGTTCGGAAAGATTGTAATATTTCTTTAGTTTAAGTTCTTTTTTAAACTACTTTTTTCAATGACGAGAAAACGCAAGTCCAATTTAGCACGTAGTTCCAGCGGTGCTCGAGCTAAAAGAGTTGCAAGAAGTCAAGAGTCTCAAGAACAGACTCAAGCCCGTTTAACTTTAGACGCCGAGCGTCACGCTGCTCAAAGAGCTGCTGAGACTGAAGAGGTGAGGCAGGAGCGACGGCTCTTAGACGCTGAGCGTCACGCTACTCAAAGAGCTGCTGAAACCGAAGAGATGGCTCGGGAGCACCGGCTCTTAGACGCCGAATGTCACGCTGCTCAAAGAGCTGCTGAGACAGAGGAGACGAGGCAGGAGCGACGGCTCTTAGATGCCGGCCGTCATGCAACTCAAAGAGCTGCTGAGACCGCTGACGTGACTCGGGAGCGCCGGCTGTTAGACACCGAACGTCATGCTGCTCAAAGAGCTGCTGAGACTGAGGAGGTGAGGCAGGAGCGACGGCTCTTAGATGCTGGGCGTCATGCAACTCAAAGAGCTGCTGAGACAGAAGAGATGGCTCGGGAGCGCCGGCTCTTAGATGCTGGGCGTCATGCAACTCAAAGAGCTGCTGAGACAGAAGAGATGGCTCGGGAGCGCCGGCTCTTATATGCTGGGCGCCATGCAACTCAAAGAGCTGCTGAGACAGAAGAGATGGCTCGGGAGCGCCGGCTCTTAGACACCGAACGTCACGCTGCTCAAAGAGCTGCTGAGACTGAGGAGGTGAGGCAGGAGCGACGGCTCTTAGACGCCAGGCGTCATGCAACTCAAAGAGCTTCCGAAACTGTAGATCAAACTAAAGTACGTCGGCTTTTGGATGCTGAACGTCATGCGTCTCTGATTTCTGCAGAGTCACATGAAGAACCTCATAGAGAACGTGTTTTATTACCTGCACGGCAAGCACTAGATAACGTCGTGGATACCGAGCAAGTGACATCTTACCCAACAGAGTTTCTCAACTCCTTAGAGTTATCAGGAGTGCCTTCTCACAAGTTGAGGCTGAAAGTTGGAGTTCCTGTGATGCTTATGAGAAACCTAGATCCACCAAGGCTATGTAACGGCACACGGTTACAAGTAATAAATAGGTTACTTGTAACCGTGTGCCGTTACATAGCCTTGGTGGATCTAGGTCGGACGGAATGTCATTAAAGCCGTTATTATGACTGGAATGGCAAAAGGCGAAACTGTAATTATTCCCCGCATTCTCATCATTCCAACTGATTTGCCATTCCAATTCAAAAGAGTTCAGTTTCCGCTGAAAACTGCGTTTGCAATGACCATAAATAAAGCTTATGGGCAAACGCTTAAAGTTGCGGGGGTACATCTTGAAAAAGACTGTTTCTCCCATGGACAACTCTACGTCGCGTGCTCAAGAGTGTCAAAACCACAAGACCTATATATTTTTGCAAAGGATGGCAAAACTAAAAACGTGGTATACAGAAATGTCTTGGTGTAAGAAACTTTAATAATCTTTAAAGCCTAAAATAATAGAAAATTTGTCAAGGAAGAAACAGTATTTTTTTCTGAAATGGCAAATCAAAATAATATTTTGAAAATAAGGGAAAAATAACATTTTCGCATTTTTCGATCGGCAATAACGGCTTTAATGCCCTAAGTGAGTATACATATCTTCAATTCAAACGCAGAGCTCATTATGTTGATTTTTGAAGAGTTCCCTAGAATATCTTCCACATTTCATTTTTGAAGAGATCCCGGGAGATCGGGAACTATGTGGGTAAAACCAAAAATCTGCCGGAAGTCACTATTCCACGCGAACGAAGTCGCGGGCAAAAGCTAGTTGTAAATAAAAGTAGAATTATAACAATACTGATTGACTTTTGTGAGTAGATTTTTTTTCTCGTTTATAGCAACACTAATCACGCGGGGCTTTGCTCCCGTGGATTCTATCACGGTAAAAACATAACTCTCCTTTTTTGCAGTCGCGTAAAAAGTAGCCTATAACCTTCCTCAAGCTTCAAGCTACTTCCATACCAAATTGCATCCAAATCCACCCAGTACTTTCGAAGATTAGCGCGTTCAAGCAAACAAACAAACAAACTTTTCCGCTTTATAATATTAGTATAGATATTTCCCGCCCGTCTCCATAAAAACATCTGCAGTCACGCGTCAGGCGCGCTTGCGTTTAGTAATTTTGTGTGTGGTTCGCGCCAAAAATCATCATTGTATGGAAACCTACCTAAGATGAGTAGGTACTCCGCAGATTTAAGCTAATCGTTAAGTTAAAACAAGAATTATTGACACAATTATTTTTTCTTTTGCCAAGTCAAATCTTGATTAACTAAGTGACTAAAACGTAGTCATATACTTATTTATAAAATCCATACTAATATTATAAAGGCGAAAGTACTTTTCACGCCTTAACCGCTGAACCGATTTACATGAAATTTGGCATGGGCATAGTTGAGGACCCTGGGAAGGACATAGGATAGTTTTTATCCCGATGTAAGGTTCCTGCAGGATAGTTTTCGAATTGTATCTTTGTTGCTCTTTCACGCAAAAACTACTGAACGGATCTCAATGAAATTTCGTCAGGAGACAGTTGATATCCTGTAAAAACACATAAGCTACTTCTTATCCCAAATTCCCACGGATTCGGGATTTACGCGAGGAAAACCTCCCACTCGAACGAAGTCGCGGACAAAAGCTATCCATACCTACTTTAATACTAATAATATAAATCCATACTTCCATATCCATCCACACTTCCAAACTAATCCATACTTCCATATCCATATCCATACTATATACTATCCATATCCATTATCCATACTTATACATATTATAAATGCGAAAGTAACTCTGTCTGTCTGTTACCTTTTCACGCCTAAACCGCTGAACCGATTTAGATGAAATTTGGCATGGGAATAGTTTAGGACCCTGGGAAAGACATAGCATAGGTTTCGTCCTAAAGGATGTAAAAGGGGTGTTAGAATTTCGTATAGGGAATCAATAATGTCCCCGCCCTACCCACACACATAATACACTTAGACCGCTAAACCGATTTGGATGAAATTTGCTATGGAGATAGTTTTAGACCCTGGAAAAGACATAGGATAGTTTTTATACTGGAAATCATCCCTTAAGGATGTAAAGGGATGTTGGGACTTTGTATTCCCCCTCTCAATTCATTCAAATCGCGTATTCAAGAACCACTCATAACATTTTTTTAATCTACACAACTGCATGTAGTCTATACAAATCTTTGTTTAGAGCTGGGGTAGAACCCAAGTCATGCACCAGTTAACAGTTACGCCAACCGTGTCGCTTAAATCTTAACCAATCAAGTTAATATACGAATCATTTCTATTTCAAAATCGGGGCAATATGGGTTTGTCCTTTTGAAAATAGGAGAAGATCATGTGGCAACAGATATCAACGGGATGATTTATTTGAGCTGAACTGAATCTGAAACTGAAGCTGAAACTGAAACTAAAGCTGAAACTGTAGCTTAATCTGAAACCGAAGCTGAAGCAGAAACTGAATTTGAAACTGAAACCAAAACTGAAGCTGAAGCTGAAACTGGAACCAAACTGAAGCTGAAACTGAAGCTGAAAATTAAGCTGAAACTGTAGCTGAAACTGAAACCAAAACTGAAGCTGAAGCTGAAACTGAATCTGAAACCTAAACTGAAGCTGAAACTGAAACTGGAACTGTAGCTGAAACTGACGCTGAAACCAAACTGAAGCTGAAACTGATGCTGAAACCAAAGCTGAAGCTGAAACTGATGCTGATACCAAAGCTGAAGCTGAAACTGGAACTGTAGCTGAAACTGTCGCTGAAACCAAACTGAAGCTGAAACTGAAACTAAAGCTGAAACTGATGCTGAAACCAAAACTGAAGCTGAAACTGTAGCTGAATCTGAAAGTGAAACCAAAACTGAAGCTGAAGCTGAAACTGAAACCAAAACTAAAACTGAAGCTGAAACTGGAACTGTAGCTGAAACTGACGCTGAAACTGACGCGGAAACCAAACTGAAGCTGAAACTGATGCTGAAACCAAAACTGAAACTGAAACTGACGCTGAAACCAAACTGAAGCTGAAACTGATGCTGAAACCAAAACTGAAGCTGAAGCTGAAACTGTAGTAACATACATAGTGAACGTAGTCCAAGATACAGATAATTTAATAAACCACGTTTATTCTGATTTGAAAACAAATATGAGGGATAAAGAATGGCTGCGTGAAAGAGTAATTTTGGCACCAACTAACGAAATTGTAGGGCAGATCAACGAAAAGATTATGTCTCATGTGGATTGTGATGTTGTTGAGTATCTGTCCGTCGACATTGTCATGGATACAAAGCAAGTGACGTCGTACTCTGTAGAGTTTATCAACTCTCTGGAATTGTCAGGGTACCCCATCACATTATTTGAGGCTTAAACTTGGTGTCCCAGTCCTGTTGATGCGTAATCAGGGTGCACCAAGGCTCTGTAATGGCATGCGACTACAAATTACATACCTTGGATGTAATGTTTTCAAGCAATAATTATGACAGGAACAGCAAGCGGTGAAAACGTATTTATTCCTCACATTCAGTTCGAAAAACTCAAATTTACCCTAAAAGCGGCATTCGCAATGACCATAAACAAAGTTCAAGGGCAGACACTGAAAGTAGCAGGTGTACATTTAGAAAAAGACTGCTTTTCCCATGGGCAATTGTATGTGGCGTTTTTGGTTTTAAAAAGATAAATTTGAAATACTAATTGTCTGTCTGTTTTGGGGATGGATGGACCCCCCTGGTGATGGTTTTTTAAATATTATATGCATTTTTAACCACCCAAAAAGATACGGTACACCTTTTTGGCAACAAGAATTATTGACAAAGTGTAAATTAACGCGGGCGAAGCCGCGGACAAAAGCTAGTAATATTATAAATGCGAAAGTAACTCTGTCTGTCTGTCTGTTACCTTTTCACGCCTTAACCGCTGAACCGATTTACATGAAATTTGGCATGGGAATAGTTGAGGACCCTGGGAAGAACATAGGATAGTTTTTATCCCGATGTAAGGTTCCCGCAGGATAGTTTTCGAATTGTATCTTTGTTGCTCTTTCACGCAAAAACTACTGAACTGAACTCAATGAAATTTGGTAAGGAGACAGTTGATATCCTGTAAAAACACATAAGCTACTTTTTATCCCAAATTCCTACGGATTCGGGATTTACGCGGGGAAAACCTCCCACTCGAACGAAGTCGCGGACAAAAGCTATCCATACTTTAATACTAATAATATAACTCCATACTTCCATATCCATACTATCCATACATCCGTATCCATCCATACTTCCACACTAATATTATAATAATACGAAAGTAACTGTCTGTCTGTCTGTTACCTTTTCACGCCTAAACCGCTGAACCGATTTAGATGAAATTTGGCATGGGAATAGTTTAGGATCCTGGGAAAGACATAGCATAGGTTTCGTCCCGGAAATCATTCCTAAAGGAAGGAAAGGGGTGTTGGAATTTCGTATAGGGAATCAATAATGTCTCCGCCCTACCCACACACATAATACACTTAGACCGCTAAACCGATTTGGATGAAATTTGGTATGGAGATAGTTTTAGACCCTGGAAAAGACATAGTATAGTTTTATTCCCGGAAATCATTCCTAAAGGATGTAAAAATGGTGTTGGAATTTTATGTAGGGAATCAATGATGTCCCAGACCTCCCCACCCACATAATACACTTGACCGCTAAACCGATTTAGATGAAATTTGGTATGGAGATAGTTTTAGACCCTGGAAAAGACATAGGATAGTTTTTATTCTGAAAATCATCCCTTAAGGATGTAAAGGGGTGTTGGATTTTGTATTCCCCTCTCAATTCATTCAAATCGCGTATTCAAGAACCACTCATAACATTTTTTTTAAACTACACAACTGCATGTAGGCTATATAAATCTTTGTTTAGGGCTGGGGTCGAACCCACGTCATGCACCAGTTAACAGTTACGCCAACCTTGTGTCGCTTAAATTTTAACCAATCAAGTTAATATACGAATCATTTCTATTTCATAATCGGGGCAATATGCGTTTGCCCTTTGAAAAATAGGAGAAGATCGTGTGGCAACAGATATCAACGGGATGATTTATTTGAGCTGAACTGAAGCTGGAACTGTAGCTGAAACTGACGCTGAAATCAAACTGAAGCTGAAACTGATGCTGAAACCAAAACTGAAGCTGAAGCTGAAACTGAAGTAACATACATAGTGAACGTAGTCCAAGATACAGATAATTTAATAAACCACGTTTATTCTGATTTGAAAACAAATATGAGGGATAAAGAATGACTGCGTAAAAGAGTAATTTTGGCACCAACTAACGAAATAATAGGGCAGATCAACGAAAAGATTATGTCTCACGTGGATTGTGATGTTGTTGAGTATCTGTCCGTCGACAATGTCAATGGGGTGGGGTACCCTGACAATTCCAGAGAGTTGATAAACTCTACAGAGTACGACGCCACTTGCTTTGTATCCATGACAATGTCGACGGACAGATACTCAACAACATCACAATCCACATGAGACATAATCTTTTCGTTGATCTGCCCTACAATTTCGTTAGTTGGTGCCAAAATTACTCTTTCACGCAGCCATTCTTTACATTATTTGAGGCTTAAACTTGGTGTCCCAGTCCTGTTGATGCATAATCAGGGCGCACCAAGGCTCTGTAATGGCATGCGACTACAAATTACACACCTTGGATGCAATGTTTTCAACTATGACAGGAACAGCAAGCGGTGAAAACGTATTTATTCCTCACATTCAGTTCGAAAAACTCAAATTTCCCCTAAAAGCGGCATTCGCAATGACCATAAACAAAGCTCAAGGACAGACACTGAAAGTCGCAGGTGTACATTTAGAAAAGACTGCTTTTCCCATGGGCAATGGGTATGTGGCGTGCTCACGAGTATCAAGCGTACAAAATCGACACGTTTTAGCCAAGGACGGGAAAACCAGAAACATAGTTTACAAAAATGTACTGTAAACTACGTTTTTGGTTTTAAAAAGATAAATTTTATATACTAACTGTCTGTCTCTTTTTGGGGATGGATGGACCCTGTTGATGTTTTTTTTAAATATTATATGCGTTTTTTAACCACCCAAAAAGGTGCGGTACACCTTTTTGGCAACAAGAATTATTGACAAATTGTAAATTAACGCGGGCGAAGCCGCGGGCAAAAGCTAGTGGTTTTAATATTTTTGACTTTAGCCAATAATTGAACGCTGTTCATGTAATGGCGAAAAGTACATACAATATCTAATATCTAATCATTACCATTTGCAGTGGCGTAGCGTGCCTTGTCGGGGCCCCGTATAAAAATTTTTTTGGAGGCCCTTATATGGAGGTAAAGATTTTTCACAAAAGAAAAAAAATATTGTGAGAAGTAATATTTATTTATCACATAATTTACCCATTTTACAAATAAAAATCGAATTTTAAATATTCACTCTCCTTGCCTTTTTATCGGCAAACCGATTTATTAAATCATTTATGGCTGATGATGATGTTAGTTTTTCTAAAGTTTCTGCCTCTATGGACAATAGTGAGATGTCTGACAGCCGTTCTTGTCCCATCGAAGTTCTTAAGTAATTTTTTATTAGTTTTAATTTTGAAAAACTTCTTTCTGCCGTTGCGGTTGTAACTGGAAGGGTCAAGAATAAAAAGCATGCTGTGATTACCTCGGGAAAACTGGATGCAAGACTATTGAATTTTACTAGCAATAATTCAATGAGTTCTTTAATGGAATAATTTTTTTTAATTTCAGAATTTAAGCATGTTTTTAGAGCCTTTAATTGGTCACAAAGATTAAGTGAGATGTCTTTACTGTATTTAGCAGACAGTTTTCCGGAAGCGTTTAATATCTCTTCGCTTGAAGAAGATAGGAGTTTCTCCGGTTGTAATATTTCGAATATACTACTCAGGTTGCAAAGGCTCTGAAATCTTTCTTTAGTTTGAGAAATTAATATATCTAAACAGCAATAGTATACATTGACTTTGAAATAGGATTCCGGGTCGGAAATTCTCTCATCTTGTGATAACTCATCAAAAAAACGCTTCGTTATCTTTCGCCTACTGTTTTTAAAAACAGTTGTTACCCCCCACTTTTTTGCTAAATCTTTGGATTCATTTAGCAAACTATTAAATGAATTCTGATTTCTTAATTGGCACAGTCTATTTAAAAGATTACTTAATAAAATACTAGATTTCTGTAAGTCATTATTATCATGCTGTAGAGCTTTAGAAACAGGATTAATAATTTCAAATAGTGAAGAAAAAAATGTAACGAGCACTAAGAAATCAAAACTCTCTAAAATATTAATTATACTTTTACATTCTTCACGTTCATCTTTTTTATTTGAAATTAAATTTAGTTGGTACAAAGTTTTCATGATTAGTAAAAAATTTTTCTTTACTGCTAATAAAGCGTCGTTCCTAGAAGACCATCTGGTAGGACATACCTTTTTAAGGGTAATCAAATATTTTTCAGATGAATCGTCACTTAGCATAGCCCAGCGTTTTATACTATTGCCAAAAAAAGTATATATTTTTTCTAAATTATCGAAAAAAGTCGATACTTCACGAACATGTCTCGCAGCATCGTTCAAAACCAAGTTTAAAGCGTGCGCAGCACAATGAACATAATCGGCATTTGGAGCATGCTCTTTTATTAGGGTTTGTAATCCTCCATACACACCCGACATAACATTTGCTCCATCGTATCCCTGTCATTTAGTCAAATCAATTCCATATTCTTTAGTCAAATTTAAAATGACAGTTTTCAGACCTGCAGCACTGCAATCGGTTACTGCTATGAATCCTAAAAAGGACTCACAGATTTTTATTTCTTTAGGCACATTATCATCATTTTCTGTAACCGAGATATATCGAAAAACTACAGATAGTTGGTCAATTTTTGACAAGTCTTGTGTTGTATCCAGAATTATTGTCAGAAATGGAGCTTTTTTAATTTCTGAGATAATACTGTTCCTAACGTTAGTACCAAGCAAACTAATAATTTCGTTTTGAATCGTAGGGCTTAAATAATTTATTTCACCTTTCGGTTTTAGAAAAAGTTCTTTTAAAGTTGCATCATAGTTAGATAGCAGACGTGAAATTGCCATAAAATTGCCAGAATCAGAATCATGCCCCCTCAAAGGTAGATTACAAGATACTAAAGTAATTATAACATTAATTATACGATGCAGTACATCTCTCCAGAATGTAATTTTACTATCGATTTCACTTTTCAATAGAGTATCGATGGTATTTCCTTGCAACCAATTATTATAAGAGAGTGAGGCACTAATATGCTGCTGTGACTTTTCATGGTCAAGAATAGTTTGTGTGAAATTGCTTCTAACCGAAACACCGTTAACCCAAGCAGAGGAGTACGATTTGTTTTGACGATCTGCTAATAACCAACAGAAGTGACAGTACGGTTTGTTTAAAACGTTAGAATAACATAACCATGGTCTTATAATTTTTATGCCTGCCTGATTGAAATATGAATAATAATAAGCTGAAAAAGGTCGGTTATTTTCTGAAACTTTTGGAAATGGTCCTTGTGGTTTAAATGGACCCAATTTAAAAATAATTTTTCGTTCGCATTCAGTTAAATTGTCACCAAAATTTCCTCTATCTGATGAAATTATATTACAATCTGCATTATCTGCAGATATATCAGAATCGTTGACTTGGGGTTCCTCGATTTCTGGATGGACATCCGATAAAGTATGTGCTTGGCTTTCTTCTATTTCCGGATGGATATGTGACGAAGAACATGCTTCAGAAGAATCTAAAAATAAACGAGTAATTGTTAAAAAATAAATACGAATGCTTTGATACTAAACTAAAAAGAGTTATATATAAATAAATAACGTTTCTAAGGGTCACAGTTAGAGAGTGTTCAGTTCAGACGCACACAGATTCTACGCGGATTGTGCTCGTACCTATTAGTAGATACAAAATCACCTGCAGCCCGTACGTGCATTACTATACACCTGCGTGCTATTTAAACGCAGCGCGTAGTGTAGTGGCCATACAAAACGAGAACCCGAAAGCGAGTCTGCACATCTGAAGTTCTCAACACGCAATTAACGATACGATACGGACTGATAAACAAACAACAAAACAAATCGATCCTATAGATAAGTTAGAATTTTGTTTTTTTTTAATCAAGGCACGGAACCCTAAAAACAGTATAATTGTGAAAATCGAGGGGGGAGACAACTTTTTGTGACGGACAGATGGACAGACCGAAATTAAAAGATTTCCTTGTTTATCACTACGGGCCCCAAATAAATGGGTTGGGTAGTGGTGTAGTACTTACCTTTCCAATCTAAATCACTCACAGTATCTTGTCTCTGAAAAAATGAAGAAATTTTGGGCACTTTTTTTATAACCTCGTCCCTTTTCTGTTTAATTTTTCTTTTCTCAGCGCCGCTGGGATAATCTCTTTTCCTTTCACTCATTTCATTTACAAATCGTTACTAATACTGCTAAACCAGAAGAACAATATTGTTTGTACTGAATTACAATGTAATGCACATTTATATAAAGCGCGTAAATAAACAGTGCACTGCACTCCGTGGTTTAACATCCAATGCAAAGTACAACAACGTACACGTACATCGCGATATCGATGAAGGATTCCCGGGGATTCCCCGCTGAGTTGAAGATGAAGTAAGTAAAACGGGGAAATCCCGCAGCCCGCCATAACGATGTAGTGTTGCCAACTTTTGAACGCACGCTTAAGGCGGGAAAAAAAGGAATTGCTTTATAGAATTTTGTCATTTGTAAAATAAAATAAATTAGAAAGTTTTTATTCTTTTTCCTGACACACTTTGGGGGCCCCCGTGGCCCGGGGGCCCCGTATAATTGATACGGCAAATACGGCGGTAGCTACGCCCCTGACCATTTGCCTAGTGGATAAAAATGATCTGTGTATTGTTTAAAACCATCTAAGTTTATTTAACAAGCTAAAAACCAAAAGTTGAACGGGTATTATTATTAAAATTTTACTAGATTTATTGGTTTTAATATAGTATGAAATCAGTAGTGTTCACCTTTAGGATAAATTATCAAAAGTTGAATCAAAAAATATCCTTATCATTTTTTTTCGTTTAACTTTTAGTTTTGTTTCCTAAATTTGAACGAATATACACCTTGAAAATACAAAAGTAAATACTTGCAGGCATGTAGACCGTTTTAAATAATTTTAGCGTGTATGATGCAGGTGCATAAACTACTTAAGTTCCTACATTCAAACAAAGAGGTAATCTATTACAGAAACGGTCTACAGTCTGCGAAGGAAAGCAAGCAAATTTGATGACCTGACATATTTTGTTGAAATATCTACCGAAGATTTGAAAGAAGTATCGATGTCAGCTATAACCAAGAGATATGCATATCCTCGAATTGGGCGAAGAGGATGATTACTTTTGAAATATATTTCAATATGTGCAAATAATTTTGACTATTGCGAGAAGTCTTTCTTTTTAATTGATGTTATGCCAGTTTTAAGTAAGGTTAAGTTAAGTTGTAAAGGTACCTACCTAGTACATTTTTGAAAAGTTCCTCTACCTTCCTTCGTCAAGTACTTTCCTGATTTGTTACTAAGGAATAGAATACTATGTGATTTTAGACTATCTAATTATTTAATTAAATAAACAAGTTTTTCCTTTATTTTTATTTTATTTTATTTATTTGGGAAAATAAACAGTTACACAATATCATTCGGTTGAAATTTCAGCAATTTTTTTGCGAATCAGACTCGAAACTTTCCGGTATGCACAGCGAAGATATCAATATTGTTGAATATATCATTAAATTTAGCAGTAAGGCGGCGCAAGGGCGCGCGCTTGCCAGCATTCGTGCGACATGATGTTATGGCAAATAGCGGTCTTGCACGCACCCCGCGGCTCATGGTAGTTCTAGGCACTAAATAACAAATCTTATTACTAATATCAATACAGTCATACGAGTGGTTGCATAGGTCAAATAAAAACATTGTCTCTAATAAACATCGTCTGGCTTTTAAGTTAAGTAACTTATATCTGTTTAAAAGATGATGTAAGAGATTTGTAAGATGCTTGGGTACGAAAACAACGGAAATGCATAGCTTTCAGATATTTACGCTGCACTCTTTCAATCGCATCTGAATACTTTGCATAAAAAGGATTCCACACCGCTACAGCATACTCCAATTGAGACCTGATTAACGCTTTGAAAAGATACAGATATGTATATGGACGTTTAAATTCGGTAGATGATCTCATTACAAAGCCATACATCTTGAAGGCATTATTCACTATTTTACTAATATGACCGCCAAGGTGCAGTTTATCATCCAACAAAATTCCTAGATCGCGTACTAATGTCACTCTTGTTAAAGTTACGTCATTTAAAGTGTAGGAATAGGTCAAAATATTTTTGTTCTTAGTGAAACTTATACAACAACACTTAGTTATGTTAATATGTAGTTTATTTTTTACGCAATATTCAGAAAATCTATCTAAGTCTTGCTGTAACAGAAGACAGTCCTTTAGGCTTCTAACTGGCCTATAAATTTTGAGGTCATCTGCATATAGCAATATTTTTGAATTGAGAAAACATGTGTCAATGTCATTTATAAATATTATGAATAATAGGCCCTGGGGCACTCCAGAAGTGACGGTTAAAGTGTTGGAATTATACCCATTTATCACAACTCTCTGTGTTCTATTTAAAATGTAAGAAGAGAACCATCTCAAAAGATCACCGCGTATGCCATTAAACGCGATTTTATTCAAAAGAAGTGCATGATCAACCTTGTCAAAAGCCTTCTTAAAATCAGTGTATATAGAGTCAACTTGGATACGAGAGTCCATGTTATTAAATAAATAGTCTACAAAAGTCACTAGGTTTGTTGTAGTTGATCTTTTTTTCACAAATCCATGCTGTTGTTTAATAAGAACATTGTGTAGTACAGGATATATTTTATTATGTACTAGTCTCTCGAAAAATTTTGACAAGGCTGGCAATATTGATATAGGGCGATAGTTTTCAACATCCTCTTTAGGTCCAGATTTATAGACAGGGGTTATATTAGCCAGTTTCCATGCACGTGGAAAGATTCCATGTGAAAGAGACAAATTAAATATAATATGCAAAGGTATGCAGAGACTATCAGCAGTTTGTTTTAGAAAATGTGCTGGCAGGCCGTCCGGTCCTGGGCCCTTAGAAGGATCCAGAGCCTTGAGAACTCTATAAATTTCTTCAACTGTAAACTGAATACTGGTTAATAGAGTTCAGCTCTCAGAACAGTCGTCGTGCGTAGGTGGATCACGGGTTGTGGCAGATGACTCAAAAACCGAATTAAAGTAATCTGAAAAATAATTGCAAATTCTTTCTGGGTCTCCAGTTGATTGGTTATTATATATCATCGAAGATGGAATGCCTGTACATCGCTTGCGGTTAGAAATGAACGTCCAAAAATGTTTTATATTATTTTGAATACCATCCTCGACCGAGTTCATGTATTTGTTATAGCACTTCTTACTTTCATTTTGGAATCTAGACCGGTACAATGAAAATTGCTCAAAATCTGAAACATTGCCATACCATACCAGGCCTTGGTCTTATTCTTATAAATATGTATTAGAGATTTTGAGAACCAAATGGGAAACTTCGAAGGACTGCAAACAGTCAAAGGCACGTGTTTTTTAATAATGCAGAATATACTGTCATAAAATATATCAACAGATTCGTCAATTGTTTGTTGATTTAGCGTCTTATTTCTATTATTTTCATTAAAAATACACTAATAAATTAGGTACACCATATAGGTACACAATTTCTACGCCTTCTTTTAAGTCATATCAAAATCTTAGTTCAACTATTGGGTGTAAAACCCAACATTTTTTGTTAATTCTTATTTTGTATAAAACCTGGGGCTCATGAGACAATTTTTTATTTTTCAAATAATCTTATAGTTTTCGAGCATCAAAAATTAACAGAAAAAACTTTTTTGCAAAAAATAAAACCGACTTCCATATCAAAACACTACAAAGCCAAAAATAATTTTAATTTCGGTAGTCGGTGTTATTGGTTTTGTATTTTTTTTTTTTTCACACCGCCTTCCGAAATTAAAATTATTTTTGGCTTTGTAGTGTTTTGATATGGAAGTCGGTTTTATTTTTTGCAAAAAAGTTTTTATTTTCGTGCTTTTTAGTGGGTCAGTGAATTTTCCAAATCGGTTCGTAAATGACGGAGTTATGCGCGAACAAAAAACGCAATGCAGCGTAAACGAAAAGATCATCAACGTAAACATTTTTTTAGACTTTTGTTGATTTTTCAGAAACGGCCTGTCCGATTTCGATAAAATTTTCATGGGACCATTTGGGAAGTATACCCTTTCTAACAAGATCAGAATTTTTCAAATCGGTTGGCAAACGACGGAGTTATGCGTGGACAAACATAAAAAAAAAAAAAAAAAAAATACAAACATCCGAATTGAGAACCTCCTCCTTTTTTAGAAGTCGGTTAAAAACAACTTCAACTATGAAGATAATTTAATTACAAATATTGAAATTTTGCTATTCGGCT
Source organism: Tholera decimalis (assembly GCA_943138885.2). Lineage (NCBI taxonomy): Eukaryota > Metazoa > Arthropoda > Insecta > Lepidoptera > Noctuidae > Tholera > Tholera decimalis. The sequence continues at coordinate 22,957,720 of OW964556.2, forward strand.
TAATCATTCATTTATTGGTTCCACTCACACACACACAATATCCTTATGCAGACGCATACACTCATGCTATATTAGCGGCCGACACGCACATGAGCGCATTTCCTTGAATTAAGGATAATATTAATTTTTCATGATACTGTGTTTCCATTTTAAGTCAAATGAAATATTTTTCCATAAAAATTTAACACCTATTTTTATGATGGAAATCGATTCAGAAGCCGATTGTAAACCAACTACTTTCAGGAATTGCGTTTATTCCATATGTATCATCTATGGTTTATTCTGTTACACGTTGTAGATCATCTGCCATAAATGTGAACGAGTACTTCAGAAAATACCCTAGGTGTTTCACATTTACCCTATTTATTTTCAGAAAATACATTGCCCACTTCGTGATATGAGATCCTTCTTTTTCCTACCATCTGTCTCTCAAGACCAGTTAATGACAAGAAAACAACACTTCTTATAAAACTGCATTTATTACAAGATGTAATATAAAAATTAATTTATTTACTTATATCTAATTGCCCATTCCACAATATATAAAAACATCAACAATAATAGTCATATATCTGAAAATTTCACAACAGGTGATAAAATGATAACATCTTTAGTCGTTCAGAAGTCTCCAGTGAAATAACATTACCTTAATCACTATACGACAGTAAATTCGTATGAGAATATATTTTATATATATATAATATATATAGATAAACTAAAAAAAAACAAGTGGGGTTTACTATAGGTACCTACCTACTACAACCTCTGCCTAACCTGTGGGAATACAGCCCTGATTTTAATTTGGAAAAGTCAAACCATGCCTCATTTGTCATGGGATTCTTGCTATCTTTTCTTGCAAGTGATTCAGAAGAGAAAAAAGAAAGATTACGCATCATACCGAAACTGTGAAGCACCACACTGGCTTCTCGTACAACCTTACCATTGAAATTCTACATACATGTCTATTAGAACATATAATTAAATAAGCAGAGGCTAGTATTAGCACTATATGTCATATACCATTGCCTAACATTGGAGTGGAAAAAATTAACTGCTACAAAAATTATATATAATGTGGAGAAATAGACTAATGCCAAGTATAATTTTTGAGCGCGTGTTCATTCTGTGTCGTATGTATTAAACCTGACACTATAACTACATCTTCACCTAAACCATACATTTCGAAAATTTACGCCTGTTTTCACTGATAAATTTATTGAGCTATTGGATTTTAGTGGTGGCCCAGTGTGCTTTTATTTGGATACCGTACAATTTTAATGAAAATGAGAACTCTATTTCTAATCGTGGTCGATTGAGTGTCAGACATCTCGCGTCAAAGTGCGCTAAGGTAGAACGTTTTTATCGCTATAATACATAGGTCCTGCTTTTTTCAAATATGAATCATAAATTAGAGAATGTCATAAGATCACGCCCAGATGATTGGCATTTAAATAAAGTTTAATGTAAATAGACAGTGATAATTATCATCGTAGGATTTTTCATACAATAACAAATAAGGTTTTAGAGTTATAACATTTACCATAAAACGTTAATTAACAGTATACATCCACAGCATGTATGTTATATGACCTATTTACGAGTGCATGTCCAAAATTCAAATGTTTTCTAATGGCTTTATCTTTATTAAAATAAATGATGATGAGATGTGGATGTCCCATTAGAATTCTATGCACATTTGTACTATTTATTGATACTTACTTCAATGGGGTTGACTTTTCTATAGGTATCTTATTTATGTCAGAATCATGTAAACCTTTGTCAGTCTTTGTTCGGAAAACCAACCAAAAATTATAACAGATTGGAAAATGAACCAATAATAATTGTTAGGTAAATTTAAATGTTAAAAATACTTATTATTGATGATACAATGTTTTTCTTATAGGTTGTGTTCAATTAGAGTCTTATTTTCATGGATAACTTTTTAGTTATTTTATTTTATAAATAATAATTCTACTACTTCCAGGAATACAGTTACCTTAATAGCACTTGTCTAAAAAAATATATTGTCGTTAAATATTATTTGCACAGACCATCTAAAAACTTTGCATTATCTAATAAATGTTTTTTTTTTCATCTGCTGCAATGTTAATAATAACAACAACATGGCAAACAGCAAATAATTTAACCGTTCGTGCCTAATACAGCCACAAAATATTATTGCATAACATAAAATAATCACCATTACTCATAACTGAAAAATTGTCTACAGTTTCACAAATTCGTCTATAAATAAACATGTGAATTCTTAACTCCATACATCTGCAGAATATTTTTTCATAGACTCGAGTTTCTTGATAAATTGCACAGCCTCAGATTCCGTACGCCCGCCCTTTTCCTGGATGGCTTTTAAAACAATATTCCTTACGTCAACAGCCATATTCTTTGCATCACTAAAAAGGACAAAAACAATTAAAACACACTCAACAAAGTGTTGCCGGTGTAACCAATTTGACGTCCAGATTGTTACCAGCTTAAATTAAAACATAGATAGTCCCTTCACTTTTAAATAGATAATAGAAAAAAAACCGGGTTGCACTCCAGGAGTGCCGGCAGAAGTGAAAACTTGAATATACGTTGTGCATTTTTGATATTTTGGAATGGTTAGGGAATAATTTTGCACGAATTGCTTTTGATATTTTGGAATGGTTAGGGAATAATTTTGCACGAATTGCTTTAATTATCAGTAACGTCCAGATTGTTACCAGCTTAAATTAAAACATAGATAGTCCCTTCACTTTTAAATAGATAATAGAAAAAAAACCGGGTTGCACTCCAGGAGTGCCGGCAGAAGTGAAAACTTGAATATACGTTGTGCATTTTTGATATTTTGGAATGGTTAGGGAATAATTTTGCACGAATTGCTTTAATTATCAGTATAAAAGTACTATCATTTATGTGGTAGAATACAATATTTATTTATTGCGCTATCGTACACAAACATGACAATTTATATTACAATAAAAAGTTTGCGCAGGCATATATTTTCGCCGCGCCGTAGAAAGAGAGGGGGATACTTCCTCTCCTACGCCGCGCCGGCTGTCTACTCTCCGTCCGTCTTACGAATTTTCGATCAGGTCACGTGTCCTGACGCGAGTTTAACATTTTTTACCCATTACAAAAAAAGTGCACAACGCCGCTAAACAAGTTTTCACTTCAAAAATATATTTTGGTGTCCATCTAACATATTATGTAGTTAGTACCTAGTTATTATTACTCGAAGGCAATAGCGGCTTTTACATGCTCACTCTATCACGCGTGAAACAACAATCGCGCGCGTATAAAGGATAGTACTCACGCGGGGCTTCGCTCCCGTGGATTCTATCACGGTAAAAACATAACTCTCCTTTTTTGCAGTCGGGTAAAAAGTAGCCTATAACCTTCCTCAAGCTTCAAGCTACTTCCATACCAAATTTCATCCAAATCCACCCAGTACTTTCGAAGATTAGCGCGTTCAAGCAAACAAACAAACAAACAAACAAACATTTCCGCTTTATAATATTAGTATAGATGTGGAAGGGAAAGGCAAAGTCCACGCGCCGCGCTCATCAGTCATGCGCGCAATCGCGTTTCCTTAGCTTCCCTTTACTTTATAATTCTTTTGCGCATGATTAAGATGGCGGACATACGTACGTGAAGTAAAGAGTACATACTACACTGTTTAAGTCTTTTCCTTGCCTCTGGAAAATTAAGTCCGAGGAATATAAAAACAAAAATGTTAAAGACGAAGCTTATAAAAAAAAAAATGACTATTGTAAAGAAAAAAGTTTTCTTGACGCCAATCGTGATTTTGTGGTTAAGAAATTACAAGGCTTTAGGGACTCGTTCCGAAAGGACGATTCTTGAAATCGTCCGGATAGTTTTCTCGTAATTCTTCAATCAAAGGCAAATAATGTGACAATATTGCTGTCTGTATCTTTTAACCCATACTGAACGTTTCTTATTCTTTTTGAGTTGAATTATACTAGTTAACATGATATCTTGCGTCACACGATATCTTCTATACATTTTACACCGCAACACCTGCGTTATTCTGTTAGACTCAATTTACACCGCCGCGAAATGGAATGGAATGGAAGCGTCAAGTTCGCCTCATGACCCGAGAAGGCGCGCAAATTCACTGGAATTCGCGTGAATACTCGAGCATTCCAGCAAATTCGCGCGACTGCGCTATGAGGGACGTTCTGTCTAAATCTATTAAGTTGGCACCGCACTGCTGTGACCGACCCAGCCGACTCCCCGTTCACGCCACTTCCCGCGGATTCCACAGACAGCGCCGACAGTAGCTAGGGGAATTCTCGAGAATGCGCGAGGATTCCCCGGAAGACGCGCGACCTTTTTTAGACTCTTATTTCTCTAACATGTATACGATTGACAAAGTTCATTATGCTATGTACAATTTCGTTGCAAAAAGTCGCTTCCATTCCATTCCGCGGCGGTGTAAATGGAGCCTAAAACTGTATGAACCGCACACACTCCAACACGCGCCAGTTTCGCGCGATTTATCCCGTGCATTTAGCCTTTACACGGCCGCTTATTCCGCTAAGGAAAACAAACACGAGTAATCGCGCGCGAAAGAGCGGGTAGCGGAAACAAAACTTACAAAGGTAATCGCGTGCGAATGAGCGTGCAGGCTTTCTCGATGCTGTACGTTCCAAAGAACGCGCGATAGAGTGAGCGTGTAAAGGCAGCTAATATGTTCTTATTATGTCCTTTTTGCAATGCTGTTGTCAGATTTTCTGGATTCTGACTTTTCGTATTCAACAGCTTTAAGCAAGGAGGAGCCCGTTAGTTCCCAGTAGTTTATTTAGTGGTTCATTCGAAGGAACAACTGACCCTTTTTCGTCGCGGTCGTCTTCCAAAGGAACTAAAGGTTGTCTTTATCATTTTACCGAAAGCTTGCGTCGTAAAGCAATACAGATTGGCTGTGCATAGCCTAAGTTACAAAGACAGATCGTACAGCTGTGTTTTTTTTACCTTTCCTTCCAGTACTTAAATGATATTTAAAGCAGTTGGTGTTATAAACAAAACGAAATGCCAGAAGATCCTACACTGGTAAAATTTGAAAGGTCGGTGTTTGAAAATCAGTACCGCAAAACCAATGTGGTAGAAAGTCGGAATCACAAAATCAACATTTTGTTGAATAAAAACACCAATATGATTTGTTTGTTCCCAGTTTTTTTTATTAATTCATTCAGAGGAACAACCCTTTTTCACGATAGTTCTTTTAAACTGCTTTAGACAAGTTCTAAAGGAGTTCCTTTAGTATTTTTGAAGTAGTTACTGACACTACCAAGACACAGTTAAGATCAAACGATCCTCGAACACCAGCAGTCATCGATTCCGAGGATTGGGATTTGTTTGCAACTAATATTTATAATCGTTATTGTTATTAGGCAATTTTTTTCGTTTTAATTAGGTGTATTTTTTCACAGTTTATAAACTTAAAACCCAATTATCTCAGAACAATAAACAAAGGACATTTATCATTATTGCAGTGGACCCTTCATATGATGACGACATTAATATAACAACCGAATCCTCAGACAACAACCCTTTAACTACTGTTTAATTAGACATTGAAATTCAATTATGAAGTAATTTATTAACCTTAAATATTAACCAAAAGTATATAATCCAATGCAGGCTATAAATTTAATTAACTTGAACAATACCAAGTTAATTTAAATACAATGAGACTTTTTCTAAGAAGTGTCAAATTAATCTGATGTTTATTGTAATTGACTATATAAAATCATCTTTCTGCAAGTTCTTTTGATATTTTCGTTCCGTTAAATCTATTTTATATCATTTTAATTGGTCGTACTTATAATAACTTAAATATGCATCATCCTTTGGGTAATTTCCGATTGAAGATTTATAGGGGTGTTTATTCAACAAAGTGTTGATTTCGTGGTTCCAACTTTCAATCTCATTTAATTTTGTAGTACAGTACCGATTTCCAAAACCAAGCCTTTAAATCTTACCAGTGCAGGATCTTCTGCTATTTCTTTTTGTAAAGAACGCCAACTGCTCTCAATTTCATTTAGATACTGGAAGGAATGGTAAGGAAGGAAAAACACAGTGTACTATCCTGATTTGTAACTTAGTTTTTACATAGCCATGTGTTTTGCTACACGCCGCCAGCTTTAAGATTATGACAACCTTTAGTTCGTTTGAAGGAACTACTGAGAACAAGTGGAACCTCGTCATACGGACGTTACTGCATACTTAATCACTATAAGTTCCAAGTATTATTTTAAACTTATCTTGCCAAATCCGATGCGATTGGTATTTATCATAAGGAAATATGATAAATTCGATAAAAAAAATTAAGATATGCAATGTCTATCAGTAATTGAATTAATTTAAGATTAAGAAGACTTCATGAATAGATAACAATATTTCACATAATTACCCGCAAATGTAGAAATGTCCATTACGATTACCGATGATGTCCCATAGGAGGTCCATATCCTTTTCTAGCAAATGCGTTACGTATACCTTTTCTTTTTGATCGCGAGAGAATGCGATGTTCAATTTAACATCACCATTTGCCTGATATTTCTCGAGTTCCTGAAATAATTTTCAAAATTCATTATTATCTTATTCATATATTATGCATGAAACCTGAAAATAATTTGTTCGATATCATAAATAGAATCAATTATGATAATTTTTTCACCGTTTGATTTTCTGTCAAATTTTTTTTACTTTAATAGTTGGACACCAGCAATAATTGTTTCTAAATCGGCGGTCGCTATCATCTATGCATAAATCAGTTCACTGAAGATCAGCCGGGACGCGAGCGCATCTCCCTAATGTAACCTGCATACCATTCTAGCCACACTTTAATGTGCCCAAGAAGCTCTATCGAGACAACGCAAGCATATAACTTTGTCCGTTCTTATGATAAATTTATGAAATATTGAATACATATTTTTTATATTCAAATATTCGACAAGTGTCGGTGTTTGTTTCGACGCAGAGTTGCGTGCCAGGCTAAACTATAATACATACTATAATTTATATAAGTAAGTACCTATTTATAGTAGACAAGCAGTCGCGCGGGGCTTCGCTCCCGTTTACTTTATCACAATAAAAACGTAGCCCTCCTTTTTTTGAGTCGGGTAAAAAGCCTATACCATCCTCAACATTCACGCTACTTCTATACCAAATTTCATTCAAATCCTTAAAGTACTCTCGAAAATTAGCGCGTTTAAACACTCAAGCTACAATATTTTCGTAAACTAAGCCTCCTTGAAGATTAACAAACTTTATACACACCTCCTGATAAATATAGTCCTGATCGCGATGTCTGCATCCAAAGTACAGAATACTATCTCCAACTTCCTTGCCATTGGCACGCGCGTATGCACGTTCTTGTAAGAATCCACGGAAAGGAGCCAAGCCCGTGCCTGGGCCCACCATGAGTATTGGTGTTTGCGTCTGCAGAGGCAATCTGAAAATAGACAGCATTTTATTTAAAAAAAAAAAAAAGATTACTAGCAATGTGGGAAAAATCACTTAACTAACAATCTTGTTAACCCCTTTAAGCTTTGTTTTCCTATGAAAGCGGTGCCGTCATATAGCGGCCGTAATATTACGGACGCAAAAAGGCGGCCGTCTTTACGGTGACGACATGTGGAAAGTTCCACGGCCGTTTTAACACACTGTCTGCTTCATCGCTATCTTGTGTATTACATTCTCTTTGGAAACGTTCACGAAACCATCTGACACCGACAAGACGGCCGTCATGCAAATGGCGGCACCGCTTTTTGATGTTACGGTGTCAGTTACCGCTCTCTAGGAAACCGCGCCATTTTGTTTACATAGACAACGTTCTAGTGACGTCATTCACCGCTGTATTACGGCCGCTATTTGACGGCACCGCTATTCTAGGAAACCAAAGCTTTAGCTAAATATGCTTGTCTGGGTTCACGGCAATAGTGTAATGGGTGGGGCTCGAACCCACGACCCCTTGATCACAAGTCCGACACCTTAACCATTAGGCTATTGACGCTTAAATATTTCCTTATAATAATACTGGAAAGAATAGCGCTACTGATTGTAGGTTTTAATTACCTAAATTGAGATTTTCTAATATACACAGGGACACGAGGGAGAGGCTTTCCAGGCTCCGGTTTGTTATCTGCTAGCCATGTGGTAGTCACACCTTTGTTCACGCGACCAGTAGGAGTTTTATATTGAACAACAACTGCCGTTATATGAACTGTCTCTGGATACATCTGAAATAATTGTATATATTAATCAACCACAAACAAAAATATAAAACTTGCGACATCTCATATCCCAAGTACGGCGAGCTGTGTTGGTGCAGTCGCCGCGACTGCAGAGGCCCTCAAACAGCGCAATAGTACATTGTTCACCGAGAGGAGAAAGTGACCGATTACCGTCGAGGGTGTAGTTTGAACCCCGAGCCGTAGGCGAGGGCTTTAAAACACCCGAGATCGGGAATCGCACTTTCTCTCGAGTGATACATAGTGCTTTATACTACACCTACGAGGAAAATAAAAAACTAAATCTTTACTAATTGAAATTTATATTGAAATTGTTGCAGTTAGTGAAGCTTAATGTAACACTGTTTTCACAAACGGCGCCAATGGCGTCTGCAATTTTCACATGTTCTTTTTTCAAATTGTTTATCCTGCCGCCGCAGGGTCGCACTGCCAGTCCGGCACCATCCAACACACAGCTAGTGGCCAGTGTCATTTTGCGAACTTGGAGATAAAAACTCACTGTAAAAACTTTTTGGCTTTTGATATTTAGGTTACCGGCGCATAGTCTTACCCAAAATTAAAAAAGAAAAACCACGTAAGAAATGGGTTTTCATACACTTTTCTCTCCCGCTCAGATGCGTTTTCTCCCCGCATATTTGTTCGATATGCAATGACGTACTTTCTGCCGTAAATTTGATAAAGTATCAAGGTACTTTCCAAGCAGGTGTAGTATAAATACCTTTCTAGTAATTACAGTTTTGTGCTGTTTGGGGTCGAAACGCTTGGGTCATGGGTAATGTGACCATTTTTTTATTTCGTGTCAAAGCGGGACGCCTATTGAATTTTGTATATAAATACAAAAAAGTCTGTGTAAGATGCCATATTTAAGAGAAAAATACAAATTATGGTTAAAATGTGACTTTAAATAATTGTGGTATCTTAATCTCACTGTCATTTTAATTCTTACACCAACTTCCCCTAAAAATCACTACATAGTATAAAACAAAGTCGCTTCCCGCTGTCTGTCCCTATGTATGCTTAGATCTTTAAAACTCCGTGACAGATTTGATGCGGTTTTTTTTTAATAGATAGAATGATTCAAGAGGAAGGTTTAGGTGTATAATTTATTAAGGTTTGCGGACGAAGTCGCGGGCAGGAAGCTAGTAATAATTAAAATAATTACAGCAAAATCGGTTAAACGTAACGAGAGTATGGATTTATATAATATAGTAATATAGTAAGGAGTTGGATTAGTTATTCGGTAAATTTCTCGCATGTCAGTCGCTCACTCTAGCTTGGTCCTGACACCCTACCCTGCGTCTACGCTGCCGTCTTCCGCGCGATTTTAGTGATATTTTAATGTAGACAAGTGGGTATATAAAGGTTTGTTTGTAAAAGCTGGACATTTGTGTTCTCGTTGGGGACAGCGGGACAGACTGCCTGAAAGCGGGACAATCCCGCCTAAAGCGGGACGTATGGTCACGTTAGTCATGGGGCCCGAGTGCACGTCTCTTTCATAAGGAATTGTCTCACCGGCTGATCGATTCCTTGCGTGACCAGAGGGCTGGCTCGTTCTTTGCCCAAAGAATAAGCATTGCCATACAGCAAGGCATTGCTGCCAGTCTTCTGGGCAATTTCTGGACGACAGCGATGTGGAGGAGTAGTTTGACGCCTAAGTCTATTTTTATTTTTTATGTACATAGTTTGGTTAACCAATGTTTTTAAAATCAATGTTTTAAATCCCAATAATTTACCCCAAACTTCTCTTGATCTATGAAAAGGTGATTTGCAAATGTTTGTACAATAGAGCAGTTACCTTGGGACTAGATGATATCGAGTAATATCTCGGTTGCAGGCGCGGTAACAGTTCACACAAATGATCCAGAGCAGGTTTACATGATGGTATGTCTTCTAAAATATGAACAATATTTCTACAAGCCTCTACAATAAACGACTGATACATAGCTTTGCCCTCTTGTGAATTAGTTGCCATCAGCATTAATTTCTTTTTATCCTGAAAAATCAAATAAAATTTTAAATATTATTTTATAAGTATATATTTTTTTATATTTATTATTTTACTAATTTAAGTTTTAAACGATAACATAATAAGTGATGTGCTTACTTCTTCATCTGAGCAATACTCAACAAGCTCTCGTAATATGTGAGTACGGGGTAATGCCGTAATCTCCACGTAGTGAGAAAGAGCCGTGCGGTAAGATGTTGGGCACGGGAATGGATGTTTCTTGCTGCTTTCTTGATCAGTATTGATAAGTGAGAATATTTCATCAAGATCAGCTCCGGTTAACTGGCCCAGGCGGTCCACGAGATTGGAATCATTAATGGGGTATACTGCCACATGGTCGCCTGTCAATATATATTTTATTTAAATAAAAGTAGTAAAGACATGAATGCAACTACAGGGCTATTTTGCAGTTTTGATGTGATAAACACAAGTTAATAAAGATATGGAATAATAATTAAGTAAATAAATATTTTAGATCACATGGCTTTTCCTACACTATCTTTATATTGTAGTTTTAATAATTATTGCTTTGTTTGCTCTAGGCATTCTATCACTTTTTTAAGTTGCTTAGTCAGGGCTAGCGATGTGCCATTGCCGGCGTGGAAATATTTGGGAACATTGCTTAAATATAAGTCAAATTAAGTACGGAAAGTATGTACAACACTTAAAATTAGCATTGAAAGGCCATAATCTACTTTATATACACAAAAATATCGTTTTGAGTAAAATTGCCAATAATGCCAACATTTTTGGCAATATTCCCGGTATTTTACCGGAAATATTGCCCATGTTGCCGCACACAATAGTGAATATAAGAAATAACACATCAATAAGAATTGATGATTGTTGTGTATAGAATAAAAGGCCTAAATTCGAATCATTTCTTTTAATGTTGTACTTGTTTTTCATGTAAAATCACATAACAAAAACAACGAGTATAAGTATATAATATGGAAATAACAAAGTGTAAATCTTTACAAATCTCTATCAAACCTACAAATAATCCACAAAAATAACATTCACTTGTTTCGGTAATCCTTACATAATCAGTAAATCACCGTTTAGAGTAACAACTTAGTAGTTTTTATACTTAATCATTTTAAAATCATATTTTGATGATTGATTACACCTGCAGTAATATTAAAATATATTGGTATTATTTGACAGGCAACATTGGCAATATTGCCAAAGCTGCTGGCAGTATTGGTATTTTACAGGCAGTGGCAACATTGGGAATATTGCCGGTAGTGGCAATATTGCCACCGGGCACATCACTAGTCAGGGCAACCCTTAGAACCGTGCAAAATCAAAAAATAATTGTGTAAGATGACCTGATGAACAACCTTGCTCAATTTTATTATTTTTGGGTTTTACACTTTTTACTAAATATTGCTGCATATTTAGTCAAAAATTTAAAACACAAATATTACATTACCAAAATATAGATAATGTAATGAATATCAATCGTATTTCTACGATAAGTATACAAAAGCCTAAAACCCAAATGTCTGATTTTGTGGGCATCTTCACACAATAACACAAGCTAATTTAGATTTGTTATGAACAACTTATGACTCAGCAGCAGTATGTGTTTTAAAACCTTAATAAATGTAAGGAATGGATGCAATAGGATATGAACTTTATCATGTATACAAAGATAATTGTTCCTACAATTTATCATTGTACTCAATTAGAATGTAGTAGGGCTTTTCAATATTCACTCCAATAATATCTACTTAGTCTCACCTGCTTCATATCTCATTTTAGAGTCCGAGATATCTAGTTCCACATGGATACAGGATCTATCTCCTCCTTTGTGCAACTCTCTGTTTACTGTAATTTGGGCTAAGAAAGGATTCTTAGCATCATAAGGCCTGTGAAAAAATAATAATTTGAACCATTTTGTTGCTGCAAAATTATATGTTCTGATCTATAATACGATGTTGATACATACGGTCTTTGAACTTGCAATGAATGCAGTCTTGCAATTTCACCTGTGAACACATTGTTTGGCTGGATGTCATCTGGAGCATGTGTCACTAGTCGGAACTGTCGTATCAATTCCTCTTCCCCAGTGCTCTCAATATTGAATTTCTCACACACCGATGGCCAAAACTTATCTTTCCATGTAATGAAGTCATCTTCAATGCTGAAATTAGTTTTTACTAGATTCAGTTCAAATACCTACATTCACAATTTTTTTTTTTAAGATGGTTTGTAAGTAGGTAATTAAAATTGAATGAGTAGAAAAAAGAATAGTCAAAAAAATTGTCAAGTATTCCCTTTTTTATCTATCTCTCCAAGTTGAATAAATTATTTGCAAGCTAATAATTCAAATGTCAATACATACTTTGCATCATCATCCCCAAGACCAAGTTCATAGACACGAGTAGCGCCAAGTTCTTCAAGGCGTTTGTCTAGATATATAGCAACTGCATTGTAATGTTCATATGTTTTGTTGCCAAGGCCAAACACCTGAAAATTATTAATACATTAAAATCGTGACATAATTAAAGTCATGTATGAATCGCAATCAAGAATCTCTATAGCATACCACACAACGCAATTTCCACATTGTTGAACCTAACAACCTTCTATATCCGAAAAGACGAGGTATATTTACAATCGCATTCATAGTTACTTAGTTATATTTGAGTACTTTTAGCTTCTATCAAAGATCAGGGAATTCTATGAAAATACCTTGTTACATCTTCCAAACGTATTAAAAATGTGTCTTTAATATTGCGAAAGTATAATATATATTTAATCACCATGAATGGGACTTCTGATAAGGTACATAATTTATTTAAATAAATTTATTAAAGTAAGTTTTATTAATGATGGTGTAGATACCAAAGTAGCGCCAGTATCCCATTCTGCAAAAAAAATCTATACACAGACCGATAACATAACCTCAGTAGTTATTTTAGAATATCTAAAATTTTTCAATCACAGAATGGCACTGTTTTTAAACACTCTTAAGAGTTACTTTCTCCTATTCATTAATTATCTTCATAATTCTATCATATTTTTCGCAAACATGAATAGAAAACTATCGGGATCTTATCAGTGAATGACTTTGACAATTTTATTACAATGACATTAGCCTACCACAGCTTACAGAGATCGGCCATAGATATAAAAAGATTGGAGTACTAGTCTTTTTAGATCTGATAAACGCAATATTTAAAGAGTTGACTTTCAATATTGCGTTTATCAGATAGCTGTTTTTACAGCATGTGTGTATTAAAATAACGATTGAAACTGCATAAAAGAACGAAAATGACTAAATAACACATAGCGACTTTTGCACGCGCAACGACGTTATTGTCCTAAGTGTGTGATGTGACAATCAATGGATGTGACCCTATTTTTCTAAATAGTGTATTGCCAAGTTTTAGATTTCTATGTTCTTCATGAAATCCTTGTAACTACGTAACTTAACGATACGATACTTACTGCATAATTCAAACCAGTTAAATCGGGCTCTCCATTCTTTAACCATTCATAAAACTCCATGGAATTATCTGTGGGATCTCCTTCACCATATGTTGCCATACAGAACACAGCTAACGAATTCGGTATTTCTTGCAGTTTCATGAGTTCTTCCTGTAAAAAGACATATTATTAATTGCATCACAAAAATACACTCAAACTTAGGTACAAATTACCCAAGTGGTATTATAGCAGTTAGTCTAGTGGTATCTAACCGACGTGTTCAAAGAAAATGTCTTACCATATCGCATTCTTCGGGATCAGCCACCATACCCTTCATCTTGTATCTTATACCTTCTTTAGCCAGACGGCCAGCAAATTCCTCTCCAGTGCCCGTTTGGGATCCATAAAATACAACTAAACTTCTTCCTGATGACTTTAATTTGTTAATGAAAGAATTTTCTGTCACTTGGATGGATCCAGCAGCCCTGCGAATTAAGATTAATTTGTGTTTATTAATAACATTTTGATATACAGAGTAATATTTCAAATGAAATCAAGTCAAGACTCCTTAATACTATGTAATTCTCTCTCTCCTTAATAATATAAAAACAAGACTTTTGGATGAACGGAGAGCCCAATGACGTAACTTTGGGGCTCCTCGCTAAGCTATTAAGATAGTTTATTCATAGTCCCCTTAGATTGTGACTGTACGACACAAAATAGGATAATGGTGTGTATCAGTCCGTTCCATCCTGGTTCCATCTAATCCTTTGTGGAAACATCTTTTTAGAAAACAAAGGCGTGGGCTAATTTTGATGGCTTTAAAAACACTAAATTTGTCTTAATGTTGCGAGAGTCATTAACTACATAAATATCAGTATCAAAATTATATTATGACGTCCACCAGACGCTATATTGTGAACATGAATATATTTAATTTAAGTCGACAAACAACGTTAAGTGGGATATTCATTGTATAAGTAATTAAAATATGTCTTACGGTTGTCAACAATTATCAATTTCTTTTCGTTTTAAATGGCCTAGTTAAATAAAAGGCACAAATAGACTTAAGTAAAAATAAATTTCCAAAAGTAGAAAAATACTTGTTTCTAAAAGTCTATCCGCCAAAAACGACATAAACTAAAACAGATCATTAGGAGTTAGGACTGCATAAAAAGTGACTTTAGAACTTTGTAGGTAGTCGTTTTTTTGGTCCCGGTCAGCGCTCAAATTGCGTCATAAAATGGAATTTTCTTTCACCGTCGAAAGGTACTCGAAATCCATTGTTTCATAATTATGGCACCTTCATTTCGAAACCGTTACTAAATAAAAAAAATAATTAGGGAAATATTAAATTATATGACTACACACCTTAGAAACCAATTGCCAGAAATATCTCATGTGTTCATTACTTTTTTATTAAGTAAAATTTAGTATTTTTGTTTCGAAATGAAGGTGCGATATGTCTTATAATTCTTGGCCCGTAAACTGTGTCAGATTGAACGCATAAGACAACCGATTTCATATTTTTGTTATATTGCGCAATTAGGCTGCAAGGTACTTGGTTTAAGGCCGTGCGCGCACTGCGTTGCGTTTTGGAAACGCAAAATCTGTGGAGTATGGAGTGTCATAGTAGTGCGCGCACTTCGGTGGAATAAACGCGTGCGGTAGAGTCACCGGTGGCCCCTCGCTGCAAAGTTGCGGTGAGACTACCGCAAATATTTTGTATCGTATACGGTATAGGAATGTATGTAGTACCGCGCACTGCGGTGAAAAAAACGCACGTTTTGTCTGATAATGTTGCCATACATACAGATATCTTTGTATTTATACATATTTTTGATGTGTGATACAGATTAGCACTCGATACAGATTTTTATACAAATTTCACACTGTATTGATCAAAGTGACTGTTAAAACTAAAACAGAACTTAGCAAAACAAATTACCTAGATACCGCATTTATTACGTTACACACACCATTGTATGATTCTGTTCATTATGGTTTTTTCTTTTGTCTCGTGGGGAGTTGAGGGCGGAGTTGAAGGGAGTTGATGGGAGTTGAAGGGAGTTGAGGGGGGGAGTTGATGGGAGTTGAGGGGTGAGAAGAGGGGTAAGAAGAGGGGTGAGAAGAGGGGTGAGTTGAGGGGTGAGTTGAGGGGCGAGTTGAGGGGCGAGTTGAGGGGCGAGTTGAGGGGCGGGTTGAGGGGCGAGTTGAGGGGCGAGTTGAGGGGCGAGTTGAAGGGCGAGTTGAGGGGAGAATTGAGGGGCGAGTTGAGGGGCGAGTTGAGGGGTGAGTTGAGGGGTGAGTTGAGGGGTGAGTTGAGGGGCGAGTTGAGGGGCAAGTTGAGGGGCGAGTTGAGGGGCGAGTTGAGGGGCGAGTTGAGGGGCAAGTTGAGGGTCGAGTTGAGGGGTGAGTTGAGGGGCGAGTTGAGGAGCGAGTTGGGTGAGTTGAGGGGGATTTTTTATACAGGATTAAACTTCTTAGGGCTATTAGCCCCTAATTTAGGGTAAAATAATGCTTATTGGAATTTTTTTGGGCCCAAAAATAAGTGGGGCTATTTTTAGGGGCATACATACATTTACAAGCATCACATAATTGGGCGCGGGGCGCGCGGCCGTCAGCGGCCTAGTACTACTACATTACAAATAATCTATGTACTAGCACTAGGAAGTAGTATATCTATGTAGGTACTAGTACTGGGCAGTATTCGGAAGTATTTGATGATTGTGACGCTAGTGGGCATTTAATAAGCGTCTTGAAAATATTTCCAAACTTGCACTTGCATTCATGACTGTACCATTTTAAAATTGAACGCGCTTTTTCGATATATCATATACTGAAAAACAAATTACGAAACCGATTATCCCTTGAAATGTGCTTGAAATGCTGTTAAGTTTGATGATGACACGAAACGTGATGGTGGATCTTGCGTTACGTTTACTCCATCTGTCTCTATCTCCAAAAATGTTACAGTTATATAATGTAAACATGTATGACTTTAAGAATTCCAAAATTTCAAATGAAACGCCAAATCGGGATTTAAGCGATTTATTTAAAATAATTGATAATGTGGATTGTTAATTAAGTAAAATCTATTACAAAAGTCATTAAAATTAAATTATATTTTATTTACCTTAATAAAACGGGAAACTCATTTAAATATTAGCCTTGAATAGCAGCAAGAAACAGGGTTTTTTGAAGTGAAAACTTCTTTAGCGTCGTTGTGATTTGAAATTTTATGAAACGAAAAAGCGACAGTAAAAAGAGACAGACACATAAATTCATAAGATATAAAGTGGGAGAAAATGAGATAGGAAGCATTATACAGTGTTTCTTATGTCGTGGAAATTTTATATGGGCAAACCAGGGCAAACGTATACCTTTGAAATTTCGTAAATTTTTGAAGGAATTTTTTTGAAGTGAAAACTTCTTTATCGTCTTTGTGATTTGAAATTTTATGAAACGAAAAAGCAACAGTAAAAAGAGACAGACACATAAATTCATAAGATTTAACGTGGGAGAAAATGAGATAGTGAGCATTATACAGTGTTTCTTATGTCGTGGAAATTTTATATGGGCAAACCAGGGCAAACGTATACCTTTGAAATTTCGTAAATTTTTGAAGGATTTTTTGAAGTGAAAACTCCTTTAGCGGAGTTGTGCACTTTTTTTGTAATGGGTAAAAAATGTTAAACTCGCGTCAGGACACGTGACCTGGTCGAAAATTCGTAAGACGGACGGAGACAGCCGGCGCGGCGTAGGAGAGGAAGTATCCCCCTCTCTTTCTACGGCGGCGCGGCGAAAATGTATGCCTGCGCCTGCTGTTTCGAGAGATAAACTTTTTAATGTAATATAAATTGTCATGTTTGTGTACGATAGCGCAATAAATAAATATTGTATTCTACCACATAAATGATAGTACTTTTATACTGATAATTAAAGCAATTCGCAAACGATTTTCAAGCGCTTACATTGCAAGTACTACGTCAATAGATACCTACGTTAAAATAATGTGCTACGGAAATGAAAATCATAAAAAGGCCTACAAAAAAGTCCTCGATAGCATATATCTATCTCATATGGTTGACTCACAGTAACCATTTTTATCTCTAAATAATTAATTTAAAATATTACTCTATTTGCAAAAGCTAATTTCTCCTAATAAATACTAATCTTTATCCAAATAAGTATATTATTTGCCTCGGTCATTTAATGTAGATCAAAAATTGCCCTTTACTTTTTTCATTAAAATGTTTAGAAGTTATCACAGATTTAAAATTACGCAGCCAAGAAATTCATTGCAGCGAAACGGCTGGCACAAGTCTGATTCAAGATGAAACTTTTTTATACATATATATTTTAAATTAAATGAAAGCTGAGCGTACTTTTTGTAATGACGTCGTTTTTCGAAGAAAACAATTGTCAAGGACCCCGTGCAAAGCCAGGCCAGGTTGCTAGTACATACATAGGTATTTTTCGTAAATGTAAACTAGACAAGGCAGGCTTTTCCCTGAAAAAATCTTTTTTGGATGAGAACGTATATATCTTACGAAAACTTAGTAAGTTGCTTTGTAATTTATCTAGCTCCAATAGCCAGAATGACAATTTTTGTATCACTCTGGGTTTTTAGATTAAATAAAAGTTTGTACTTATGATATTAATTATTTAGGTATTTTACGTATTTGCGACACTACGAATGCGAGAGCCTTCTTTGACGGATTTCCTGAGCACAGCAAATTAATGATGTTTACAAAAAAAAAAACTATAAAGAATAGAATCATACAATGGTGTGTGTAATAAATGCGGTATCTAGGTAATTTATTTTGCCAAGTTCTGTCTTTAGTTGTAACAGATAATTTTATCAATACAGTGTGAAATTTGTATAAAAATCTGTATCGAGTGCTAATCGGAATCACACACTGAAAATATGTATAAATACGGAGAAATCTGTAGGAATGTATGGCAACATTGTCAGACAAAAGGTGCGTTATTCTCACCGCAGTGCGCGCACCTGAGATTGCGGTTATTCTACCGGTGCGGTAGAACTACCGCAATTGCGGCCACCGCAAGGCAGTGCGCGCACGACCTAAAGGTAGCTAGCGGTCTTACATACTTAGGCCGTGCGCGCACTGAGTTGCGTTTTGGAAACGCAAAATCTGTGAAGTATGGAGTGTCATAGAAGTGCGCGCACTGCGGTGGAATAAACGCGTGCGGTAGAGTCACTGGTGGCCCCGGTCATTCTACCGGTGCGGTAGAACTACCGCAATTGCGGCCATCGCAAGGCAGTGCGCGCACGGCCTTACACAGTGCATGTTTGTACTGTATAAGTACAAGTTTGCAGTGTAAATGAGTGGAACAAGATAAATTAATCAGTAAAAGGTACCCAACTACGTTAAAGTACCTACACGACTATCATATCTTCAAATGATACGGATTTACTTATGTAAGTGCAGGCGGCAGTACATGCTGAAATTTATCGTTTGGTAATTACCTTTGTACCTATTGATAATATTGGTCTGAGTAATTTAGGTATTAGTAATGACTAATTATAGTTAAGATTTAAGGTAACCTATCATTTTGTAGTATGGTGCCGGCGGTGGTATGGTACTGTGTATTTATGATTATTGCTGGGAGGTATCCTAGCATTGTACAGACGCCAGCACATCAAGCTACAACAATCTGTCAAATTCCTTTAATAGATTTTCAACTTTATTGTTAAAAAAATTAGGTTCAAGGTTGATTGGGAAAATTTGACAGTATTATTATTATTATTATCTAGAGAAGCAGTCTTAATCCTGAATCTTTAGGCATTTAATCGCAAAACACAGTGATCAGGTGGTCTACGCAAGAAAGTGTGAAGCGTATTATCAAGTCAAACTCAAAAAAAAAAAATCATCTGGTCCACAATACAAAACGAATACGGTTGCAGTCTTGTTCGATCCAGCCTGTCCCTAGCTACCTTCCCCAGCGACGCCCTTAGTTTGGGCATGCGGACAGCGAGTAAAGGGCAACTCGCTGTCCGACCATGGACCATGCCCGGGTCGACGGCGCGTTGTGTTCCACGCGCGCCTCAAAGAGCGTCAGCAAGATGACGAGGCCCCCCCTGTAGAGGGCCGAAGCCTGCTGGAGTCGTGGGACTTATCTCATTACCGTGACCCCGGTACGTAAAGGGCTATTGAAGGAATACCGTGGGTTTTAGTCAGTACAAGTCCGACGGTCCCTCCGGCCCTGCCCGGGGTGGGAGGACTCATTTGATGACTTTACCTCATTAAAAAAAAAAAAGCGACGCCCTTAGCCGAGGTCCGTACACCACAGGACGTACCCTTAGCGAGTTTTTATTTCTCTCTTTTTAGTTGGCGGGTTTATTATTTACCTTTTTTTTTTAACTTGCTAAAATTATCAAATAAGTCCTCCCACTCCGGGCAGGGTGGGAGGGACTGTCAGACTTTTACTGACTAAAATCCACGGTGTTCCTTCAATAGCCCTTTACGTACCGGGGCCACGGTAACGGGATGAGTCCCACGACCCCGGCAGGCTTCGGCCCTCTGCAGAGGGGGCCTCATCATGTTGCTGACGCTCTTTGAGGCGCGCGTGGAACACGACGCGCCGTCGACTCGGGCATGGTCCATGGTCGGACAGCGAGTTGCCCTTTACTCGCTGTCGCATGCCCGCGCCTACGGTGGCCGGAGATCGTCGGCCGACGTCCGACGCCGTGGGCGTCTACCACTGCGGCTGGGCTGGAGGGAGGACGCCATCCTCTCCCTCACGCGGCCCGCCTCCTCCTTAGGAAGCATGACTGCTTCGCAGAAGGAGGCGTCCGCTTCCCACTCCCTCTCGCCCCGCAGCATGGCCTCGACCAATGCCGGGCGCGAGAGGTCTCCGCCTATCGCCGCCGTGAGGACACGTCGGTGCTCTGCCCAGGCGGGGCAGTCTTGCACCGTGTGCTCTACGGTGTCCTCAGGGCGACCCTCGCAGTGGTGACACCCAGGCGTTTCCTCCTTTCCCATCAGACACAGGTACCTCCCGAAATTTCCGTGTCCGGTGAGGACCTGCGTCATGCGGTAGGACAGGACGCCGTGACGCCGATCTAGCCACTCCTCAAAGAGGGGTCTTACCGCCGCAATCGCGGCGTGCCCGGCCGTCGGTTGCGACAGTCGTTCCCTCCATACTGCCCTGAGATCGCGCCGGAGCTCTTCCCGCCGCGCCTCGACTTCTCGAGGCAGCGGGGATACGCCCCGGCGCTGCGCCTCCACGCGCCATTCATAGACGTTATTATTTACCTAGTAACAAAAACCTAAATGCCAACTATACTCATAACCATTTACAAAATATTGCTTTTCCTGATGCAGGGCCATTAATTGTTGAGGAGTTCTCCAGTTACTTCACCATCAGCTTCACTTCACCATATGCATTGTGACGAGCATATTGAGCTTAGTAACCATATTCAAGTAAAACATTTGAATCGGAACCCATAAAATACTTTTTATTGAGTAGTTCCGGTGTCCATCTGTGGTCTTCATCATCAGTTCCACTTCACCAAGTGGTGCTTTTTGAAAGCAACTGCACAAGTTTCTATAAAAATACTCAAATCGCTATAGGTGTGCCTGTAATTTTTGAAGAGTTCCCTCGATTTCTCCAGGATCCCATCATCAGATCCTGATTTGATGACTATGGGACCACCTCTGAAGTATACCCTTTCAAACAAAAAAGAATTTTCCAAATCGGTTCAGCCGTCTTCGAGTAATCGCTGAAGATACATAGATACATAAAAAAATACATACGTGACGAATAGAGAACCTCCTCCTTTTTGGAAGTCGGTTAAAAAACAAGAATGGTCGCAGTGCCAAAATGAACGGCTAGTTTATGTGACTGCTCAACACTTCTAAAACGTAGTGTATTACATTCTCATTGATCGCTTCTTTGTGTATTTTCTACATTTCATATAGGTACATTTTGGAAATTAAAACAATACAATAATTGTCATTGTCATATTATCGATGTTTCTATGGCGTAAAACTCCATGCTGCAAAATACTGCTTAGTGAATTCCTCGCTCTAGGGCGTTTGTGCTCTGATGCACTCTGCTTAGATGCGTATTCGTAATAATTTCGTAAATATGTATGGATAAATTCTAATTTATCTATAATATGTATGTATTTAGAAATATATATGTATGTTTATCAGTTGTCTAGTACTCATACCACAAGCTCTGCTTAGTTTGGGACTAGATGGCGTAGTGTGAAAGTTGTGGAATATTATTATTATTATTATTAAGTTAAAAATAAAGAGTTATACCCAATTTGTCATTTTTCCGATATGTCATCAACAATATTCTCCATACATAAATTTCCAATTCGTCATAAGAGCAAAATAAATAATTTAATATTTAAATTTTGAGTTCCGAATCGTCACAAGCATAAAATTTCACGTTGCAGGGTACCGTCAGAAATAAGAGTACCTAGAAATTTTAAATGAAAGAATTTGATGTAGGTAAAGGTTTTAATCACTCTCATATAAATATAATAAAATTCACATTAAAACACCGCTGAAGACAACATGGGTATAGTTGCTATAATATTTGGCTTTTTAGACTAAGCAGTAAGTAACAGAATAGTGATAATGAATTCACCCGAAAGTGTGACTCGATACTTTTTGTATAGGTAACAGAAGTAAGTAGGTATCAGGAGTCCATAACTAGCGAGGAGATTATAAAATAGGATGAGCGCTGATTTGGTGAGCTTTGTGAGATATGGCCTCACAAAATTACCAGCTTCTGTTATACTCAACATTTGGACGGGATCGAGATATTCCCCCGCCATTATTACAATCGTTTCAATAGCCTCCTTAACTTCCTCCATAACTCCCTCTAATAACTCCCACTTTCGAGCAAGTTGTTTTCGTGCTAATTACACATTTCTTACTTTTTATGTAAAAAGTATGTTATAAGGGGATTTGCAAAAGATGAGTTAATATCATACAATTCATCGATATGGCGTAAATTGGTATATGTGAATAAATAAATAAATCTTCTATACTATATATAATAAATCTGTAGAGAGGTCAATTCTGTACATGAAATATATTTCCAAAATAACTATCAAGGGGTGATTAGGGATCGATACTGTTATTTTTGTCTGTCTGTCTGTCTGTATAACCGTTATAGAAACAAAAACTACTCGACGGATTTTAACGAAACTTGGTACAATTATTTTTCATACTCCTGAGCTGGTTATTAATAGGAGCAGAGCAGTGAAGGGAAATGTTGGGAAAACGGGAGAAGTTACTCCATTTTTTAAGCCTCCGTCGCGTGTGCAACCTTAATGGTTAAAGCTACACAGAAATCATTTCATGACGGAAATGTTCTCCTTAAAATTATATAAAAAATATCCCACGACAGCATATGTCTATCTTTTATGGTTGACTCACAATAACACGTGTAACTCCCGATAGCTTAGCAGTTTGAAGCTTTCTGATTATAATATTTGTCTACTCTTACGTTTATAACACTCTCAGTCACCCCTAATTGAAAAAGTTAACATTATTAACTATTCCATAAAAATAATCATATAAATCGGTATAGAAACACCAAAGTTATACATGAAATACGCTAATAATAAGCCATCGCGCGTGAATACTGAATCATGCTATAAGGATTATTTTTGAAAATCGGTCGCCGCGCTCGACGCGTCTCGCGGCCGTAGGTATAAAATTTCGTTCTATAGGTACTTAAGCCTCATGTGAACGTGATCTAAACAATATTACAATGCGGTTGCGGTTTCGTATTGCGATATTTTTCAACAGTATTATAGATTGACATATTATATTTCCCTACTAAATTACGAAAGTTAATCTGTCTGTTACATCAAAATCACTGAACCGTGAGGAAGGACATAGGCTACTTTTCTCATACGAAAAACGACGGAAACGCGGACGAAGTCGCGGGCAACAGCTATCTATATTAATAATATAAGGCTGAAGAGTTTGTTTGTTTGTTTGAACGCGATAATCTCAAGAACTACTGGTTCGAATTGAAAGTTATTTTTAATTAAATAGTCAATTTATAGAGAAAGTCTATAGACTATATATCATTACGCTAAGGCCAATAGGAGCGGAGCGCCAATGAAGAATGCTTCAAAATCGGGGTTAAATTTAACGTTAGCTCAAAGTAACTATTCCACGCGGACGAAGTCGCGGGCAAAAGCTAGTTAGTAAATAAATAATTCGTAAAAACATGACACTCCCGACGGCGATTGCTATACTCCTGTAAGTTATGCGGTCCTAGTACATGGTGAGCAGTTGCGTGGACATTCGTTGATTGGTATACTCATGTGATTTATGCTATCCTGGTATTTTGGTTTTGGTCGTGCGCTGTTTGTTACTAATCGCGATCTCACCCGCGTCTTGCCGTATCCGGATAAAATATAACCAACATATAACAATATAAATTATTAAAAAATCATATTATACAATATAGTAAAGCTTTTCTTGTTGACAGAACTTTTAATCGGAATCGGAACAATGCAAAATAAAATATTTTGTGCGATGCCAAACTGGAACGCGTTTTTTGTGGATGACAAATCAATGCCAAATCGGGTACAACTCAAAATAAATACGTATCGAAAACCTCCACCTCCACTAAGTACCAAAGTGCAGAAACGGCTCAAGGGCGTTCACTTATTTTCTATTCGTGTTGACCTTTTTATACAACCATGATAAAAACGGATTCGAATGTTTCCATAGCAATAATCATGTATGAGTTATCAATTAATCACTAATACGAATGAGTGCATAAACAGCATTAAAGTGAATCTGAATCAACCATGATTCAGATTCACTTAAATACACGAATGTATTAGTGATTAATAACTGTAGGTACCAACCTACAGTTATGGATTACTAGCTTCTGCCCGCGACTTCGTACGCGTGGGAAGGTTTTCCCGCGCAAATCCCGATCCCGTAGGAATTTCGGGATAAAAAGTAGCCTATGTGTTATTCCAGAATGTCATCTATCTATTTACCAAATTTCATTTAGATCCGTTTTGTAGTTTTTGCGTGAAAGAGTAACAAACGTCCATCCATCCTCACAAACTTTCGCATTTATAATATTAGTATATTAGTAAGAAGTAAGAAGTAAGATAGTAAGAAGTAAGATAGTAAGATAAGAAGTAAGATAGTAAGAAGTAAGATAAGAAGTAAGAAGTAAGACATTTTCAGGGTCATGCATTGATAAACCAGTGTGATAATCAGACAGTCATCCGATCAGTGATGATGATTGATGCTGGAGAACAATAGCTAATCACGAAACAATGTTTTCTTGAGGTATCCACGTTGAAGAATACTTATGTTTTCCCACAACCCCCACCGCATGTGTACGAGGGAACACGGGGTGGTTATAGTCAGTACGAGTCTGACAGACACCTTCGCCCGCCCCAGGACGGAAGACATCCATGAAGATTTCCACAAAAAGGTATCGAAGCCACATTGAACTACGTCATTCATCAGGAAACTGCTGCCATA
Source organism: Tholera decimalis (assembly GCA_943138885.2). Taxonomy (NCBI): domain Eukaryota; kingdom Metazoa; phylum Arthropoda; class Insecta; order Lepidoptera; family Noctuidae; genus Tholera; species Tholera decimalis. Next base: position 22,982,961 of record OW964556.2, read on the forward strand.
TCAGACACGGAAGCATATACAAATAAGCAATTACCAAACATAAAATGTATTTATGAAATCATCTTAATTATATAACAGAAACATTTGTACTCGTTCAACATAATATAAATACAGAACAGATAAGAGTCTTAATTTTGAGTCCGTTTACAGTTTGAAATTCTGGTTGCTTGCGGCATGGTTTAACGAGCATGAAGGAACGAAGGATACATTAGAGAATACATAACGTATAACTACTATAATAGTAGGCTTTTAATTGAATTACTACTAATGTCTACTGGATCATTGAATGTAACATTATCACTATCAGCCTACCCCGATTTCGCTGCGACACTGGATACATAACATAATATTACCGTGATATTACCGTGACACTGGTGTGTACCTACACCCATTGGAACGGTTGGTAGTTAGTACCTATGTGAGTACTGGACAAATGGGCAATGTTAAGTACTTACATAGCTTTACATACGCAGTGTATAAATTACATTTACATCACAGCGTCGCGTTTTATTGCCGCCTTGTACAGTCAACTGCACAATTATGTAGCAATCATTGAAATAAAAGACGCCAAATATGTAGTAGGCAGAGAGTATAAGTAGGTAATTAAAGATCGCGATCTTCGATGTATACTTGTTACCAATGTGATGCTGTGGACTGTACAGACGACAGCACATGATGTGAGGAGACCTTGAGCTTTTCTAGCGTAGCATAAGTGCCTCAATAACATTCAACTCTTTATACTGGTTTTGTAACAACTGACGCGCGTGTGTGACGTCTCTAGTACATCTAGATATGTAATTACTCAACACGTTTATAAGCCTTACTTATTAGCTTACTTTGTTACACTTTTTGCATGTCTTTTTGTATCTCTCTCGGTATCGTAAAATTATTCCTCGTTGTCGTAGACTCGTAGCACACAATTATAACATGATTAATTCAATAATATATAGATAAACGTTTTACATTAAATCTTATAAACTTACTGGCTGGCCACATAACTAACTAAGAACATATACTAATTAAGAACGCTGAATAGTTTTTTTTTTTATTATATAGAGAACACTCTGTAACTAAGCCATTATTCGCGTAATTTTGGCGCCATTCATTGCTGTAAAAGTCAAGAAGTTGATTATTTCACATAAAAACAATGGGGAAGAATAAAAGTTGCAATGAATCTACAAGAGGGAGTGACAATAAAACTTCACGATAATTGGTCATGTAAAAAGATAGCCGATCACCTGCAGAGCTCAAAAACGTGTACCTAAACAGAGAAATTTATTCATCTCGGCGAGACGATAGAAATGTCGTGCGTTTGGCAAAACAATACCCTCGTAAGGGGTCTAACGAGTTTAGAGATTTACGGAGGAAATAAAGGAAATTAAACATGTATGTAACTCAAAGTTTTTAGATAGAAGTAAATATGTAAAACCGAGCGAGGTAAGCTATAGATATATTATTAAGGTGACTGCGTCAGATGTTGAAAAGGTCATAAGTACGTTATCATGTGAGAAAGCACCTAGCTTAGATGGAATACGGGCGCAAGACCGTATATATATATACGTTTACGTATAAGTATATATATATACGTAAGCAAATAGGTCCTGTTCTAGCTGCATTCATAAATATGTCCTTATCTAAAGGTATTTATCCTGACCAGCTAAAAAATGCAATTATACGTCCTATATATAAATCGGGAAGTCATTTAGAATATGTTAATTACAGGCCTATCGCAATACTATCCGTTATAGACAAAATAATCGAAAAAGTTATTGTGGGACAGATGAGTGCGTTCTTAGAACAATACAATATATTATGTGACTCTCAGCACGGTTTCCGTAGGGGGCGCAACACTGTCTCTGCATTGTTAGGTTTTTCAGATTTTATTAATGAATGCTTAGATTAAATAAATTATAGCACTTTTCATTGATTATAAAAAGGCGTTTGACACTCTGGACCATGACATCTTATTAAAGGCAATGGATGAGTGCGGAATACGCGGTTCCACAAGGAAATGGTTTAAAAACTATCTCACCCACAGGAAAATAAGCACAAGTATCTCCCGCGTAGTTGGGAAAGAGGCAGATGTAGATCTACGAGTAGGTGTGTCTACTAGATCGGTCTACGGTCCTGTAGGATATACAATGCATGTGAACAGTGTGTCAAACGTCGTACATAAGTGTAAGGTGTTCATGTACGCTGACGATATGTGTCTGGTTTATGCATCCAAGGACATAGCCGAGATACAAAAGTGTACACAATTTGATTTTGAAAATATTAGCAGTTGGGCACATGACAATGGCATTATATTAAATCTTGCAAAAACTAAATGTATGCATACCTATACCACAGTCTAAAGATCATACAGTCGTCCGACGAAGACGTCTAGACAGGGCAATCGTGCGGGGTGTGAGGGGCGAGACGCGGGAATGCCGATCCCAAGCTGCGAACAAAACTATGTTAGTAGCTTGGGAAACATCATTCGGGGCTAGCACGTGTTTGTTTTTTAATTATTTATTTAAAATGGTGCATACGACGTGTGCTGTGAGAGATTGCAAGTCTTCATCTTGTTTATATAAAGATCGCCGAACGGCGGACGGTAAAAAAATAATATCTAATAGGTAATCGCACAGGGCCGTGAGGGTTTGGACATTTTATATATTTTTATACCTACTTAATATTATTAGGTGTTCTATTTTTATTCAAAATGATAACGATACTTTCAAGCCTTATTCTAATACAGATAACGAAAAATAGTAATTTCAAATTGAAGATGGTGAACTTTTTTATTATTTAATGTAAATTTCGAGATGGTGTACGTATTTTTTAAAATAAAATATTGGTGTCAATTTTTAGAGTTTAATTGGGGTGTTTGTTATGAAAATGCCATCCTTTTTGAAATCCAAGATGGCGGACGTAATTTTTTTTTAATAATTTGATATGGGTGTCAATTTTGAGGCTAATTGGGGTGCTTGTTACGAAAATGCCATCCTTTTTGAAATCCAAGATGGCGGACGTAATTTTTTTTTAATAATTTGATATGGGTGTCAATTTTGAGGTTAATTGGGGTGCTTGTTACGAAAATGCCATCCTTTTTGAAATCCAAGATGGCGGACGTCATTTTTTGTAATAATTTGATATGGGTGTCAATTTTGAGGTTAATTGGGGGGCTTGTTACGAAAATGCCATCCTTTTTTAAATCCAAGATAGCGGACGTCATTTTTTGTAATAATTTGATATGGGTGTCAATTTTGAGGTCCATTGGGGTGCTTGTTACGAAAATGCCATCCTTTTTGAAATCCAAGATGGCGGACGTCATTTTTTGTAATAATTTGATATGGGTGTCAATTTTGAGGTTAATTGGGGTGCTTGTTACGAAAATGCCATCCTTTTTTAAATCCAAGATGGCCGACGTCATTTTTTTAAATAATTTGATATGGGTGTCAATTTTGAGGTTAATTGGGGTGCTTGTTACGAAAATGCCATCGTTTTTGAAATCCAAGATGGCGGACGTCATTCTTTTTAATAATTTGATATGGGTGTTAATTTTGAGGTTGATTGGGGTGCTTGCTACGAAAATGCCATCCTTATTGAAATCCAAAATGGCGGACATCATTTTTTATAATTTATTTATTTAAAAAACCTTCACTTAAACAACATTAAAGTACAGTAAGTGTCACAGTGCCTAATTATCACATGCTTCAGTTCAAATTTTAAATCTCTTTGTATACGCCTCATCTGCATTTTTATGTTCAACCTCAACTCCTAAATAATACGTGTAGTAAAGAGCAGGTTAAAATTGTTTTCATTATTATATTAAGTCATAATATTGCTAACGATGTCGATCTGCAATAAAATAGTACATTGTTCACCGAGAGGAGAAAGTGACCGATTACCGTCGAGGGTGTCGTTTGAAGCCCGAGCCGTAGGCGAGGGCTTTAAAACACCCGAGATCGGGAATCGCACTTTCTCTCGAGTGATACATAGTGCTTTATACTACACCTACGAGGAAAATAAAAAACGAAATCTTTACTAATTGAAATTTATATTGAAATTGTTGCAGTTAGTGAAGCTTAATGTAACACTGTTTTCACAATTGGGCCAATGGCGTCTGCAATTTTCACATGTTCTTTTTTCAAATTGTTTATCCTGCCGCCGCAGGGTCGCCCTGCCAGCCCGACACCATCCAACACACAGCTAGTGGCCAGTGTCATTTTGCGAACTTGGAGATAAAAACTCACTGTAAAATCTTTTTGGCTTTTGATATTTAGGTTACCGGCGCATAGTCTTACCCAAAATTAAAAAAGAAAAACCACGTAAGAAATGGATTTTCATACACTTTTCTCTCCCGCTCAGATGCGTTTTCTCTCCACATATTTGTTCGATATGCAATGACGTACTTTCTACCGTAAATTTGATAAAGTATCAAGGTACTTTCCAAGCAGGTGTAGTATAAAACATATTTCATAAATATTGTTTACTTGTGACAACCCTGGCCGCTGCGAGACTGTCTAAACGTTGTCGGCATTTTCCACAAGATCAAAGGCGTCAACCTACTGTACGATCTTTATACTGTGCCTATACACTCGCCATATAACCAAAAGGCTAAATCTATAAATAAGGAAGATCTCACACTGATAGGGGCATACATACGAAAGTTTACATCGAAATAAATGTAATTGTAGCTGCACAAATATGGAGTTTGTAGAAAAAAAAATTTAGGTCTAACAATAAGACAAGAACTTTAACTGGAGAGTACATGTAAATGATATTTGTAATAGGCTAAGATCAGTATTAAGTAAGTTTTACCAATTAAAAAATGTACTAAATAAACAAACATTAAGGATAGTTTACTTCGCACTTGCCGATTCGCTAATGAGTTATGGACTCCTTGTTTACGGGCGAACCTTTATATTATAACATATCTAAATGACATTAAAGACATACAAATAAGACTGCTAAAGTACCTCATTAGTAAAATTGTTAAAGATAAGTGCAACAAAGAATATAATAAGTTATTTCCTATTTGTAAAATTGTACCAACAGATAAAAAATTGGCCAAGTGCGAGCCAAAGCAAGAGCAGACTCGCCCATGAAGGGTTCCGTAGTAACTATAATAATATAATATAATATAATATGTATATTTATTTGACGAATAAAAAAAACCTAAAAAAATTCTTAAAACTAGCTTATTTACATTTTTACAACTACGCTAAATAACTTTGTTTTTCATAGTGTTTGTATGAATTACAATTTTATATTTGCGGTTTTAGAAAATATGCTGTATCTCAAAAACTGCTGACCCGATTTCGTTCAAACTAATTTTGGTTGAAAGTTTACATTAAGATCTACAGACATATATTTTTTTTAGATTCTTCACTCCATTATTTTAGAAGTTAGAGGGGGAGGGACACACATTTTACCACTTTGGAAGCTTATATCTTTTAAACGATTGACTTTGTGAAAAAGTGGTTTTAGAAACCCTTATATCATTTTTACAGACCTGTCTATAGATACCACACACGCATAGGTTTCATGAAAAAAAATATTTTCGGTTCTAATTCCATGTAAGGGGGGGTCCCCTTTATTATAAATATTTAGAAAAAAAATCTTAAAATCGGAAAGCGGTTTACAGAATACATCTACCTACTGAGTTTCACATGTGTAGTCTTAATAGTTTCGGAATAAAATGGCTGTGACATACGGACGGACGGACTGACAGACAGACAGACGGACAGACATATCGAAACTATAAGGGTTCCGTTTTTTGCCATTCGGCTACGGAACCCTAAAAGTAGATTATTTGGTAGGACTGAAATATTATTATAACGATGAACACAAAGTTAATGTTAAAAACTAGTACAACACACGTAGGGTTCGAGAAAATAAACTGGTTCAACCCAAGATAACTAATTATTACGGTAAGAGAACTACTACTCTAAGTATTTGGTACCTCAAGTATTTAACAAAATAGAATTATAAAGAGAAAAATAAAAGTAAGTAAAGGAACACTAAAGAAAAAACTAAAAAATATATTGGAATGCTAATCATATAGGTAATTAACACATTGTTACTGTGAGATTATAGATATAGGATTATATTGCAATATATTGTGTAGAAATAATTGGAATGGTTCATTAATGTATAAAGAGCGCCTCTCGCCATCAAACGTAAAATTTTGGCGAGTTTAGATTTAAGTGATACCTCTGTATGTAAATTAATTAACTAAATAAATAATAAAAAAAAAACTATTAACTTAGAATAAAATGTATTAAATTGAATTTTTTAACATGATCACCGTCCTATTTAATGAGATTTTTTAAATCTAAGTATCTACTGAAACAACTCTCGAGCAGTTTAAGAATTGTAGGTACTTAATAATTATTATTATATTTGAAATTGTAACTGTCGATAATTTTAATTTGTAAGGTAATTAGTAAGTGATTTTAATATTTACTCTTAATCCCGTTTACTCTATCTATGTAGCTATTACATTACATAATTAATTACTTTTGAGAAGGAACATAAAAGTACATATGGCTTTGTTTTTTTTTTTTAATGTCTTGTAGTACAAATCGTTCTTAATTGAAGGGTTAAGTGGACAAAGGTGTTATCTGACAAAATCAAAAAGCCTGACTTTTTGGCATGAACATATAACTGATGATAAATCGATTCATGGACTTAAAACACACTAATTCTAATTCGTTACATAGTTACAGACGCTAGCAAAGGTGTTAACTGTCAATCAAGTATATATTTCAGATTTGCAAATGTGTTAACAGCAGAAATATTATCTGAGAATCATTATCATTGCTACTTTCGGAATAATATAAGGCGATAAATAATCAATAAATCTTCTGCATCTTCGTAAGGATAACATGTTTTAATGTTACAAAAATAAACAAAGGCGTTATATGTCATAGGTTACGTTTGCTAATGTAAAATAGAATCTTTTTTTTTCAGACCTGTTTTACATTGGTTTTAATATATGTTATCACCAGTGTTATAAAATGTTTTTAACCGATGTATTGGTTTTGTTTTTAAATTATAGCATTTTAAACACTTTCACATATTTCCTAACGCAACATTTTTAAAATGACATCCCGATCCCGCCATTGTTACGTCAGTCAGACGTCAATTATGATTTTTTTCTTGACTGCGAAACTTAGGCCGTGCGCGCACTGCGTTGCGGTGGCCGCAATTGCGGTAGTTCTACCGCACCAGTAGAATGACCGGGGCCATCAATGACTCTACCGCACGCGTTTATTCCACCGCAGTGCGCGCACTTCTATGACACTCCATACTTCACAGATTTTGCGTTTCCAAAACGCAACGCAGTGCGCGCACGGCCTTAGCTTAGTTCAATTCAAACGGAATGGTTTGTTTTTGCGCTTTGAGCCATTAATATCTGATTAAAACAAAATGTCATCAGGTTCACGAGCACGGCAAATATTGAGCTTAGTGACGAATAATAACATATAAATAGTAAATGATAACTGTGACAAATGTTTGAACAAACTAAAACACAAACAAAAAAAGTAAAAATAATAATGAAAAAAATATGTATCTTTCATGATCTTTAAAAATTTATCACAGCAGCAAATGTTAAAAGAGTAGGTACTTACAAATCCAAAAAGGAAAAGCTTAACCTATACCTATGTTCTACTAAAAGAAGGTACGAACATAAAATTTTGTAAGACAGCATTTTCCAATATGTTTCAAATTGGTTATAAAAAATTAGCAGTCATTCAATCAAAAAATAAATTAAATGATGTGACTGCACTCAAAGATCAAAAGGGTAAAACTCATACTTACAAATTTACATATGCAATCATATTAGAAGTTTTCCATCTGAAAGTTCTCATTATTCTCGTACTCAAAATATCCACAAGCAGTATTTAAATCCATTACTTTCTGTCAAAAAGATGTATTCAATGTATATTGAAAAATGTAGGGATCATCGAATCGTTCCTAAAGTGCTGGTCAAATAAAAAAAGCGTAGGTACTAACAATTTTTGTTGTTCTTTAATAGAGGAATGCAACTATACAACGTGTAACGGAAAGGATATATACATACCAAGAGCACGGCTTCTTTGGACGATATCAAACGATATTGATATATAAAATAAAATACTCTAAAAATTGATACCAAAAAATCGGTTTCGTAAGTTTCTTAAATTGAAATCATAACAATCGTGTCACCGCAGCGCACCGTAGGTTAATAACTTTCCACGTTACTTGCAAATATCACGATAAATCTCTTCCGTAATTCTGTGCGCCTAGTACTGTAGTAGCCTACCGTCCAGGCGGTGACTTCATTACTTCCAAACATGTAGAGATAGGATTAAAAACCCCTTCCAATGTCGTTTGATATCACTCAAAGAAGCCGTGGTGGCCTTGGTATGTATATACCCTTTCCGTTACACGTTGTATACATATCACTACATAGTATAAAACAAAGTCGCTTCCCGCTGTCTATCCCTATGTATGCTTAGATCTTTAAAACTACGTAACAGATTTTGATGCGGTTTTTTTTTATAGATATAATGATTCAAGGGGAAGGTTTAGGTGTATAATTTATTAAGGTTTGCGGACGAAGTCGCGGGCAGGAAGCTAGTATTATTTTAAAATGAAATACTTTTTCACTTTTTGATTCTATGTCTAACCTCTTGTATGAGGACGATCCACTGTACGCCGATTCACCAAGTAGCACTCCACAGATCTATTACATTCATGTCGGTATGTTAATTAAATAGTAAAGTAAATATTATAAATACGTACTAAGTACTACGAAACTACTAATCCAATTATGAAAATTATTTGTCTCAAAATACAGTTGCTAAATCGCCGAACATCAATATAGTATCTGTAGCCTCGGAACTCAGGAGCAAAGACGCGGGAAAATCTATAATTCGATTCTTGTATTCAATTACCGTCGTCAGGTTGACACAATGTTGTTTACTACAAATAATTGCAAAGTATTGTACAATCAATGTGCTCGTCATCATTCTATTCTCTCTAGCTATCATCGCACGTAGGTATATCTGGATAATGGATGGAGGTTAATGATAAGTAGATAATCAAATTTTAATATTACCTACGCACACTACACTACGCACAAAAGGATTGGTTACCACTTTAACAGTAAAATTAAAGAATATAATTAACACGATTATCAAAAAAATGGTTGCTAATTAAACTAAAATTACTATCTAGGTATATTTCAACATTTTAGTGTGCACAATAAATACACACATCAAAAGTGTCTATTTTTGCAATAACTTTTCTCCTGATTGATATTAATTAAAATTTTCTTTAAGGATTCATCAAATAAAGTGTTTTCGTTTGTCACAGTAACGATAAACCAAGTCACCTTTGCATTAATAAAGAAATTTGCCATTTTCCTAATAAAGGGATTTTTGACATTTGAACCACTAACATTAAAGTTCGAAAAAAATACTGAAATAACAGTTTTCTTTAAAATTTTATTGGGTAACTTAAACAATTAATAATCCGTGTTTCTACCGCGAACACTAACAATACAAGAACATCGGTTTGGCATACTCAAAATGAGTTCATCCAAATCACGCTGTGGAATGGCCGCCCATGTTCGTTGCAACAACAAAAAAAGGTCTTCTTGCGACTGGATACCCTCCATATTCGGCAGAGCTCTTCTCTGTAGCATATCCCATGCATGCTCAATCGGGTTCAAGTCTGGCGACTGAGCAGGCCAGAGCAGGACATTGATGTTAGCTGCGGCGAGAGTCTGTCTTACAACTCTTGCGGTGTGCGGTCATGCATTATCATGTAAGGGACCGATTTGCACTTGTATAGGAACGATGACGTCAGATACAATCGTCTCAGCATAAATTTGAGCGTTGAGGTTGCCTCTGATCCAAATCAACTCAGTTCTTCCGCCGATCCAAATACCCGCCCATACCATGATGGTTCCACCACTATAAGGATGGACTTCCTGGCAGGATTTTAATCGCTGTTGGCGTCCAGGGGTTCTCCAGTGTCGTATACGTCTTGTATCCGATCTCATACCAAAACGAGACTCATCAGAAAAGCACACGAAACGCCATTGTTCTTCTGCCCAATTTCTGTGTTCAAGAGCCCATTGATATCGAATCCTACGATTGTGCATTGCTATAGGTGGTACCCGTAGCGGTCTTCGGGAATGAAGGTTCACTTCATGCAAGCGGTTTCTGACTGTTTGGTCGCTAATTAAGTTCCCTGAAGAGTGATGAAGCCTCACGGCTAACATCATGGCGGTTATTGTTGGAGCTCTTCGAGTTAAGATTTGAATGTATCGGTCTTGTCTCCGTGTGGTGCAGCGATACCGTCCTCCATGGCGCTCAGCCACGGTACCAGTGCTTCGGTAACGTGTCCAAAGTCGACTGATAACACTCTGACTTGTATTCAGAGCTAAAGCCACAGTACGTTGCCGGGAACCAGCTTCTATCATTCCCACGGCTCTGAGCATTTCTTCCCTGCCTAAATGACGTCGCCGCTCCATAATAACGTTGGTTTTAATCAGTAGTAGGGAAACAGTAGCACTAATAATGTTCTCAGTATTTATATGTATCATCTATGAATAATGTCTTCAATGCGTTGTATGTTTTTATAGGGAAAATATTGACAGCTGATTTTCATCTTTTACTCGAATTTGATTAACAGTTCCTGTTTCAAATTATGAAATGCACCAAAAAGGATCCATATAAATTTATAAAATCATAAATTTATTACAAAGCCACATCTCAATCTCAAGAAATCCGCATAAAAATGCTTGATCGCTAGACACTTTTGATGTGTGTAGTTATGAGTTTGTATTATTGCTTCAACGAGCAGTATATAGTATAGTCATATTTTGTACAATCATTACGATCGTAAACCTGATGTGTTTATCCACTTTTGTAGCTGACCGTACCATATGCATACTAAGTAAACATACTTCATAAATAACAGCTACTTACGGAAACCTTATTTCGATTATTTGTAAAAAAAACTTCGACATGTAAGTAGGTACCCATTAAATTGTATTCTTTAGGTACCTACGTTTTTTTTTTCAAAACTATTACATCTTATTAGGCTATACTTGTAACCGTTTATAATTTTAATATAAATGTACCTACACATTTGCCATTCTTTTGAATCTATATTAATATTATGAAGCGGAAAAGATCTGTATAAACGCACTAAACTTCGAAAGTACTGGGTGGATTTAATATGAAATTTGGAAATAACTTGAAGCTTGAGGCAGGCTACTTTTTACCCGCCTGCAAAAGAAGGAGGGTTATCTTTTTATACATTTGGGTAGTTTTTGACTGCTAGTATGGAAAGTATATAGGTATAATAATACGAATCAATGGGGCGTGCAACTGTCAAAGTGGCGCTAGTAGCACACTTACCAATATCAAAGCAGTTTCTCTATGGAACAGTAATGAATTCCTAAATTAGAGACAGTTATTGAGAATTTTTCGATTAAAGAACATGTATTCAATGACGTATTATAATAGACGCGTCATATTCCCACAAAACACCTCTCAAAAACGGCACGAAACACACACATAGAGAATAACTATCTAATACGTGTAAAGAAAGGGACAGAAAATAAATGCCATCTTAAGGTACACCTGATGTTAGAGAGAGATGAATATACATCTTTAGTTAACAACCTCCCCCAACGTCACGTGACTCAGTGACTGACTTCATTCATACGCTAGCCGCCATTAGCCGTGTAGAAAAATAAAAATAAAAAATGTATTTCTGTTGATATTTACCTATGAAATGACACATTTTGACCTCACACGGAAGCAGTATAATTAGTGCAACGTCTTAAAACACACAAAAGCATGCTTTTTTCCTAATTTTCTTTTAAAACACATTTTTTCTTAAGATGTGTATTGTAGCGATCGCGACACAGGTTCGTGCATAACTAAACAGACACGAGGCACTTACCTTGATTTCAACTTGCCATTTTAGAGCGCGGACAACGTATCTATAGTTTATTATATATCTTTGCATGTATTATGTTCTTTAATCGGAAAATTGTACAGAAATCAATTGAAATCAAGGAAATGAAAATAAAAAATATTACCACAGATAACCATAGATGATACAGATAACTATATAATATCTCACAATCTAACTAGAATAACACTGACAGTGACAAAGGTTCTTACGGTGGTGGCGCCATCTTCGATTAGCTTTCACTTGCACGCCCCATTAAGAGTTAGTACACATGTAAACATACATCGCATGATCGCAGGCAGAGAAGTGCCTGCCGGGGTTGCGGGAATGTTCTAACGAGATACCGCGGCCCCGGAACGCAAGGACAACTCGCACCTTTAAAGTAAAACCGTTACCAAACGAAAATTTTCACAAATTGAGTTATTTATACCATCAATCTAAAATATACGTAAACTACAAGTTAAACTTGTAATTATTGCAAAATATCGTCTTTTTCGCCATCTAGCGTCAAATCATATCGTTACCAAACAAAATATAAATCTAAAAAATATTTATTGTAAGTAAATAAAGAAAAACTATTCTAAAGCACATGTATACAGTAAACAGATATCTATCATATAAACTCATAAGAAATCATAAAGTACTTGTACTTAGACTTACCTAGACTAAATTAAGATACTGAACTGTTTCAAATATTGGCTCTCCTGTAAAATTTGATAATTTCGTATAGTAACGGTTTTACTTTAAAGGTGCGAACTGATGGAGCAGGGAGGGTTTTTAGTCAGTAGAAGTTGACACTCCCTTCCGCTCCAACCACAGCAGGAGAAGTCATTTGATGATTTTCCCACCCAGAACAAAAAAAGGCAAATACCGATATTTAGTTCTTATTCTAAAGCCCGATTTACACTTCAATAAGTACAGTAGCGAGTTAACTTGCGTCATCGGCGAGTTAAGTTGTTATTGTAGTTTGAACGGCAAAAGCGAGTTAAATAGTAAGTTATTGATTAAGTTGAGTTACATAGATCGCGATCCTATTTTTCGGCGAGTCCAGTGCGAAGTAGCCCCCTCTCTCGCGTCTCCCGCACCCCTCCAACTTAACTGGCTGGCATGTAGACGGGCGAGTTTAGTACAGTCCATAAATTTGTAGGTTGCGGCCGCGAACACGTGTTATTTTCTTTTCTTCTTCTCGGGCAACTTATGACTACTCACTTGCCTACGTTTGGACGCTACTTACAACTTACTACTTATTACTTAACTGTCTGAGTTCTTAACTGGCTACTGTACTTATTGAAGTGTAAATCGGGCTTAGAAATCTCGTCGGTGCGCATGTTTGTGTGAGTGTGCTGTTTCGAGCGTTTGTAGGTAGATTCCGTACTGTCTGTCTATTATTTTTATACTGTGGTAAAACATTTCACAGATTACATCTATCTACCTACATGTGAGTAGGTAGGTTTAGATACTTATATCGGCCGATTCCATTCATTGTTGTACGATGAAATTAGGCTGTTAGGCTCGATTTACACTTCAATAAGTACAGTAGCGAGTTAAGAACTCAGACAGTTAAGTAATAAGTAGTAAGTTGTAAGTAGCGTCCAAACGTAGGCGAGTGAGTAGTCATAAGTTGCCATCCCGAGAAGAAGACTAGTCGCGTCGGTTATTGTTTTTTTCTGTGCTGTGATTGTTTAGTTCCTCCGAAACAGTTGTTTTAATCCAGAAAATGGACGTTGAATTACTCAATACCAATTTACGTGCTATAGTGACAGAATTAGTATCAATACTTTCAGAACACATTGAAAATTAAATAAAATGAATGAAATAAATACGTGTTCGCGGCCGCTACCTACAAATTTATGGTCTGTACTAAACTCGCCTGTCTACATTCCAGCCAGTTAAGATGGCGGGGTGCGGGAGACGCGAGAGAGGGGGCTACTTCGCACTGGACTCGCCGAAAAATAGGATCGCGATCTATTTAGCTCAACTTAATCAACAACTTACTACTTAACTCGCTTTTACCGTGCAAACTACATTAACAACTTAACTCGCCAATGACGCAAGTTAACTCGCTACTGTACTTGTTGAAGTGTAAATCGGGCTTAAGTCCGATTTACACTTCAATAAGTACAGTAGCGAGTTAAGAACTCAGACAGTTAAGTAATAAGTAGTAAGTTGTAAGTAGCGTCCAAACGTAGGCGAGTGAGTAGTCATAAGTTGCCCGAGAAGAAGAAAAGAAAATAACACGCGTACGCGGCCGCAACCTACAAATTTATGGACTGTACTAGGGATGTGAAATAATAATCGATTTTTCATGCTAAATATACAACGTGTAACGGAAACCCCATATCTATCCAAAGGGGCTGAAGACAAGATCTGGTATGGAGTCTCTATGCACAGTTTCAGCTCAAAATGAGTGACTCAAAGAATTGATACCAAATTATCGGTATCATATGTTTCTTGAATACCAATCATAACAAACGTGTCACAGCACTACGAGGGTCGATAACTTTCCACGTCACTTGCCAATAACACGGCGATTCTCTTCGTTCTTCTTAATTTGAAAATTCTGCCTCTGGTATCAATGTATTGAAATATCTATTATACTTCACACATGTAGACATAGGATTATAAAACCCTTGCCATATTGTTTATTATCATCCAAAGAATCCGTGCACTTGGTATGTATACACTACTAATTTTTAATTAGTACAAAAAAAAATGGGGCTCTATCCGTACCCTTTACTGATCATATTTATGTAGTCAAAAGTAAAAAAAACGAAACCCCAAAATTGTCTACGAAAATTTGTCATAACTGGTAAACTCATAATTGAATCAATCATTCATAACAATTGCTACTAGAAAATACTACGCGCAGTGCTAGTCCAGTTAGATCGTCATTCATAAATCCCGGCAAACTCGCGTCTAAGCTCAAGCCACGCCCCCTCTGGCCAGCGGTCCTTTTTACAACGAGTGAATGAACAAACAGTGTCAATTTGTTAGCGGAAGTGTGCGCGTGCTTTTTAAACATAAGTTGTTACGTTTTTACTGTCGTGATGGCTTACCAGTTTTCATCTCGGGAGTACGTGGCTATGTTGCGTGTGTACTTTTGGTCTGGTGGCCGCTGTTCGTATGTACAGGGAAGAGTACCCAAATGCTCGCTAGCCAAAGGTTCGGACTGTGGTAAATGTTTACCAACGTTTACTCGACCACTGATCATTCCGCGCAACGGCCCATCGCCAAGGACATGGAAGACCGGCCCAAAACCTTTACGACGATGTAGTGGACTACTTTGAAGATCCCCGGCGAAGTACGAATGACGCAGCTCGTCATTTTAATATCAGCCAGTACTGTGCATAGACGATCATTAGTTCGTCTGGATTTCACCCATACCACTAAAGAAAGGGTCAAGAATTGACTACTGTGGATAATGAACCAAGGATGGAGTTCTGCAGTTGGATACTGAACAACACAAGCAAATGGCCCAATTAAAGTATGTAGGTAAAGTTTGAATTTAATAAGTGCCTATTATTTTTCGTGAACCTTTTATTTTACTTTTTTTTTAATTCGTAAAGCTTAAACATGCGTCTAAGCTACCTACAATTACGATAACAGCTGTTGGAGGCGGGGCAAGTTTGAGCGAGACCGCGTGACCGCGACATCACGATTAATGAATACATGAATGGCCTGTACAATATGTCCGTAAATTGAGTGACATTTTGGGATATAAACAAACGCTAATAACTTTGCTATTTATCAATATTATATAGTAAGACTTTACATATATAATAACAAGACCTTTTCTAATAAGCCCTTTAAGTATTTGTACTAATTAAAAATTAGTAGTGTATACACTTTAAATTACACGTTGTATAATCGATTAATTAAAAATCGATTTTTTATGTACAATGTTACATCCCTAGCAGGGATGTGAAATAATAATCGTTTATGGAAATAATCGATCCAAAATCGATTTTTATCAAAAGAAAAATCGATTACTTAATATAACAAAATCGATTATTTTCTTAAGAAAAATCGATTATTTATTCATCGATTTTTCATGCGAAATATATAATCAATTAATTAAAAATCGATTTTTTATGTACAATGTCACATCCCTAGACTGTACTAAACTCGCCCGTCTACATGCCAGCCAGTTAAGTTGGAGGGGTGCGGGAGACGCGAGAGAGGGGGCTACTTCGCACTGGACTCGCCGAAAAATAGGATCGCGATCTATTTAGCTCAACTTAATCAACAACTTACTACTTAACTCGCTTTTACCGTTCAAACTACATTAACAACTTAACTCGCCAATGACGCAAGTTAACTCGCTACTGTACTTGTTGAAGTGTAAATCGGGCTTTAAGCGCTCGTTGCGGTGCTCTCAGTAGTGCGTGTCGCGTCATGACGAGTGGTCACGTTTTTTTGAAAGGTAAAAATGATTTATTTTATTGTTATTGTTATACTTATAATCGTTATCGAATTAGAAATCCGGGATCATAATGAATTCTTGATCTTATTACTTATAAATCCAGAATGCGGCGGTTATGAGGATACTTAAAGCCCGATTTACACTTCAACAAGTACAGTAGCGAGTTAACTTGCGTCATCGGCGAGTTAAGTTGTTATTGTAGTTTGAACGGCAAAAGCGAGTTAAGTAGTAGTACATTAACAACTTAACCGCCAATGACGCAAGTTAACTCGCTACTGTACTTGTTGAAGTGTAAATCGGGCTTTAAGCTAATAGTCATTTTGTTACAACTATTGCAGTTGTAACAAAATGTAAATCAAATATGGCGGCCGCAATAGGTATCAATTTTTTCATCATGGGTGTCGTTTTCATGGTATTCGAGGATGCTCAAAACGATAGTGCTGTCAAAACGTGAATCCAAGATGGCGGCTGTAACAGGTATCAACTTTTTCGTCATGGGTGTTGTTTTCATGGTATTCGAGGATGCTAAAAACGATAGTGTTGTCAAAACGTGAATCCAAGTTGGCGGCTGCAATAGGTATCAATTTTTTCGTCATGGGTGTCGTTTTCATGGTATTCGAGGGTGCTAAAAACGATAGTGCTGTCAAAACGTGAATCCAAGATGGCGGCTGCAACAGGTATCAATTTTTTCGTCATGGGTGTCGTTTTCATGGTATTCGAGGGTGCTAAAACCGATAGTGCTGTCAAAACGTGAAACGCTGCTGAAACGTTTTCGTCCAACCTCGGCTCGCGTACGCTCCTGCCAAAACTTGCAAAGGTTACGCCGCCGTAATAACAAAGTTACAGATCTACAAGTTGTTGTGTGTTAATATTAAATTATTTTTTGTGTTTAAACGATCGCCTTTTGCTGAGATTAACCGACGCCATGAGATTACCTATTTAAATTGTATTTGTAAGCTAGGTAGATATTTAAATTCGACGAATTGATCACTATAGAACAAAAATGTGAAAAAAAAACAATACCAAAATCATTAAAAGTGACAACCCTATGCTATGCTATGCTTCGATGGAGCGTAGGTAATTATGTCGTCAACTAGGCTTAGTTTCTATACTGTCCATTTTTATTATGTGGCTTTGCGATGTTTGTACAAATAAAGAAACGAAATTAGGGAGGCTAGGCTTTCCATAAACGGCACTGAAAAAAAAGAAATCATCAAACCTATATGTGTGGGGCGTTTATAGATAGGTCTTTAAAATGACGTCGTGGATTCTATCTAATACCATCCTAAATCTTTTCTCAAAGTAAATCGTATGAAAGATAGACATCTCCAAAGAATTAAAATGTGTGTCTGTCCCTCTACCTTTTAAAATAAGAGAGTGAAAAAAAATATGCTGGCATACCTAGAAAGTCACACAGTCAGTATTTTTTGAGTTGAGATATAGAAGACTTTCAAAAACCGTAAATAGTTAGTTAGCAACTGTTGTTGCCATATATATTACCTAACTATGTAAAACTCTGTCTAATTTGTGTGCTCATGACGATTTAAATTCAATGCATCGTAATATTGTTTATTTTAGCAAGGTTAAATACACTATGTATATTTCTTAAATTACCTACCAACTCATTATATTTTGCAAATATTTGCATCGTCACGCACGACACGTAAACATTTTTACCAAATATCATTATAATATTTTTTACCTACGTACCAGTTATTATTAGGATTACGTAAACAGACGATGTTTCGTAAATGCTTAGTATCTACGTATTTAAGTAGGTACCTATCATTAACATTATCGTGATGTGTCTAAAAACGTGATACGTTCGAAGCATTTTTATCTGGCGTTCTACTGTGTATAATATTGATTTGATTTTTGATAAATATTTTATGCTCTTTTCATAAAATTACTAGCTGACCCGGTAAACATTTTCCATAAAGGTACATTATTTTTGAAAAAATAAAAAAATGTCTACCTATTCTCAGGCCTTTCTCAGGATACATAAAATATCGGTGAAGCCGTTTCCGGGGAGTTCGGTAACAAACACAGTTACACGAGATATTACATATTATTAGGCATAGTTTAAAATAGGGAGGCACTTTTTAGGGTTCCGTAGCCGAATGGCAAAAAACGGAACCCTTATAGTTTCGTCACGTCTGTCTGTCTGTCCGTCTGTTCGTATATCACAGCCATTTTATTCCGAAACTATTAGGACTATACCTACACGTGAAACTTGGTAGGTAGATGTATTCTATGAAACGCTTTCCGATTTTAAGAAAAAACTTAAAAAATATTTAAAATAAAGGGGGGCTGCCCATACATGAAACACAATTTTTATTTTTTTCATGAGACTTATGTGTGTGTGGTATTTATAGACAGGTCTTTAAAAATGACATTGAGGTTTCAAAAGCCACTTTTTCATAAAGTCAATCGTTTAAAAGATATACGCTTCCAAAATGGTAAAATGTGTCCCCCTCCCCTCTAACTTCTATAATAATGGAGTGAAAAAAAAAAATATGCTGTACATCATAATGTAAACTTTCAACCAAAATTGGTTTGAATGAGATCGGGTCAGCAGTTTTTGAGATACAACATATTTTCTAAAACCGTAAATACAACTTTGTAATTCATACAGACACTATGGCAAACAAAATCATTTGGCGTAGTTACTACGGAACCCTTCATGGGCGAGTCTGACTCGCACTTGGCCAATTTTTTGTTAGTCAAATTAATAATCGGTTGCGTTATAAGGCCTGAAGAGCTGTAAAATGGTTTTCATCGAAATGAAAAACATGAAACCGTCCTACAAAAAATGTACCTACCTAAGGAGACTTTAATCACCGGACTGATGTTGATTATCAAAACAGTTTATTTTTAAATGTAGGTACCGCGTCGTCGTCCTTTTTTCCGTATTCGTACCCAGACGAACTACTTCAAGAAATCTTTGAATTCAATGTTGATTGATTTTCATCAATCAATTGTATCTTTGTTATAATTATATTAAAAAAGCTAAAGTTTATAGAACTTTAAGAATATATACTACAATATCTATATGCAAGGAATCTATAGTAAAAAAATGTATTAAATCAAACTTGGCTTAATAAATAAATTATTCGGCTTATGATAGCCGTGATTGGTAGTTCCTTCCAGTTTTTGTTGAGAATTTAGATAAAATAAAATGATCATACGCGATAAAAGTGAAACCATAAATACTCGATCCCCTTTGAAAAATAAACAGAACCAAACGGAATAAAAATAAAATAAAATATATAATACTTATTATAATAACTTAGCACTAAAAATAAAACTAAATAAGAGATAAAGAAATAGTTATTGCGTGCGTATGTGTGTGTGTTTCTCCCACAGAACAGATAAAAGAGGTTAGAAAGGAAATAATTCCTGATTTGTATGAGAACGCGTGTCGCCGCCTGTCTCCCACTATTTAGCTCCACTACAAGCAAGAGGCCCGTTAAGTATGCGAATTACGCACTGAAATAAATTACACACACTTAAATCGAGAGCCTACAACTCACTGTCCATAAACATGCGCCGTGCATCACGACCAATCAGGGCAAAGGACGAAACGTCAATGGTTGAAGTGTGGAGGACGCAACGCATGCAGTACATTGTAAGCGGACTTGGTCATTGCGTTGATTAAGCGAGTACACATCGGGCAATGTATATTTTTTGTAACTTGTTCCAATAATGTTGTTAATGTTCGGAATTTCATAGTGCTCAAAATATTTTTATGTTATTACAAATAAAATTGTAATTAAATGTTATTTTCGACTTACCGATGGAAAGATATACCTCCTCGCTCTATACTTGCGGTCTGACTTTTTATTCTACAGGTTATAATTGCACAACACGGCATTTTAAAGCAGAGCTCTGTGTTCCGAAGTATTCCGAAGCGCACTTAACGCGGTGAATGAATTAATCGGTCGAGCTATGATTTTCGTATCATAAATGTGGCACGCTCGCCACGCCCACATTACCATTCCAACCTTGTTCCGTGGTTTCTCCCTGGTTATGTGATTTTAGAGTGTAATATAGACTCAGTTTCCTCGTAGTTTTTAGTTGTTGTTGGATGTCCGAGGATAGATGGTAAGGTCTTTGTTTAAAACATTGTATATGTGGGTTGATTGGTTAGTGATAATACAATAATGTTTTTTTTTTTACAAATAGGTTACAAATAACACATTCACAAATAATTTTTGATTCGTAATAACTAGATGAGACCTTTCCTAATTGACTACTATGAGAAGAAACACTGAAACAAACTCAGAGGTCAACGTCTCTTTTAAAGTAAATATAATCTGTAGCGATCTAATCATATGAGAGCCATGTAAGTTTATGAATTACTAGCTTTTGCCCGCGACTTCGTTCGCGTGGGAGGTTTTTCCCGTGTAAATTCCGAACCCGTGGGAATTCCGGGATAAAAAGTAGCTTATGTGTTATTCCAGGAAGTCAACTATCCACTCACCAAATTTCATTCAGATCCGTTAAGTAGTTTTTGCGTGAAAGAGTAACAAACATCCATCCATCCTCACAAACTTTCGCATTTATAATACTAGCTTCCGCCCGCGACTTCGTACGCGTGGGAAGGTTTTCCCGCGCAATACCCGATTCCGTGGGAATTTCTGGATAAAAAGTAGTCTATGTGTTATTCCAGGATGTCAACTATCTACTTACCAAATTTCATTCAGATCCGTTCAGTAGTTTTTGCGTGAAAGAGTAACAAACATCCATCCATCCTCACAAACTTTCACATTTATAATATTAGTAAGAAGTAAGATTAGTAAGTAAGTAAGTATTAGTATTAGTAAGAATAAGATGTCTGTGGTACCCTTTAGAGGACCCCTTAGTGTATTGCCTTGTCACAAATGTAGTTTTGACTGTCGTTGTATAGGTAAGTAGATAAATCAATCAAGTAGTTAGATACCGTTATACATATATTTCATAATAATTTATTTTTTCAGTTTCAAATTTACTCTGTAAGAATTTTTAGTTATGTTTGCTTTTTTATTATTATTTTCATACCGTCTTTCAATGGCTTTAAACAAAAGAACGAATTTTGCAATTATAACGCATCCCAAGATACAGGTTTTGGCCTAGGTTGCGACACAGCAACATAATATGTTATTTGCTATTGTTAAATTAATTTTAATTGTTCTAGCTACAAAGATTTGTGCTGTTTTTTTATGGGACTTTCACTGGAAGATAAAGAAGATTATAGGAAAACATAAAGGCTATATTATAGGCATAAAGGATTTTCCATGATATATTCTGGATTTACGGAGGAAAAACCCAGCGACTTCGATCGTGTGGTTTTTCACACGATTGAAGTCGCGGGGACAGCTAGTAAGAAAAAAACATACGTACACGTACCGTATGGAATGGTACCTACCTTCAGTACTTTTTTTTTTCTCTTTATTTTTTATAGAGGGTTTGATAACAATGACCATGCCACCCTCGTAGGGTCTTTCTTTACATTTACCTACGCTTAATACCTACATTAACAATTTTATAGAGATCTTTGGCGCTCTCTGATAGTGGAAACGCCAGACTACTAATGTAAATTCCCATATTATTGGGACACAAACATCTTTTTTGCAAATACTCGTTTCTTTCAGCTTCGTTCCGGACACATTCCGCCAAAATATGAGTGACATCTTCTACGTTATCATTAATGTTATCATTCTGAACAGTTGGGTGACTCAGTCTTCCTCATTAAGAAAATGTGTCCAGAACGAAGTCTAAACGCGGTTACAATTTCATGTCGGGACATCTCTGTGCCACCAAACCATGGACTGCGGGTAAGGCTGGGCTGAATGATCTTGTACCAAATCCCTTTAAACAGTGACCTCTCATCAAAAGTTTATTCTATTATTAGTAGGTCAGTAAATGCGCAAAGTTTAACTTACATATTGGCATTTACTGAGTAAATCCCTACCCTACGTCAGACCTCACTTCATGCAATGCGTTCAAGGAGGTGGAAAGTTTTGTTCCAATTAATATTTCAACCTGCAGGTTCTACTAATAATAATACTGCATCGCTACTGCTATTAGTTGGTTTGTTTGTTTTTGTAATGCTATGAGGAAAATAAAAATAAAAACCGAACGTAGTACTTACTAATTCTACACTAACAACAAAACATCCAGAACCTATAAAAAAGGCGAGTCATTATTACCATAATATCTACATGGCATGGACCAAGAATATTATATAGGTACCTACATATTACATAATTATGCGGATTCGAATATTATATACATGACTAGTATTTGCGTATTGCGCGAGGTGCAAGCACCTCGCGAGCTTGTGAAAAAAAAAAAAAAAAAGGGGGGGTAAATGGGGGGGGGTTTGCACAATTATTTCGACTAAAGCATTGCCCCTCTAAATGAATCTGAAAAAAAAATATGTTCCAAGTCTCTTAGATTCCGAGATCCGCCTAAAGGGGGGGAGAAGGGAAGCGGGGGGGGACTTTGAAAAATGGTTTTTACTTTACCGAGCCTCCTCTATACGAATCCGTAAAAAGTAAAAAATACCGGTCTCATAGTTTCCGAGATACGATAGGGGGGGGAGGAGAAGGGGGGGGAAAAGGGGAGGTTTGGCACTTTTCCCGTAGGTTTGAGAGTTACTTGTTTACGAATCTGTCAAAATATACCCACCTCCCCATCCACCATCTGGGAGAACAATTATGTCAATGAGTGAGTGAGTCAGTCAGTCAGTCAGTGGTAATTTAGCTTTATATAGTATAATATTTTATGATGCCACGTGCAAGTTTTATTGAAGATAACTACTTAATAGATCTACAAGTGTCGCTGTCACGTCGTGGGTATCATCAATTTTTAAATTTAGATTCTCAAAAAGAAAAACCGTGTCCTTCCTGTAACTTTTAATAACTGTCTTACACAATATTATGTTCGTTAAGAGAGCAAATCTGCTTGATAAACGAGGTACAGTCGACCGCACATCTGTAGTCCAGTAACACTGACCTTGAGTTGGCCTATTGTAAAGAATGATGTGTGGTCGAATATTGTGTCTATCTCGGAATACGTAGGTTAGGTACCTACGTATTCCCATATAATAATGTTCCTTCCAGAAAACAATAGTGGAAATATAGATGCGTTAACGTTTATGCAACAAAAACTGTCCATGATTAAATAGTCATTCAATTCAATGGTCGTTGGAGATCAATTTTTTGATGCTTTATTCTAGTTTGTACTTATTTTAGTCTTGATAAATAAATAGTAAAGAAAACAATGGTTGAACTATGACAAATTTCATACTCCTCGGTCTGCGTAGTTTGTGTAAAAAGGGCACAAAGTTCAACCTCGTCAATAAAAAGAACCTCAGATCTGGGCCAATGGCGTCAAGGTCAATCTGGCGGATCTGACTGATTTCAAGAGCATGATAAATCTTTAACTATAATAACTAACTTTAACTATAATAACATTTTTAGACGTAATTTTGTTTTATTTAAACTAGTTAGATGAGACCGGTGTTTCCTAACTGACTACCATGAGAAGAAACACCGAAACAAACTCAGAGGTCAAAGTCTCTTTTGAAGTCCATACAATCTGTACTGGTCAATATGGGAACCTTGTAGTTATGGCAACCTGAAGCGATATTTGGGCCTGTCCAGACAGCATTTTTCAGATAAATTTTAGCTCAACTTAGAACATGGATTATACACAGTTAAACTTAGTACCAACGTAACTATTAAATCCGGGTCCCTTGATATGGTACAAATAAAGCCACGCTTTTTGACGTTTTCTCCATACAAATGTACTTATGGGATTACTTCATTATTTGATATCATACTTTCAAAGTTGAGTATAATATCGATTTGTCTTGCCATTATCTATGCCGGTGATAAACAAAAATAGTAAAAGAATAAGGAATTTTAAAGTTCTGAGCCTCAAAAGTTCCGTATTTTAACACGAATTTTAACGCAACTTTGGGCCTAATTTAATCACAGTAGGAGTATAAAATCTCTGAAACAAAATTGGTACTGACATAGTTTAGTTATTGAAGAGTTTAAATAACTTTATTTCGAACTAGCTGCTGCCCGCAACTTCGTTCGCGTGGGAGGATTTCCCGCGTAAATCCCGATCCCGTGGGAATTCCGGGATAAAAATTAGCTTATGTGTTTTTACAAGATGTCAACTGTCTCCTTACCAAATTTCATTGAGATCCGTTTAGTAGTTTTTGCGTGAAAGAGCAACAAAGATACAATTCGAAAACTATCCTGCGGGAACCTTACATAGGGATAAAAATTATCCCATGTCCTTCCCAGGGTCCTCAACTATTCCCATGCCAAATTTCATGTAAATCGGTTAAGCGGTTAAGGCCTGAAAAGGTAACAGACAGACAGACAGACAGACAGAGTTACTTTCGCATTTATAATATTAGTATGGAAGTATGGATTATAAAGCGGAAAATTTTGTTTGTTTGCTTGAACGCGCTAATCTGCGAAAGTACTGGGTGGATTTGTATGCAATTTGGTATGGAAGTAGCTTGAAGCTTGAGGAAGGTTATAAGCTACTTTTTACGCGACTGCAAAAAGGAGAGTTATGTTTTTACTGTGATAGAATCCACGAGAGCGAAGCCCCGCGTGTGTAAGTAATAAAGTTCAAGCCATGCTTTTTATTGCTTACTAGCTATGCCCTGCGGTTTCACCCGCGCGTAAAGCTACTACTATTATAAACACGAACATTTCTGAATATGGATGAATAAATATTAAAATTTAAGTACTTAGGTATACGTATCTCATTCGCACTGGTTAGAGAATCGCGAAGTAAAGATAGTTCTTTATCATATTGCTAAGTAAGTGATTTAGAGTATTTTGGTATATACAATATTTCAGTCCTATTTTCTTGTGGTGTTCGTCTGTATTGTACTACACAGGAGTGTTTGTGTGCGCGCAACAGTTTCGTCCCGCTCATCACTGAGTCTATCTCTTTCTCGCACGATGTTAGGTGAAATAGCATGCGAATTAGCTACACCCACCAACGAGTTCGCTTCTCTAAACAGTGGACTCTTAAAGGACGTATTGAACTTCCGTAAACGTAAAACTACTCGAGTTTTAAATTACTATTCTTGTATTTTACATTCAATAGAAAATCTAAATTATAATAATGATAAGGGCAGGGCAAGAAGACAGAACTTCGAAGAGGGCAAAGATTCTTAAACTGATTTCATCTTGAGCCACATTCAACGTTGAATACATAATTGTCTTCAGATTTTAGTAGAAATTATGAAAACCTTTTATGTATGCTGTTATATGGCTTCTGTGAGTTCGTTATGAATAAGTATATGTTATTTTTTTATTATTTAGCTTGTTTGAGATTCATTATTTTTTTGTCAGACAAGACAGTCGAAGTTTCATTTCATTCTTACATACATTTAGCTTAGTTTGACAAAATAAAAGAATATCTATAGCGGGTGTCGTTTTACTTACGACTACTTACGAGTCGATAAAAAACTTAATTTAACGCGTAGATATCTAAAATCGATAGATAAACAAAAACAGTATGTCAGTGATTTCCTATATTATACAACAGCTACAATCACAACCGTTAAATAATTTAAATATATTTAGCTAAATATTTTAACCCATCTAGAAATAAATAAGACTTTAATCGATTGACCGCAAAATGGATAGTTCCGCATCGCAATCGTGCATATGAGTGTATGTAGTTCTTCAGCAAGAAGAAAGCGAAGAACGAAGGTCTAACCAGCATAAGAATTACGTTAAATTCCTTTACACACGCGATTAATGTGTCATACTGGAATAGCGAAGTATCTAGCTGTTCAATATTTGTATTTTTTCATTATGTGACAACATTTTAAATTTATTTTGCATAATGTAGTTTTTTAGCGTTTCCTATCTCAAAAGGAATAATGGAACCCTTTTTCATTTTGATTGAAATGTTTATATTACACAAGTATAATCTATTACTTTGTTTGACTACTAGTATAATAGTATTATTATAAGTGTTGATCGATTTACTCTTCAACTTTGATTAGGGTTTCAGTTCCCTTAACTCAAATTTAATAGAAAAATGAATTATTTCATCATCATTACGTTATTAAAGGCGTTATTTAATGTGGATTAAACAAAAATAATGAATTTAGTGTGTGATGCAATAGCGAACGTTTATCCTCTACAGAAAACAATTTAAATATCTAGAACACAAACTGACTGACTGACCAAGGACGATAATGACATCGAACGGGAGCGAAGGGCTCTATCAGTACGTGCTAACTTGATAGCTCGCAGATTTGATCGCAGTTCGAGTGAAGTCAAAGTTGTGAATATTGTACTTCATTCTACACGTGTAGTATGTGGGCTTATTTTACTCTAAAGGCATACAACGCTCTTTTAGACCAAAACCAATATAACATCACGTTTAGGCTACTGATAGGGTTGCCCCGTTTCTGTAGTGCTTCGGGGATATTAGCCCGCGTTGCTTATACACAATAATGAGTAAGAGATGCGCATCCCTGGTACGCAGGGTGCGGGGCAGCACCAACAGAATCCTAAAGATGATCTCCAGCCGACAGATTGCGCGGTTGTGCACCGGTGCTGCAAACTTTCTGCTAGACTTGCAGCAGTATAACGATGTGGTGTTATGATGGTGGTTTGTGATGTGTAATTGAATTCAATTGTTAATTTTAGAATTATTCAGTTTACTGACATAGACATAAACTTAAGTTACATTAATAAATAAATGAATTATTATAATTATTAATAGCGGCAAATATATAAATCAGAAGCGAAATCATTTTCACAGACAGAAATTTCATTTGAGTTTTATTTAGATATTTTCTTCCGGGATCGGCGTAAGAAGTTGTTAGTACAGTAGACTGCACATCAATGATAACACTTTGACCTTGAGCTGACCTCATGTATTACGGACTTCAAGAAGTTTAATAGAATACGAGGAAACGGGGTCGTTCGCTGCTTGATTAAAACGTCTTGTGTGTCTTGTTTGTCTAGTGTGTTTTATTTTATTTATTGTTCGTTAAATTTTTAGTTAAACGTAGCCAAATTGCAAAAAGGAAACCTTGTAGATTCGTCATGTCTGTCAGTCTGTCCATCCGTATGTGACAGACATTTTATTCCGAAACTAAAACTTGGTAGGTACCTACGTAGATGTATTCTGTGAACCGCTGTAAACCAATACGTGCGGGGTAACTTAGGACAGGTTTTTGAAAATGACATGGAGATTTCTTATGACCAAACTTTTTCAAAGTCAATCGTTTGAAAGATAGATATTGTCAGTGTTAAAATGAGTGCCCCCCCACCTCCAACGTTTAAAATAAGAGAGTGATAAAAATGCTGTATGTTAAGTAATAAAAACTTTCAACGATGATTGATTTCAACGAGATACAGTCAGCAGTTTTTGAGATATAGGTAGCACATTTTCAAAACCTGCAAATATAACTGTCATTTATACTAAAAAATCACACAAAAATGTGATTAGGAACCAATCTGAAATTATAATGAATTAAGTAAGCCAATGAAGTTTATTCAATAAAGCACGTAGGTACATTGTAAACTTGATTTGACAGAAAATTTTGATGAATTAGGTAATTAAAAGTCAGTCAGGCGTTGACCCTGACCGCTACATCGCCCAAGCAACTCAGAATTCTAATTAGCTATTAGTCGTTTTTGTCCAGGACGGACCACACACATTGTTATTTAATAAATAATTATTACTGCTGTGTTGCAAAGTCGAAACACTAAAGTTATGAATATGTTGAAACTGTCTAAGGTCAATTACTACTGTTGCCATGAGTTTTATCGGCGATCGTGATCAGAAGCCTGATCCCAATTATGTAATACTTAGGTAAAGTACAGAAAGTACACTTAGGTACTTACCTACAATAATTAATTTGAAATAATTATTTTTCCGGAAATTATAAAGTTCGCTTTATGTTAAGTATTAAGGTACCAATTAACGTTAAAGTCGAGGTTAAACAAATAGTAATTTAATTATACCTGCGAAAAATACAGACTGGGTGGATATGTGGAATACAGATTATAAAAGCTGTATTTTATGTTTTATTTGTAAACCAAATAATATTTAATTGCCCTTTGAAATTGTACCTACGCACGCATCCAACTTGTATTGCCAATACCTACAATGAAAAAAAACTTATTTAAAAAATCTAAAAAACCCGACTGCTCAACTGAAGTGTAAGAAACAAGCACATTTTTATTTTTAAAAGTGACAAGCAAGCGAGACCCAATTGATCATATTTTTTTTAAATGGGATGGGTCCTCCTGCTTGTCACTTTTAAAAATAAAAATGTGCTTGTTTCTTACGCTTCAGTTGAGCAGTCGGGTTTTTAGATTTTTTAAATAAGTTTTTATTTTCATCTTTTTAGTTAAAATATTAATTAACATTTTTTTTAGTTTTCCCGGTCGTGTCACATTGACACTCCACCGGATTCAGAAAGTGAGTCCATATTTTTAAACTTTCTCATTGTGTTATTTTGCTAGTATTACACTAATGATAAACATGATATACCTTTTTGAAATTCTTATATAAGCCCTTTAATTTGATACCCATATTCTAGTATTTGAAAAAAAAAAAAATCTTTTCACCATGTAAAATGGCTTCGCACAGCCGCCATGTTTAATTTTTTTAAATGTCACCTATCTAATAACACTCGGGCTGTTAAGACAAATCTAACGATACCTTAATTGTGTGAATCCGTTCAGCGGTTCTGGAGATACGAGGTAGGTAATAAAGAATATTACAAACATACATACATACAAGATACGCGCGAAAAACATAACCCTTCCTTTGCAGTCGGGTAAAAAGGAAGGGTTCACTTTCGTCATTGCATACGCTAAAGGACAAATTATCCTGTTAATAAAAAAAAAGCGCCTAGTGTCTTTTCCAATGACGTCAGAAAACTGAATTGCTTATTTATGGTTACTTCCAGTACCTACATAAGTGACTGCGACAAGTGCATGTGATAAGTAAGTGTAACACTCCAACATTCTCCACCCTCGTAGTGATTTTGTTTTTATTTATACATCTTTTTATTGTTCTTTCAACTGTACAGAGATGCAACTGGGTATTTAATTACATCTCGGTACCTGGGCAGGTACCTACCTACGGTAGTTGGCTGCGATTAAAGTTTAATGATAGCACAATAAAAATGTCAAGTCACGCATGCTTCAAATGTACATAATTACGTATAGGTACATGCTTATAGAAGACAATGATAATGGAAACAGCAAACAAGGGTAAAAGCGTAATCGCAATTAACAATTTTATTACGGTCATTGTGAAGTCAGAGATTATAATTATAAATGGTTAGGTTCATGATTTATAATTAAGTAACTAAGTAACGTGATCAGATTTGAATAAAGTTTTATAACTTTATTCGAAAGATTATTCTGATAAAGATACAGATTGGCTACCAACAACTTTTTATAAGTACTTAAATTTAGTACTTATAAAAAGTTGTTGGTAGCCAATCTGTACCAAAAGTTTAGTGAATGAGTTGCCAGTACGAACAAAAATTTGCCACTTTTAGTGGTTATTTTATCATCGAAGTGCTGCATACAGTACTAAACATAAACTTGCAAAACAATACACTTACTGGATTGAATATTTACTAAGCAGTATTTCATCCTTTTTGTTTTCCTTCTTCGAGTTATACAGCCACCAAATGGTGCCTCCCAATAAAATCACGAGCACGATTATATCAAACGTGCTGAATAGTGATCCGCCAGCCGCAGCTGCAGCAGCGGCGCCGGCCGCCGCATCCTTCAGTACCTCCTGTGCGCTGTCCGACATTTTGTAGGTTATGTGTCTATAACGCAATGTATTACGTATTAATAGTCACTTTGATATAATATACAAGGTCACTTTTCAGATTTTATTTTGCGAGAGGTCTATATAATCGGCACATCCGGCGACAGCCCACCCCACGACACAATATACACTGCACTGACACTAAAGTGACGTGATGGTTAGTTTCTAGTTGGTAAAGTCAAGTGGCAGAACATTGTGAGTGAACGAGAACGAGAGTCGACACCGGCGCGGCGCGCAGCGGTTGTAACGAGTATAGCCGACTAAAGCCGAAGGGGGACACGCGCGTCGCGCCTCGCGGGACGTATTTTACATTACAAGTGCGGAGTTCGAGTCTGGCGATTGGCGCTAGTTATAAACTGTAGCTATCTGTGCAAGTCTGTGGTATTTTCCTCGCTATCTAGCTATACGATCGAAACTAGGCATGTGTCATTGACGGATTTTAGGTTAATGTACCTAATTTAACTGTTGATCTTCCATGGTCAACAGTTTGAAAAAACTGTTAATTTTATACCTAACAGGTTTTTAAATTTTAATCATTAGCGTTTAGCTTTAGGAGGGTGTCGAGCCTACGAGACGCGCGGAAAATAGGTATTTACTGCAGCGGGCTAGTCGTGTGCGTTGTCACACACACAATGACAAGTTCGATCGAGGCCCGCTTGCCGTTGCACGACAAAGTTTGCTAACATTGCATTTTTAAATTTTTTGTCGTTATGTTGAATAAACTTGAAAAACGAATATTAATTATTTAGATGGTTTTATTTATCACACTAATATTATAAAGGCGAAAGTTTGTGAATGAATGTGTCTGTTTGCATGTTTGTTACTTCTTCACGCTCAAACGGCTGGATGGATCTAAATGAAGCAAGTAGGTACATAAATCACAAAAATAAATATACCTATTATATAAAAATTAACGTTTGTTTTTACTGTAGTAATACATTATTCATTCCCTCACTATTCATCCTATTGCAATAAAACTTTGATTTTATATATTAAACTCCTCAGATTTTTTTTAATTATTACAATGTGGGTACATTTCACAATACTTTTTTTTTTTTTTTTTTAACGTGGTAAAATTATCAAATAAGTCCTCCCACTCCGGGCAGGGTGGGAGGGACTGTCAGACTTTTACTGACTAAAATCCACGGTGTTCCTTCAATAATCCTTTACATACCGCGGCCACGGTAACGGGATGAGTCCCACGACCCCGGCAGGATTCGGCCCTCTGCAGAGGGGGCCTCGTCATGTTGCTGACGCTCTTTGAGGCGCGCGTGAAACACGACGCGCCGTCGACCCGGGCATGGTCCATGGTCGGACAGCGAGTTGCCCTTTACTCGCTGTCCGCATGCCCGCGCCTACGGTGGCCGGAGATCGTCGGCCGACGTCCGACGCCGTGGGCGTCTACCACTGCGGCTGGGCTGCAGGGAGGACGCCATCCTCTCCCTCACGCGGCCCGCCTCCTCCTTCGAAAGCATGACTGCTTCGCAGAAGGAGGCGACCGCTTCCCACTCCCTCTCGCCCCGCAGCATGGCCTCGACCAAGGCCGGGCGCGAGAGGTCTCCGCCTATTGTCGCCGTGAGGACACGTCGGTGCTCTGCCCAAGCTGGGCAGTCCTGCACTGTGTGCTCGACTGTGTCCTCAGGGCGACCCTCGCAGTGGTGACACCCAGGCGTCTCTTCCTTACCCATCAGACACAGGTACCTCCCGAAACTTCCGTGTCCGGTGAGGACCTGCGTCATGCGGTAGGTCAGGACGCCGTGACGCCGATCTAGCCACTCCTCAAAGAGGGGTCTTACCGCCGCAATTGCGGCGTGCCCGACATTTCACAATACTAGCAATCTTGTTAACCCCTCCAACAAAGCTAAATATGTTTGTGTCTGGAGTGGGTTCACGGCAATAGTGTAATGGGTGGGGTTCGTACCTGCGACCTCTCGATCACAAGTCCGACACCTTATCCATTAGGCTATTGACACTTCGAAACTGGGTAAGTAGGAAGTTAGGGTAGATGGGTATGCAGTACTTATTTGAATAATAAAACCAGTATGAAATAAAAAATATATAATTATGTAATGTCATAATAAAACCAGACTGAAATAAGTTTTGTTTATTAAAATTTCGTTTAGTGCTCGTTTAAATTCTGATGTACTGTCATATTTTTAATAACATTCGGTACTTTAGTACGTGGGGCCATATCAAAAAAAAATTTTTTCATTAATGCTGTCTAGCGAACTTACTTCGCAGAAAATATAAGCGTATTTTATTTCATAACAATATATGTATCAAGTGTAACTAAATTTAAAAGAAAAAAAAAATAAAAGAAATCTATAAATCTAATGTTATATTGCTTATTATAACATTTTACAAAAATTGGACAAGTGCGAGACAGACTCGCCCATGAAGGGTTCCGTACTAACTATAATATTATAATATGAATATTTATTTGACGAAAAAAATCCTTACAAATTTCTTAAAACTAGCTTATTTACATTTTTTACAACTACGCTAGATAACTTTGTTTTTCAGTGTTTGTATGAATTACAAAGTTATATTTGCGGTTTTAGAAAATATGCCGTATCTCAAAAACTGCTGACCCGATATCATTCAAACCAATTTTGGTTAAAAGTTTACATTAAGATCTACAGATATATATATATATATATTTTAGATTTTTCACTCCACTATTATAGAAGTTAGAGGGAGGGGATACACATTTGACCACTTTGGAAGCTTATATCTTTTAAACGATTGACTTTATGAAAAAGTCGTTTCAGAAACCCCTATGTCATTTTTAAAGACCTGTCTATAAATACCACAAACGCATAGGTTTCATGAAAAAAAAAATTTTTTTTTTTCAGTTTTAGTTCCATGTATGGGGAGCCCCCCTTTATTTTAAATGATTTTAATTCTTTTCTTAATATCGGAAAGCGATCATAGAATACATCTACCTACCAAGTTTCACATGTATAGTCTTAATAGTTTTGGAATAAAATAGCTGTGACATACGAACGGACGGACAGACAGACAGACAGACAGACAGACAGACAGACAGACGGACAGACATGACGAAACTATAAGGGTTCCGTTTTTTTCCATTTGGCAACGGAACCCTAAAAAACGAGTAATTTCTTAAAATATATATTTTTAATTTTGATACACTACACAACTCACAGTAAAGTAAGAAAAGAAAAAAGACAAAAAGGTACTATACTTTGTAAGAAATAAAAAGACAATAAAACTTATTTCGAATTTTGAAAATACAATCGTAGAAATATCAATGCATCCAAGGTTTGACTTCCAAGCCTGTTTCGTAATTTATTACCAACATAAGCAGCAGCTGAAAACGCTCGCTTAGGTTTTAAACTGGTTGGAGGAATAGACAATAGATACTTATATGCTGTTTCTAAGTGATATCCACTAATTCCTCTATTTTCAAATAGGCTTATTTCACGTCTAATACTATATTTTGCCAACCCCGATTAATTTTGTATTTGTAGTTCACGATCTGGGGATTTCATACTCTTATCAATTTCCAGCAGTAACTTTTCCTTTAGTGTCAATTGGGGTTGGGATTGGGAGGTTTGTGGCCTTAACTCATCATCTGTTTGTGATCCTGATCTTCTTTCTTCTTCTTCCGTGTCATCTCGACTTTTAAGTTTTTTAACAATACACTTTATTTGCTTCCTCACTAAAGCCTGTGTAGGAACTGGAAATAAGTCATGCCATTTCAAATCCGATAATAACTGATTTTCATAATTTTTCATGGATTTTGTAATAATTCAACACACCAGTCAAATCATCACTTCGTCGTTGCTTCATACATTCCACTAAGGATGTTTTCATTTTTTGGCAAGTGCTGAGTTTATGCGAGATAGCTGTTTTATAAGAAATTTCAAAGCGGAATCAGCTGTGCATAAATTAGCATCTCGCCGACAGATTGCTTCTACTGTCAACTTAATTGGGGTCAGCACATTAACAATTTTATTTACCAATTCAAAATCAACTTCTTCCAAAGGAATTGGATGATTGAGATCTATAAGAGCTTTTTGAATGCAGATTTTTAAAAGATAAAATGCAGTATAAAAATTGAATCTACACACATCAAAAGTGTCTAGGGATCAAGCATTTTTATGCGGATTTCTTGAGATTGAGATGTGGCTTTGTAATAAATTTATGATTTTATAAATTTATATGGATCCTTTTTGGTGCATTTCATAATTTGAAACAGGAACTGTTAATCAAATTCGAGTAAAAGATGAAAATCAGCGGTCAATATTTTCCCTATAAAAACATACAACGCATTGAAGACATTATTAGTGCTACTGTTTCCCTACTACTGATTAAAACCAACGTTATTATGGAGCGGCGACGTCATTTAAGCAGGGAAGAAATGCTCAGAGCCGTGGGAATGATAGAAGTTGGTTCCCGGCAACGTACTGTGGCTTTAGCTCTGAATACAAGTCAGAGTGTTATCAGTCGACTTTGGACACGTTACCGAAGCACTGGTACCGTGGCTGAGCGCCATGGAGGACGGTATCGCTGCACCACACGGTGACAAGACCGATACATTCAAATCTTAACTCGAAGAGCTCCAACAATAACCGCCATGATGTTAGCCGTGAGGCTTCATCACTCTTCAGGGAACTTAATTAGCGACCAAACAGTCAGAAACCGCTTGCATGAAGTGAACCTTCATTCCCGAAGACCGCTACGGGTACCACCTATAGCAATGCACAATCGTAGGATTCGATATCAATGGGCTCTTGAACACAGAAATTGGGCAGAAGAACAATGGCGTTTCGTGTGCTTATCTGATGAGTCTCGTTTTGGTATGAGACCGGATACAAGACGTATACGACACTGGAGAACCCTTGGACGCCAACAGCGATTAAAATCCTGCCAGGAAGTCCATCCTTATAGTGGTGGAACCATCATGGTATGGGCGGGTATTTGGATCGGCGGAAGAACTGAGTTGATTTGGATCAGAGGCAACCTCAACGCTCAAATTTATGCTGAGACGATTGTATCTGACGTCATCGTTCCTCTACAAGTGCAAATCGGTCCCTTATTTCAGTTAATGCATGATAATGCACGACCGCACACCGCAAGAGTTGTAAGACAGACTCTCGCCGCAGCTAACATCAATGTCCTGCTCTGGCCTGCTCAGTCGCCAGACTTGAACCCGATTGAGCATGCATGGGATATGCTACAGAGAAGAGCTCTGCCGAATATGGAGGGTATCCAGTCGCAAGAAGACCTTTTTTTGTTGTTGCAACGAACATGGGCGGCCATTCCACAGCGTGATTTGGATGAACTCATTTTGAGTATGCCAAACCGATGTTCTTGTGTTGTTAGTGTTCGCGGTAGAAACACGGATTATTAATTGTTTAAGTTACCCAATAAAATTTTAAAGAAAACTGTTATTTCAGTCTTTTTTTTCGAACTTTAATGTTAGTGGTTCAAATGTCAAAAATCCCTTTATTAGGAAAATGGCAAATTTCTTTATTAATGCAAAGGTGACTTGGTTTATCGTTACTGTGACAAACGAAAACACTTTATTTGATGAATCCTTAAAGAAAATTTTAATTAATATCAATCAGGAGAAAAGTTATTGCAAAAATATATGTTGATCCCTAGACACTTTTGATGTGTGTATGTCAGCTGCGGATCCCCACAGTAATATACTATAAGACATGATACTGAGGAAATAAGCCAAATAAAATAACCGAGCTGTCGCTACATCAGTTAATTTGCCTAAAATTGCCTAATTTTTCGTACTGCAGCTGAGCATAATCTACTAGAAACAGTCCTAATATGATCGCTCCACTGTAACTTTGAATCCATAGTTATACCCAAAAATACAGTTTCCGTAATAACATCGAGAATTTTGCCATCAAGGATTAAATCGACACTAGCTTGTGGTACATTAAGCAATGAAAACTTCAGACACTTCGGTTTGTTCGCATTAAGTGCGAGATTATTAGCAGCGAACCATTTCGCAAGAACTACCAGACCGCATCCGCATCTTTACTATCTATTTAAAAAATGAGAGAAGTGTCTTCAGCGAATAGAATTATATCCGATAAGTTGGTCATCATGTAAGGTAGGTCATTGATATACTCTAGAAAGAGGAAAGGGCCAAGAATTGAACTTGCGGAACGCTCATCTTGGCTAGGGATCCTGCAGATGTCGCTCCATTAACAATACTTTTTTGATGCCTGTTTGATAAATAGGAAAGAACAAGGTCAGCAGAACACGAATCCACGAATTCCGTAATTGTGTAATTTACAGATCAGTGTTTTGTGGTCAACGCAATCAAAAGCTTTGGAGAGGTCACAAAATATGCCAATTGCATCCTGAGATTTCTCCCAAGATTCCAGAATGTGACGGATGAGCGCTACTCCTGCGTCTGTTGTTGACCTACCTTTCGTGAAACCAAACTGCCGACTATGCAGAATCCCATTTGAGTTAAAATGTGACAGCATCTGGTCCAGCATGATTTTTTCGTATATTTTGCTTAATGCTGGAAGCACATATATTGGTCTATAGTTAGAGGGATCACTCTTACAACCCGACTTAAAAATTAGTACTACTTTACTATGTTTCATTAAATCGGGAAAAGTACCGCTGTCTATACATTAATTAAATATGCCTGTTAGGATAGCAGCAATTGAGTCAATAATATTACCAAGAACCCTAACAGATACACCCCATAAGTCATCAGTGTTTGTTATGTTAAGACTTTGGAATGTTTTTTTAATTACATCAATAGAAATGGGCTTAAATGAAAATGTTGGTGTATCCTTATTGAAGTTTTCCTTTAAAAAGATTCTGCTAATGATGGCGAAGAATGTAGAGATTTAGTAACCTCTACTGGAATATTGGTAAAGTAATTTTCCAACTTCTCAGCCACTTTTGACTTATCTGAGATGACCTGATCATCGATGTTCAAAGTCAAATCATTCTAACCCTGTTGGTTTGTGTTTCCAGTTTCTTTGTTTATCACCTTCAACACAGTTTTTATTTTATTGTTAGAAATGCTAATTTTATTACTTACTGATTTAGATTTAGCTTAGGCGCATACTCTTTTAAATATCTTTGAGTAGTTTCTTACATCATTATGGAAGGCTTCATCGGAAGTCAATGATTTTTCATGGTATAAGTTGTATAAATTGTCTCTGCTTATTCTTATTCTAGCAGTGGCCTATTCATTAAATTTAGATTTATTACTCATTTGAAATTTTTTAACTGGGCATGCCTTACTAAATTCGTGGCATAGTGAAGAAAATAATATCCTGTAATTTTCATTGGGGTCATGGGAGTCAAAATTGGCTATTGAAAGATTACTTAACATGTTATCATTAAAAACATTAATTTATTTTTTGTTAGTGGCCTAAACTTAATAGTCTTATTTAATTGCCGCTTTTTAACCAACTCAAAAGATACAAGTTGACCTGTATGGTCAGAACTAACTCCATTAATTTGAGACGAGTATTTTATAGCACAATTGGTATAAATATTATCTATGCATGAAGCTGATGTTGGTGTTATTCTTGTTGCTTTCTTGAATGTGCATTTTAAGTTAAATGAACCAAACAATGAAGTAAGCTTGCAGTGTTCAACTTTTTCTCAAACATTCGATATGGGTATCGTGTAATGGGATTTTAGGGGTGGTGATTGCAAATCTGGTATTAATTTTAAAATTCAAGATGGTGATGCAACTTTTTCTCAAACATTCGATATAGGTACCGTGTAATGGGTTTTTGGGGGTGGTGATTGCAAATCTGACTTTGATTTTGAAATCCAATTTAAAATACACACGATATCCATATTGAATAGTGGAGAAAAAGTTGCATCCTTGGTGGATGCAACTTTTTCTCCAACATTCAATATGGATATGGTGTGTGTCTACTAAGTTAAATACACTGATAACCTTCAAGGGTTTATGTAACGTAAGGGCTAAAATTATCGCTAAATGATGAAAATGAGTGCACCCGGTTGCTGTTCGAAATACACTAAGCTCGCGGCGACCTTAGTGCGACCGCATTATATCGCTTGCTCAGCAAACATGGTCGATTGCAAAATATTGCATCAAACATCGTTCAATAGGTTTTTGGGCGTACCGATTGCAATCCTGACATTCAATTTAGAATTTACGACGAAAGTTCATTGGCTAGGTACTTTGTTAGCTTACAATTTACACTCGGTTATTGATAATTTAACTGATCCTAGGTTAAGTGACTATTCAGTATTATCTAGGGTATCTAATAATACTGTAATTAATTGTTTAAACCCTTAGATGTGACAAAGGAGAGGTATAATAACACAATTTTACTATATCATCAGAATATAAATCGTTTCTCCGGCAAAATATTAGATGAGGAAATGTTAATAGATAAATATGATATAAATATCTTATGTTTTTGTGAAACCTGGCTAAAACCAGATAGAATGTTGTTTAAAATTAATATTTTTTCAGTTACTAGTGCATACAACAGGTCCTCAGTAGGAGGTGGTACTTTAATATTATGTAGTAATTCTCTTAGATATAAGGAACAAAAATATATCACCGCTTGCTCTGTTGATTGCTTGTGTGAGGTAGCATGTACAGAAGTTGAGGGCCAAACTTTTTTATGGGTTTATAGACCACCAGCATCAAACTTGTCATCATTCTTAATGATAATGGGAGAATTTTTAAGTACCTAAGCTTATAAGAGATAATAAATTAGTTTTCGTTTGTGGTCACCTAAATATTGATTTGTTAGTAAATTCACCTGAACACTGCAAGCTTACTTCATTGTTTGGTTCATTTAACTTAAAATGCACATTCAAGGAAGCAACAAGAATAACACCAACATCAGCTTCATGCATAGATAATATTTATACCAATTGTGCTATAAAATACACGTCTCAAATTAATGGAGTTAGTTCTGACCATACAGGTCAACTTGTATCTTTTGAGTTGGTTAAAAAGCGGCAATTAAATAAGACTATTAAGTTTAGGCCACTAACAAAAAATAAATTAATGTTTTTAATGATAACATGTTAAGTAATCTTTCAATAGCCAATTTTGACTCCCATGACCCCAATGAAAATTACAGGATATTATTTTCTTCACTATGCCACGAATTTAGTAAGGCATGCCCAGTTAAAAAATTTCAAATGAGTAATAAATCTAAATTTAATGAATAGGCCACTGCTAGAATAAGAATAAGCAGAGACAATTTATACAACTTATACCATGAAAAATCATTGACTTCCGATGAAGCCTTCCATAATGATGTAAGAAACTACTCAAAGATATTTAAAAGAGTATGCGCCTAAGCTAAATCTAAATAAGTAAGTAATAAAATTAGCATTTCTAACAATAAAATAAAAACTGTGTTGAAGGTGATAAACAAAGAAACTGGAAACACAAACCAACAGGGTTAGAATGATTTGACTTTGAACATCGATGATCAGGTCATCCCAGATAAGTCAAAAGTGGCTGAGAAGTTGGAAAATTACTTTACCAATATTCCAGTAGAGGTTACTAAATCTCTACATTCTTCGCCATCATTAGCAGAATCTTTTTAAAGGAAAACTTCAATAAGGATACACCAACATTTTCATTTAAGCCCATTTCTATTGATGTAATTAAAAAAACATTCCAAAGTCTTAACATAACAAACACTGATGACTTATGGGGTGTATCTGTTAGGGTTCTTGGTAATATTATTGACTCAATTGCTGCTATCCTAACAGGCATATTTAATTAATGTATAGACAGCGGTACTTTTCCCGATTTAATGAAACATAGTAAAGTAGTACTAATTTTTAAGTCGGGTTGTAAGAGTGATCCCTCTAACTATAGACCAATATATGTGCTTCCAGCATTAAGCAAAATATACGAAAAAATCATGCTGGACCAGATGCTGTCACATTTTAACTCAAATGGGATTCTGCATAGTCGGCAGTTTGGTTTCACGAAAGGTAGGTCAACAACAGACGCAGGAGTAGCGCTCATCCGTCACATTCTGGAATCTTGGGAGAAATCTCAGGATGCAATTGGCATATTTTGTGACCTCTCCAAAGCTTTTGATTGCGTTGACCACAAAACACTGATCTGTAAATTACGCAATTACGGAATTCGTGGATTCGTGTTCTGCTGACCTTGTTCTTTCCTATTTATCAAACAGGCATCAAAAAAGTATTGTTAATGGAGCGACATCTGCAGGATCCCTAGCCAAGATGAGCGTTCCGCAAGTTCAATTCTTGGCCCTTTCCTCTTTCTAGAGTATATCAATGACCTACCTTACATGATGACCAACTTATCGGATATAATTCTATTCGCTGAAGACACTTCTCTCATTTTTTAAATAGATAGTAAAGATGCGGATGCGGTCTGGTAGTTCTTGCGAAATGGTTCGCTGCTAATAATCTCGCACTTAATGCGAACAAACCGAAGTGTCTGAAGTTTTCATTGCTTAATGTACCACAAGCTAGTGTCAATTTAATCCTTGATGGCAAAATTCTCGATGTTATTACGGAAACTGTATTTTTGGGTATAACTATGGATTCAAAGTTACAGTGGAGCGATCATATTAGGACTCTTTCTAGTAGATTATGCTCAGCTGCAGTACGAAAAATTAGGCAATTTTAGGCAAATTAACTGATGTAGCGACAGCTCGGTTATTTTATTTGGCTTATTTCCACAGTATCATGTCTTATAGTATATTACTGTGGGGATCCGCAGCTGACATACACACATCAAAAGTGTCTAGGGATCAACATATATTTTTGCAATAACTTTTCTCCTGATTGATATTAATTAAAATTTTCTTTAAGGATTCATCAAATAAAGTGTTTTCGTTTGTCACAGTAACGATAAACCAAGTCACCTTTGCATTAATAAAGAAATTTGCCATTTTCCTAATAAAGGGATTTTTGACATTTGAACCACTAACATTAAAGTTCTAAAAAAAGACTGAAATAACAGTTTTCTTTAAAATTTTATTGGGTAACTTAAACAATTAATAATCCGTGTTTCTACCGCGAACACTAACAACACAAGAACATCGGTTTGGCATACTCAAAATGAGTTCATCCAAATCACGCTGTGGAATGGCCGCCCATGTTCGTTGCAACAACAAAAAAAGGTCTTCTTGCGACTGGATACCCTCCATATTCGGCAGAGCTCTTCTCTGTAGCATATCCCATGCATGCTCAATCGGGTTCAAGTCTGGCGACTGAGCAGGCCAGAGCAGGACATTGATGTTAGCTGCGGCGAGAGTCTGTCTTACAACTCTTGCGGTGTGCGGTCGTGCATTATCATGCATTAACTGAAATAAGGGACCGATTTGCACTTGTAGAGGAACGATGACGTCAGATACAATCGTCTCAGCATAAATTTGAGCGTTGAGGTTGCCTCTGATCCAAATCAACTCAGTTCTTCCGCCGATCCAAATACCCGCCCATACCATGATGGTTCCACCACTATAAGGATGGACTTCCTGGCAGGATTTTAATCGCTGTTGGCATCCAGGGGTTCTCCAGTGTCGTATACGTCTTGTATCCGGTCTCATACCAAAACGTGACTCATCAGATAAGCACACGAAACGCCATTGTTCTTCTGCCCAATTTCTGTGTTCAAGAGCCCATTGATATCGAATCCTAC
The DNA here is from genome assembly GCA_943138885.2 of Tholera decimalis. Classification (NCBI taxonomy): domain Eukaryota; kingdom Metazoa; phylum Arthropoda; class Insecta; order Lepidoptera; family Noctuidae; genus Tholera; species Tholera decimalis. The sequence goes on from OW964556.2 coordinate 23,024,855, forward strand.
GATTGTGCATTGCTATAGGTGGTACCCGTAGCGGTCTTCGGGAATGAAGGTTCACTTCATGCAAGCGGTTTCTGACTGTTTGGTCGCTAATTAAGTTCCCTGAAGAGTGATGAAGCCTCACGGCTAACATCATGGCGGTTATTGTTGGAGCTCTTCGAGTTAAGATTTGAATGTATCGATCTTGTCTCCGTGTGGTGCAGCGATACCGTCCTCCATGGCGCTCAGCCACGGTACCAGTGCTTCGGTAACGTGTCCAAAGTCGACTGATAACACTCTGACTTGTATTCAGAGCTAAAGCCACAGTACGTTGCCGGGAACCAGCTTCTATCATTCCCACGGCTCTGAGCATTTCTTCCCTGCTTAAATGACGTCGCCGCTCCATAATAACGTTGGTTTTAATCAGTAGTAGGGAAACAGTAGCACTAATAATGTCTTCAATGCGTTGTATGTTTTTATAGGGAAAATATTGACAGCTGATTTTCATCTTTTACTCGAATTTGACTAACAGTTCCTGTTTCAAATTATGAAATGCACCAAAAAGGATCCATATAAATTTATAAAATCATAAATTTATTACAAAGCCACATCTCAATCTCAAGAAATCCGCATAAAAATGCTTGATCCCTAGACACTTTTGATGTCTGTAGTTACAAAAGCCAAAATGTGAACTACTTATCACCTTGTACAAAATATTGCTTTTCCCGATTACTTGTTTACGTTTACGATTTCTCCCGTTAACTTTTGAGTTCTCCTGGTACTTCACCATCAGCTCTACATTACCATATGCATTGTGACGAGTATAAAGTGCATATCCGAGTAATAGAATCGCAATTCACGAAATACTTATTATTGAGTAGTTTCAGTGGCAATCTGTGGTCTTCATCATCACTTTCACTTCCTCAAATGGTGCTTTTCGGGAGCAACTGCACAAGGTACTATTAGAAATACCCAAAACGCTACAGGTGTGCCAATAATATTTAAAGAGTTCCCTCGCTTTCTCCAGGATCCCATCATCAGATCCTGATTTCATAACAATGGAACCAACTAGAAAGTATACCCTTTCAAACGAAAAAAAAAATTCAATTTGGTCCAGCCGTCCTCGAGTTATGAGGTAACATACATAAAAAAAGTTTAAGACGAACTGAGAACCGTCTCTTTTTTTTGAAGTCGGTTAAAAAGCAATAGGTAATAACTAATAACATTACAAAATAGAAATACGTACTTTTTATGAGAATGGCTTTTTTTCTAAAATTTGCGCCAACTTTCTTCTAATAATGTTTTATTTACATTTTCCCATAATAAAACAAATATTGAAAAAAAAAATGTTAAAGAAATATATATTGAACAATAAAAAGTAATTGTTGGGTATGCATAATAAATCATACTCAAAAAAACAAAAAATATGACTTATGTTATTCAACGGATTGCTGCAATACATACGTACACAATAGATCGCAAATTATCGTTAGCCGCGAAACGCTCCACGATGAGACGTGACCACTCTTTGAGCTCCCGTGGACGACTGAATTTTCGACCGGTGTACGTTGCGTATGGTTCAAAATAGCGCGCAAATTAGAAGAAAAAATTAAAATTAAAACAACCAAGCGACATTTTGGAAATGTTAAAGTCGTAAATTATAGTATGATAATTAGAGAATAATACGAATTGAAGTTTATGAAAAAATTCAACAGATTACTATCAAAATTCAGCGAAGCACGAGCATGTTTTGTAAGGATTTTTGTCCAACTTTATGTATTTTTGTTTAATAAACTATAAAATATTTTTAAATTTGGCCAAATATATTTGCTAACACATTTATTCTAGTGTTCATTACATATTTTTGTATGGTAATTAACGTACTATTATAGGTTATATTCCTTTAATAGTAAAGACCGTTTTGAGTTATTTTCCTCGGCGCAGGCTTAATATATGTCAACAGTTTCGACTAGGCATGTGTCAGGCCGTGCGCGCACTGCGTTGCGTTTTGGAAACGCAAAATTTGTGAAGTATGGAGTGTCATAGAAGTGCGCGCACTGCGGTGGAATAAACGCGTGCGGTAGAGTCACCGATGGCCCCAGTCATTCTACCGGTGCGGTAGAACTACCGCAATTGCGGCCACCGCAAGGCAGTGCGCGCACGGCCTTATTGACGGATTTTTTACGTAATTTAACTGGTTGAAAAATCTGTTAAAGTACAAAATTTTGATATTTTCAAAAATTATTGAAAATGATTGATTTGATAAGAATTAAGATTTATATTTTGAACTGTAATGACCATGAAATAGTATCCAGACGAACTTAAAAGATCATCTGAATTTATATACAATAATCAGCAATGGATTGTTTTTTCTTTTATTGTTTTTTAAATTTTTTCTCAAATTTTATCATTTTTATTTTTTATTTTTTTCGGTCGATTTTAATATCGAAAATCGGCCTTTGTCTGCGTTTGCATTTAAAAATAGTAGTTTTGTAATGCGTTGACAAAAATTAATAGCTAATATTTACAACCTGTTTTCGGAAATGAATAATGTGCACATTGAGCGCGTTGACGAAGAAAATTAACAGCTACCTAACATTTTCAACCAGTTTCGGAAACGAATAATATGTAAAGACGTTGAGCGCGTTGACGAAAATTACCAGCTAACATTTTCACCCTGTTTTTGGAAATGAATAATGTGTAAAGACGTTGGGTGCGTTGACGAAAATTAACAGCTAATATTTTCAACCTGTTTTTTCATTGATGTATAGAGTCTGGCAAACGAAAGTAGACCTCTGACCTTAGTCAGAGGTCTACTTTCGTTTATGCCATGTCCTTTTTTTTCCTTAGAAAAAAAGAGGACATGGCATAAACATTCTATACGAACAGTAGTTATAGGAATATGATGCATTTCGACGGCATAGTTACTGATATATCGGCATCTCTTTTTAACTTGTGAGAGTAATCATATGTAAAAAAGGACAACAATAGTTTTATCATTGCCAAAAATGGCAACATAACTTTGGTGATGTCACAAAATACCTAACTGCGGCCGGCCGCCATGTTTTGTCACAGCCAACAACAAGTACATAAGTTGTCATCGCGACTTGCTTGTTTCAGTGTTTTTAAGAAAATTTGGTGATAATAGGCGAAAATTGTGCTTGTTTATAGTGTAAGAACTTGCATAATACTGCATTTATCATGGGTAGGTGCAGTGTGTTAGGCTGCCGCATGAAAAGCAACAAAAACATCCCAATAAAACGTTGCACAGGTAAGTAACCGAATTCATTCAAAATATCTTGTTTTTTTTCTATTATTTTGAAAGATTTTGCTATTTTTGGGAAAGTTTATAAAGATACACTTGCTTTTATGTAATTATTTACTGTTTTACTGTTGATATTATGTGATTTTTAAGCAAATCATTTGTTAGTAAACAGAGAGAGTTACGGTTCGGAATTTTCAATCTATCGATAAAACATATCGACAGGTGAATATTATTTAACTCGATTTCTTTTTATGATTTTAGATTGCCAACATGTAAAGAAAGAAAAGAACAGTGGCTGTATATACTTGGGATTGAAAATTTGAATACTACAACCAAGCATATTTTTATGTTCCCTGCATTTTGAAGATAAATGTTTTAACCGAACTTTAAAAGTTTAAATATAACAAGACTGCGCGATGATGCTTTGCCTTCAAGTGAATTATTGGTAAGTTTTGAAAATAGACAAGTTTATTGTGTTTACCTACTTACTGACAAGTAACCAATCCAAACCAGTTGATGGAGAGAGAGGAGGGACAAGAAGCATGTCAGCAACAGCAGTTCTATATTGCTGAAATACTGGTATAAAGTTCAGGTTTAAATACACATCAGTCAGAATAAATAGATAACTTTTTTTTCTGAAAATTATAAAACATCCTTAAAATTCTCATACAGACTGAATCAAAACCTAATATAAGTTATATGATTTTAATTATCCACCTCCTCACACAGATTAAGACACATATACCTGCACTATTTTTACTCCTGATATAGTCATAGCAAAAGGAGATGGATAATGATTAATTTTTGAAAATGATACATACATATATCAGGTATAAAATGTTGTGTCTATGTTAAAATGCAAGCTAAACAAATGTGAGCGTGAGTTAGTGATTAAATTCGCAATGTAAATATTATTAAACATTTATGGTTATTCTTTGTATAGTTACCAGCACAATGTGACGAGTGTGAGGAACAACGATCTGTTCCTCGCAGGGTGTTGGAAGAGAAACCTGTTTGCAGCACTTCTAACAATGCAGATGTAAGTGTAATATTTCATAATAATTATGTTCCTTATGGTAATTACCATGCTATCTTGACTTTTAAATACAAACTCACTCAATATAAAAATTGTTGTTATTTCTTTACAGTTACCAGCCCAATTTAATGAATGTGAGGCACAACATTTTTTTCTCACAAAGCACTGGAAGAGGAGCCTGTCTGCAGCACTTCTAGCTATGCAGATGTAAGTGTTCTATTCTATAATATGTTACTGTATGTACTGTGGGCAGCGTAACTGGTAATTTCAAATTAATTTACGGCAAAAACTCAACGAAGTTGCAGAAAACTAGAAGTTAATGCGTTTTTTTTTGTTTCAGGATAAAGCGCTTGAAATTATTCAAAAATTAAAATCAAAATGTGAATATCGGAAAAAAAAAATAAAAACATTAAATGAAAAAGTGAGAAGACAGAGTAAGAAAATCCAGACTATAATCTACATCTGTGCCAAATTTCAAAAAAATCCGTTCAGCCGTGATTGAGTAACAAACATCCATCCATACAAACAAACTTTCGCACTTATATTAATAAGTAAGGATTGTGTGGTTTGTATTTTTTTTTGTTTTTTGTTTGTTCAACATGCTCATGTTTTATTAATGTGTATATTTGTATAAAATTTGCGCAACGTGCTCTTATTTGATTATTGTGTATACATATTTGTATTTTAGAACTTAAGTATGACTGGGATAAACGGCTTTTATAGTTTTCAATAAATCTGTGTAAAATGATAATTTTTGTTTTATTATGAATGATCGAGCCATGTAGTAGTACTTAAATAAAAAAAAATAATGTTAAGTTATATTATTAGTTAATAAAAATAAGTATAGTCTGACGAACGATGAAAACAAACCGTATTTTGTATTTATTTATTCTTTTCATTGGTAATTATAGACCTTAGGTACAGGTACTGCAGTCGTGGTATGCTAATCAGTAATAGTGATACTCTAATAAGGCTCCTACACATATGCCCCGGCACAAGTCGCAGAAACTAGAAGTCCGCACGAAACTCAATCTTAATTCCAAGCGCTAAGTAACCCTGAGCCGCGCGCGGCATCCTCCCCAGCCGGTGGCACTGTGTGTAGGTGGTTTTTTACTCGCACCCACTATGTTGAGCGTGGTCGCCACAGTTGTTCTGGCTGCAATTTCGGTCGCATACTACGCTCACAGGAAAAAGCGAGCAATGAACACAGCGATCACAAGGCTACAGTTTTTTATTCGTGATCGCCGCGGTGGCAACTGGGAATAAATGGGATAGACTTACCACACCATAGTAAAATTTGTTTTATTATGAACATACCTGTACAAGTACAGAATACAGATAGTTAATTTAATTGCAGTAGCATCTATTCAGTATCCACGTGCCCTGCCTGCCATTTAAAATGACACTCTTCGAGCGTGTGCGTTTTTATAGCTCACATTACCACGTAAATAAAACTGAAGAAAGCTAAAAAAAAACCTGTGCATCTGGATTGGGGGCCTATTTTTTTAATACTTGCGAAACGAAATAGGACTTATAGGGAAATTAGTTAAAAATAGTAGAAACTTAAAGCAAAGGGCCATGAGTTTCTTACACGTTAAACTCATTTTCGACAATTTTGAATTCTGTCGACAATTTTGAATTCTGTAAGCACCGTGCAATTCAACTATCGATGTTATAATGCGCGCAGCTCTACGGCAAGCCGCCATCTTTGTGCCAGACTCACAATAGGTATGCACGCTTTTTTCGTAGGTATTTCATGTCTATTCTTTTTTCCTTAGTCTGAGAAGTAGACACTCGAATTATTTGCAAACTTTTTATATGGCAATGCTATACTAATGTCAAACTCAATTTTCAAAACAAGATGGCGTGTTGTTGGTGATTTGTTGTGATCTTATTAATAGCGTTTATTCAGCGAAAAATGAACAAAACTATTAAAAGTGGAGTACGGGAGATGTTGTTTCGCATGATGTCTAAATATCAAGAAAAACAACAGGAGAAAGGCGCCGAATTCAAACAAAAACAAGATTGTTTAGTGTAGTGTTCGATTTCATAAGTTAGTATGACGCTACTAAGTTGATACTTTGTCGTAATTCATAATTTATATTTATCTTTTAGCGAGGAAAATATTTATCTGATTTGATTCACATTCATTTACTATAAAATGAATGTGAATCAAAACAGATAAATATTTTTATATTAAACACCTTCATAATAATGCATTATGGTTATTTAACATACTATTAAATGTTGCATGGTTTTTAACTATTTTTTTTTCTTTTATAGAAAATCTGGTGGATGTAGCAGGGGTTGGTGAGATAGTGAAAACTTGAAAAACTTACGGATTTAGAGCAGAAAGATAGGATAAGAACCCAGAACCAGTGCATGGATGAAGTAGCTTCAATCACTGGTAAGTTTTTACTAGGAGTACATAACTTTTATAAAGATGTAATTGAATTCATGATTTGCAGAACCTAATCATTCTGTTTTACCATTCTTTACAGAAGTGAGCGTTACTACATTAAAAGAATTAAAAAGGAAGGTGCGCGTAAAGCCATATAAATCCACAGTGTCCGACGTAGATAGTTTCGACATAGATGCTATTCGTAACAAAATTAACGAATTTTATATCGTTAGAAAACAAGTTTAAAACGAAACACCAGAACCAGTATATGAAGCTGATGAAATTCTGAAGCAGAATGGGCACGAGGTATTGCGACTTCCTCCCTACCACTGTGATCTAAATGCCATTGAGTTAGTATGGAGTTTGGCTAATCGTAAAGTGGCAAGTAAAAATATTGCTCTGCCTGCAGTGGAGTTAGAGAAAGTTATAAAAGAGTCGTTTGAAAATATAACTTCCAAGCAGTGAAAGAAAATGACTGATCATGTCATCCATGTTGAAAATAAATATAAAGAAAGGGACAGAATTACAGAAAATAATTTAGAAAGTTTTATAATTAACGTAGGAACCAATGATTCCAGTGACTCTAATGAAACTTTCCACATGGAAGCCTTACATTCAGATTTTGATTATAGTGAATAAATCAGAACCTTTTTAGAATACTGTTGTTTTTTTTTTTTAAATTCGAATTAATACACAATATGTAAACTATTACCTCCCTAAAATACCTCTTGTATTTTTATTCCGATGAAATAAAATAGATAATTCTAAAGTATCAAATATGGTTATTCCAGGTATTTCATAGTAGTTTTGGGGTTGCTATGCTGATATTTTTTAAATTTGCCGCGCTTTTTCAGTCTCTACTTTCGTTTGCCAGACTCTAACAGTTAAATCGTTGACGAATGAAAAGTCGTTAAAAAACAGTTTATTGATTCAACACCCATCTTTTTTTTTATTGATATGGCTCGCGTTTGACCACGATCTCACCTGATGTTAAGTGATGATGTGGTCGAAGATGGAGCACGCTTACCTAAAAGTAACCTATTCACTCTTGACTTAAAGACCACTAGGTTATAGCTATCGGGAAACAGACTCCGGCAGGGAATTTCACTCCTTAGTCGTACGCACAATGAAAGCATTCCCAAAACGTTTAGTACGTATAGGTGGGATGTCCACCATGTAACGTTGGCGCATCGTCGTTTGTCTTGTAGTCCGATGATGGAACGGGCTTGACGGAATTAGATTGTGTAATTCCATAGCACACTACCCGAAATGTAACCGATAGACTAGCAACTCGTCGTCGATGTTCAAGGCTCTGGTTGGAAGCTTTGATTCAACCAGTGTATCGTTGCCAATGAGTCTTTTGGCCCGTTGGTACTTGGCAGATCCATCCCAAAGATGAGAGCAGTACTCCATACACGACCGAACCTGGGCTTGAAAGAGATTGAGCAGCTGTTCGGGTGTGAAGTACCGTCTCACCTTTGCTAGGATTACCAACTTTTTTGATGCTAGTTGAGCCTTAGCCTCGATAAACGGGCCAAAATTGAGCTAAGAAGTTAGTGTTACCCCCAGAAGCTCGATACGATCGGTTATCGGCACGGTCACAGCTCGGAAAGTAGGAGCCGGTTCGAATTGACTCCTTTTTGCGAGATAGAAGAGATCTAGATCTAGATCTCTAATCGAAACTATAAGCCGCCATCGCAAGTATGAACTGTCGCGTCGAACTCGTAGTCGCAGAGAATATAATAGTACACTGCTCGTAGTGACGTGGACACGTGCATTACTCTGCACGAGTAATTTTTGCCGTTGCTTTTGTTGCGCTTACTTCTGCCATTTGCTTAGCAATTCAAAATTTGACTAACCGTAGTGCATTCCTGCAAGTCACAATCAGAATAATTATATTACACGATTATTCATAATATATTCACCCTAACAATGCCACCCCAAAAAAATAACATAACTAATTTATTTGTCTGTAACTCGTTGTTCAGTTTTATGAGATACCTATACTGATAATAATTTAATGACTGAGATAGCATTGTTTGTTTTTCTAGTATGATATATATTTGATTACCGTTAGTTTAGAAGATGTATGTACCTACACCCCAATTTTAGCATGCATTCACTATAAATACTATGATTCGAGATTAATCACTGTCACTGTTATTCTAATGATCGAGGTTTGAGGCATTGCAATAAAGTACCTTCACTTGACTGAATCAACCATCGGTAACTGGTAGGGAATGCATGAAGTGTAAGGGACTACGCACACTTATTCAGCTCTATTCGCGTTTCGCTGAACGATTTTGGTCACACTTATACAGTTCTACTTCTATCAGCCGCGTACAGCGGCGTAAGAGTGTTATCTCCGCTAAAATGCTTCTATCTACTACGTACGGCGCTGAATATGCTGCGAAGACGGTCAGCTACTCAATTAGTATTGTGCCCTCAACATGGACAGTTCTATGTGCGATATTTTTGTCGTTTCGCTACTTGCAGAAGAAATAGAAATAAATAACCGTAAAAAATTAAAACGCAAACGACAGTGGATCGACCCACTTTGGGTAAATAGAAATTTGGTTGGAGAATATGCGACATTGGTACCCCAATTAAAACAAAATAATATTAAATTTAAAGAGCATTTTCGGATGGATATTGCAAAATTTTTCAAATTCAAAATTCAAAGATTGTGGACCTATTACGACCCGTGTTACAAAAGCAAAATACAAAATTTCGGCTTTGAGAACCATACGTGTGCAGCGCTGTTCCGCCGCATTCAGCGTCGAACGCGGCGGAACAGTGCTGAACGCGACAGAAAGGCGCTGAACGCGGCAGAACAGCGCTGAACTCTATCTAAAGCACTCGCATGTTAAAAACACATTTGTCCTAATTTTATACTTATTTGCAGCGAAAGCTGAATAGACGCGGAAAGCTGAACGGATGCGTACGCATCTCCATACAAAATCGTTGTTTTCTATGGGCATAAGCTGAATAGGGCTGAATAAGTGTGAGTAGTCCCTAAACAGGTAAATAAAAAATTGGCCAAGTGCGAGTCAGACTCGCCCATGAAGGGTTCCGTAGTAACTATAATAATATAATATAATATAATATGTATATATATTTATTTGACAAATAAAAAAAAAACCTTAAAAATTTCTTAAAACTAGCTTATTTACATTTTTACAACTACGCTAAATAACTTTGTTTTTCATAGTGTTTGTATGAATTACAAAGTTATATTTGCGGTTATAGAAAATATGCTGTATCTCAAAACTTCTGACCCGATTTTGTTCAAACTAATTTTGGTTGAAAGTTTACATTAAGTTCTACAGACATATTTTTTTTAGATTTTTCACTCCATTATTATAGAAGTTAGAGGGGGAGGACACACATTTTACTACTTTGGAAGCTTATATCTTTTAAACGATTGACTTTATGAAAAAGTGGTTTTAGAAACCCTCATATCATTTTTAAAGACCTGTCTATAGATACCACACACGCATAGGTGTCATGAAAAAAATATTTTCAGTTCTTGTTCCATGTATGGAGACCCTTTATTTTAAAATAAAAATATTTTTTTTTTTCTTAAAATCTGAAAGCGGTTCACAGAATACATCTACATACTAAGTTTCACATGTATAGTCTTAATAGTTTCGGAATAAAATGGCTGTGACATACGGACGGACGGACAGACAGACGGACAGACATATCGAAACTATAAGGGTTCCGTTTTTTGCCATTCGGCTACGGAACCCTAAAAAGCTCAGCTCTTTTAAAACAAAAAGATGATTTTCATAAAATGGCTGTGACATACGGACGGACGGACAGACAGACAGACAGACAGACAGACGGACAGATATATCGAAACTATAAGGGTTCCGTTTTTTGCCATTCGGCTACGGAACCCTAATAAAAAGACCGTGAAATCCTCCAATTTTTTAACCGACTACCAAAAAGGTGGAGGTTCTCTTTTCGTCACGTCGCGTATATATATTTTTATGTACGTATGTATGTTCAGCGATTACTCAAAGATGGCTGAACCAATTTAGAAAATTCTTTTTATGTTTGGAAGGGTATAATTCTGAGGTGGTCCCATTGTCTGCATCAAGTCAGGATTTGATGATGGGATCCTGGAGAAATCGTGGGAATAATCTAACTAAACTAATCTGATTTAGGGTTTTAAAAATAATTAAAATGAGTAGGATAAATAATAGGTTGGCAGCTACAGTGAAGTAGCATTTTCAACCGACGACCAAAAGAGGAGGTTGTCAATTCGACGCGTATATACATTAGTCTGGTCATAAGTTTTGTCACATATGGAAAGTTAAATAAATGACACAATGAGTTACGCATTACAACTATTTATGTATCAAATGAAAGGGTATAGAATACAGATTTAAACCACATTAAAATTATTCGAAATGTCCTCCTTTTGCTTCGATACAAGCCTTCAATTTCAATCTGCAAGGCCAGTCATCAATCGAAGCACGCACGACGTTCATGTCAATATCGGCGACTGCTTTAATCAGGGATGCTTTAAGTGACTCCAAGTTGCGATGAGGTTTAGCGCAGACCTTCTCCTCTAAGTGCTGCCATATTTTGTAAAAAAAAAAATACCTCCGTTGGACCCAAATAGGACACCCCAAGCCAAACCATGAATGCCAAAGGATGATGACAACGCTGAACACGTGGCACACGTCTGCTCGCTTCTTCACTAGAGTGTGCATACACTTTATCATTTTGTTTGTTGAAAGTCTCCTCAACATTATAAATTTTTTCGTCCGAAAAAAGTATTTCGCGGTATTTTTTTCCCGCGTACCGCCTTAACAAAACCCGGCTTCTTTCGAGTTTGATTTTCTTCAGTCGTGCGTTAAGAAGATGTGCTGTTTTTTTTCTATAAGCACGCAGTCCTAGGTCTTCATTTAACACCCTTTTAATAGTAGTTCTGCTTAGTCCCATCTGCAGAGCCAACATTTTTTGCTTGCGGACAGGATTTTGTTGGATTCGCGCCTTTACTGCTTTGATGACCGCTGGAGTCCGAACAGTACGAGGTCGACCGCTCCTTTGTTTATCTTCTAATCTTGAATCTTCCCTGACTCGTTTGATAGTACGATAAATAAATCTCGGTGGAATTTTATAATTTTTCAGCAGTTTAAAATCTCAGTTGGCGCGTGACCGCAAAGATGCAATGCAATTACTGCGACTCTGTCTTCTTTGCGCGTCCACTCCATTTTAGAAAATGAACAAAATTCGAGAAACTCTTTGCTTTTATTTTCTTTAAATATTCAAATTTCGAATGCCCATAATATTTTCCTTGGCTTGCATTCTAAATTCGAAATTTTACCTATGTGACAGAACTTATGGCCCGACTGAGTATATATACATATTTTTTTTTTATGTATGATCACCGATTACTCGAAGACGGCTGAACCGATTTGGAAAATTCTTTTTTTGTTTGAAAGGGTATACTTCGAAATTGGTCCCATTGTCACCAGGTCAAGATCTGATGATGGGATCCTGGAGAAATCGAGGGAACTCTTCAAATATTATAGGCACACCTATGGCGTTTTGGGTATTTCTTATAGTAACTTGTGTAGTTGCTCTCAAAAAATACCATTTGGGGAAGTGGAACTGATGATGAAGACCACAGATGGCCGCCGAACCTACTCAATAATAAGTATTTCGTGGATTGCGACTCGATTACTTGAATATGGATTTAAGCACTTTATGTTCGTCACAATGCATATGGTGATGTAGAGCTGATGGTGAAGTACCAGGAGAACTCCTCAACAATTAACGGTCCAGCATTGAGAAAAGCAATATTTTGTAAAAGGTTATAAGTAGTTGACATTTAGGCTCTTTTAACTAGGTAAATTAAAAATCGACCAACTAAAAAGAGTGAAATAAAAACTTTTTAGCAAAAAATTAAACCGACTCCCAAAAACACTGCAAAGTGAAAAATAACTTTAATTTCGGAAGTCGGTGCCAAAAACGAAAATACAAAACTGAAGACACCGACTACCGAAATTAAAGTTATTTTTCACTTTGCAGTGTTTTTATTCACTTGGAAGTACATTTCCAACCGGTCCGCGTACGACGTCCACACGCCATTCTTTACGTCGAACTCACCGATCTTCCCAATCGACATTATTGTTCAGTATACTAACACGCACGCTATTGTCACTGATCACTTTTAATTATTATCCTCTTCGCCAATGTAATGTCCGGGAGGCACAAGAAAACACGGATATTCGGAAGCACAGCTGTATTTCGAATGACTTGCAATTGTGACATCTAGTCGTTACAAAAGTAATAACATTGTACCCACAATAGGTACATAATGACTCGAATCTTAAATCTATGTTTACCTACATACACTACAGTATGTAAATGATAAATAAATGAAATAAATAGCCTTAAATGAAAGGTTATCTAAATGTAAATCGATGATTCATGCCAAATCCTTATTGGCCTATCTTTTGGGCAATCAAGTTGTGGTACAGTTAGGATTTAAGGATTTAATTAATTTAATTGCCCCAAATGCTTTCGCCTTAAAACCGAAGCATTAAGGGCAATTTTTGCATGCAAGTCTCATCGCACATGTGCGGTTCGTTCGTTACCTTTGAGAAATTACATTAGCAGGTCCTAAAAGGCTGTTTACATCAGAAGGGATAATTGCTCCATGCATGATAATCATAAAAGATAAAGGGTTAAACACGTGCGGCACTTATCCTTACATATATGTAACAGTAGGTAGGAATATTACAACAGGGCTTGGTAGCTGTTCGCATATCCGTAAATACGAGTATACAACACCAGGATACCAGAAAAAAACTAGACATGAATTGCCCATTTTGTTTTTGTTTGAAAGTTTGAAAATTATCAGATAACTCCTCCCACTCCGAGTGGAGCGAAAGGAAGTATCAGACAGAAGGTCCCTTAAGTAGGGACTGAATAATCGAATAACCGACTTGGTATTACATGGATCTCACAACTTCTTACGGTAGAGGAACTGAGTTGCGAGACTTGTTTTTTTTTGACAAGTATTGTTTTTTATGGGATCTTAGTTTTCTTTAATAATGTTAAGGAAAACCAGCCAAGTGCGAGTTGGACTCGCGCACGAAGGGTTCCTTACCATTATCTGTAAAAAAATCACGTTTGTTGTATAAGAACCCCTAAAATATATTTTTATTCTCTTTTAAGTATTATTTGTTATAGCGGCAACAGAAATACATCATCTGTGAAAATTTCAACCATCTAACTATCACGGTTCATGAGATACAGCCTGGTGACAGACAGAGAGACAGACAGCGGAGCCTTAGTAATAGGGTCCCGTGTTTACCCTTTGGATACGTAACCATAAAAATAACAAAGGAAATTGAGATTTCTTAATTTTGTTTATCTTCATTTGCATAGGTTCCAGAGGCTGGTCCGTGTACGTGGCCATCCTTATTTTCTCTGGGTGGGAAAATCATCGAATGACTTCTCCCGCTCTGGAAGCGGAAGGGAGTGTCAGAATTCTACTGACTAAAAACCCACCCTGTTCCTTCAGGTGCCCTTAAGTTCCGGGGCCGCGGTATCTCGTTAGAAAATTCCCGCAACCCCGGCAGGCAATGGCCCTATGGGGCTCCGTCACTATTGCTGACAGCTCTTTGAGGCGCGCGTGGAACACGACGCGCCGCCGACCCGGGCCTGGTCCTTACCGGACGGTGAGCTACCCCTGCGCACCGTCCGCAAGCCTGCGCCTACGGTGGCCGGAGATCTGCACGCTGGGGCGTGAAGAAGGGAGAACAAATCAAAATTCGTACGTACCTAACAGTCATTACTCGGTAATCAGAAGCGTGAAACTTGGACATGTAGTCTTGCTAAAGGGTAACGCCAAACCCAGGATAAGTAAAGGTTATGGAGGTCAGATAAGCACTCGCTACTTGTAAAAAACTTTTTACCAAAAAATTAAACCGACTCCCAAAAAACACTGCAAAGTGAAAAATAACTTTAATTTCGGAAGTCGGTGTCTTTAGTTTTGTATTTTCGTTTTTGGCACCGACTTCCGAAATTAAAGTTATTTTTCACTTAGCAGTGTTTTTTGGGAGTCGGTTTAATTTTTTGGTAAAAAGTTTTTAAGCATAAAGTAGCAGCTGAGTTCCAAGCTTTGTTTAAATTTAAGTTGGCAGTGATTTTATGGTGTAGCAACTGAATTTATTGTTAGCGACAACAGTTTTTACGCAAAATTGACGGAGCTCCGCTTAGCGGGGCTCCTATTTCCGGGTGGTTTAAAAAAAATAACCACGAAGGCTAAGGCGGGAGCGAAGCGGAACCTATCCTATCCGAGTCGGGGTACTCTGAGTCGGGGTGTTAACCAATAGTTGCTAATAATACAATGTTTGATATCCGTGTCTGTTAATATTAGCTGCCAAGTCATTATTTTTTGTAACCAAGTAGCAAGTCGCCCAATAAGTTCTTAGTTGCCTCAAAAATAATTTGCCTTTTTTATAGTAACTTGTGCAGTTGCTTTCGAAAAGCACCACTTGGTAAAGTGGAACTGACGATGAAGGCCACAGAATCACAGATACCCACTGGGAGGCGGGACTACTCAATAAAAATTGGCCAAGTGCGAGTCGGACTCGCCCATGAAGGGTTCCGTTAGTAACTATAATAAATATAATATACTTATATGTTTATTTGAAAAAAAAAAAACCTTACAAATTTCTTAAAACTAGCTTATTTACAATTTTTACAACTACGTCAAATAACTTTGTTTTTCATAGTATTTGTATGAATTACAAAGTTATATTTGCGGTTATAGAAAATATACTGTATCTCAAAAACTGCTGAGTCGATCTCGTTCAAACTAATTTTGGTTGAAAGTTTACATTAAGATCTACAATATACGGTTTTTTTTAGATTTTTCACTTCATTATTATAGAAGTTAGAGGGGGCGGGACACACATTTTACCACTTTGGAAGCGTATATCTTTTAAACGATTAACTTTATGAAAAAGTCATTTTAGAAACCTTAATGTCATTTTTAAAGATCTGTCTATAGATATCATACACGTATAGGTTTCATGAAAAATATATTTTCAGTTTCAGTTCCATGTATGGGGAGCCCCCTTTATTTTAAATATTTTTTAAATTTTCTCTTAAAATCGGAAAGCGGTTCACAGAATACATCTACCTACCAAGTTTTACATGTATAGTCCTAATAGTTTCGGAATAAAATGGCGGTGACATACGGACGGACGGACAGACAGACAGACGGACAGACATGTCGAAACTATAAGGGTTCCGTTTTTTTGCCATTCGGCTACGGAACCCTAAAAAAGTATTTAATGGGTTCCGTTGCGATTATTTGAATATGGTTACTGAGCACAATATGCTCGTCACAATGCATAGGTATGGTGAGGTGAAGCTGATGGCGAAGTACCTGGAGAACTCCTTAACAATTAATGGCCCTGCATCGGGAAAAGCAATATTTTGTAAAAGGTTATGAGTAGTCGCATTTAGGTTGTTGTAACTAGGTAAATTACAAATCGGCCAACTAAAAAGAGAGAAATAAAAACTTTTTAACAAAAAATTAAACCATCTTCAAAAACACTGCAAAGTGAAAAATAACTTTAATTTCGGCAGTTGGTGCCAAAACCGAAAATAAAAAACCAAAAACACCGGCTACCAAAATTAAAGTTATTTTTAACTTTGCAGTGTTTTTTGAAGTCTGTTTATATTTTTGTTAAAAAGTTTTTTAAGTTACTGTGAATGGTTTGACCAGCTACCCTAATTTTAAAGACTTCGTTTAAAATAGTAAGCTGTATGTCAACAAACCTTAGCTGTAGCGGGAGCGGGACTTAGATACGGGTCCTTTTCCCACCTTTATATTAATTACTGATTTCGGTAATACAATACTTCATTTATGATTAGGACAGATGAAGATTACGGATTGCATTCCCAAACCATTGAATAAGATTTTGTAATCGTATGAAAATTCTATACTCAGCTAGCTTGTATGAGGCTTGAAACTCATTAAATATCTTTTTGAAATCAGCTGTGGACTGTCATTTTGCATACTTTTCGTCATTATATCAAGGTAAATAATATGTAGGTATGTTCGTCCTTCCTAGCAAATGTTCAATTTTAGTTTATGTGATGTATGCATGACATCTCATAGGAAGTGTTAGACATGTAGACAAAATCACGCATTTTCCTTCAAGTTAATGCTTGAAAACTTCCGTTAAAGTGATTGACCTTCAGGTACAAAACGAAGTGTTATTGTAAATAGGCATGTAAATGGTATAATTAACATATTTTGCCTTCTAATATTACCACACTCACATTATCAGGCTTAGGTATTATCACCATCATTGCCCTCTGCATCCAGTCAACGAAACGTCTACATATCTAATCAAAATTCGGTTAATTTCAAGTAGTGTGGACTGTGTATGTAGTGTGATTCTTGAATTAATTTCTTGAATAAAATTCTTGCTGGTGGGAATTAGTGTGGCGTAAACACAGGGTAACAAGTCGGTGACTTAAATAAAACACTTATTTCTTCTGAAGGTCTCTTCACGTTTATTTTCCTTTCTTCATAATAGTAACACTGTTGGAGCTGATTGCTGAACTGCCGATGTATGTGTGGTCAACCTCTGAGGTTGTCGGCTGCTTAACCGGGCTTGCTTGTGGTTGCTCTAATTAATTAATTAAAGCCAGGGCTTATTATAAAACTTACAAACTAGGCGACTACACGCTAAGGGCACCCCTGTAGGCCGTAGGGTACGGTACGGATCTCGGCTTACCGCTTAGGGCGTCGCAGAGGGAGGAGAGCTTGGATCATATAATTATTATTATTAATAAGGGTATTTAAAGCTACTGGCTCAGCGTCGCGATCTGGCTCTGGCAAGGGTCGGGGCGGACAATTACGGGGACGTCGCGGCGAGCCTCAGCGGCGAGGACGGAAGGACGGTCGGTTTTAGTGTTTGTGTGGCACTGTACTTGTTTCCCTACGAGGAGCAGTTATTGCGTCATCGGGAATGACTAGCCTTGGTCGGCAAATCTTACAGATGCGCGAGGGTTCGTATCAGGTGGCCGATACGATAAGGGGATTCCTATGTTCCACGCTGGAATTCTAAATACCAGCGTTCGACAGTCCGCAGACATGGGGCTTCATCACTGAACACAGATGTTAGCTCATCAAAACACTGAAGCCGTGTCAGGCCTCTTCTAAAGTTGTAGAAAATTATTATACGAACATTGTCCTTAGAAAGATTCATTTTCGTACGTAACCTGACAGATTCCAATCGATGCTGTGACTAAACAATAGCATTAATCCTAATACTTTCAACTGTTTTGAGATTCAAAATTTAAACACATTCGCATATAGAACAGTTCCAAATTCAAAATTTTAAAGTAGTTAAGTAAGTTAGTTAAATTATTGTAAATAAGTGGATTAAAATTTATGAAATACGCCTCACATACTTTGTTGGGTCTCTAATTCAGAAAATTATTTTTCTTAGTTGTTAAACTTGTGCAGCTAAAAAAGTATTTATGACGGTCGTAGGCCCGTAAAATTATTAAGGAAAAATATGAATAACTTTTTGGGTAAAGCTTATTATTGTATATAGAATACGTTATCAGCTGATTAAAAAGTACGCAGGTCAACGGCCGCGCGGCCGTTGTCGCCCGACTTTCCCGAGCGTAGGTATCGGGGAGGATTATTATTGGATCGTGGTCGTTTTCGAGTTTTGTTTTTCACAATGGTTAATCTGCCTTTTTTTGTTTCTAATATTTTATTTGTTTATAAAACGATTGTATTACCAAAACAAAGCCATTTCGCCTTGGGAAAACAACCATTAAAATTTCACGGTGTATAAGCCTTTCATAGATTTTGCCGAGGACTTTGAGTAAACTAATGAGACGGTAGCTAGACGGGTCAGACTTGGACTTGCCTGGTTAGGGGATACCTATGACGGTGGCTTGTTTCTAGGTTGCGGGGAACATATTATTGCTCAATGCGCCAATTAAGATGGCAGTCATTAGCACTATAAGCTGGGCTGGGAAAAGTTTGAAAAACCTATTGGTGATGCCATCGGAGCCAGAGGCTTTTCGCGGTTGGAGTCTTTTGATGATGTCCTGGACCTCATCAGGAGTGATGGGGGCCAGTGGATTATCAAATCTTCTACGGGTGGAAGAGAAGTTCTACGTTCGACTTCAGTGTTCACCATATAGAGGTGGGCTTGGTCTACTGGTTGAGAGCTGGGAGAACACTGGGACTGTAGACTGTTGGCTAGGCATTCTGCTTTTTCAGAGTTATCGAAGGCGACACTCTTATCAGGACGAATGAGAAGAGACATTGTGGGCTCTTCAGTGGATCGTAACTTCCTCTGAAGCTGCCAGAAGGCAAGATGGGGCTCAAGTTCGCTCAGCATCTTATCCCAGCTCGCAATACGCTCTTCGGCAATGCGTTTCCTTACAGATTGCTGTAAGTTGCGCATGTGAGCTTTGTTTGCGGTGCAGGGAAAAGCGCTGTACGCACGGATAGCTGCGTTCTTCTCGGTTATCAGATTCCGTACATCGTCCGGGAGTTTCCAGCGGTGCAGGTCTTCCACTACTGGAACTTCCCTTGAACAATCGTTCAGGAGGGATTGTACGTGATCTGTAAGTGAGTTGTCGCCGCCGTCGTGTCAGCGACTGAAACTATGTGATCAGGAATGGTCCAAGTGAGGCGACGTGGTGGATTTCAGTTTTTCACTTACTTTCCTCCAGTCGATGATTAATTGGGTCGGGGAGGTTGGGTAGGATCATGGTTACCCGAGCGGGAAGCTAGGTGTAGGATAACGGAACGGTGGTCCGAATTGAGCTCGTGAAAGCTTCTATGGAGTGTAAACGGAAGTTTACATTCTTTAGAAGCGCCACATCGACGACATTGGGCGTATGGTTGGGATCGTGTGGGTAGTGGGTTGGAGTCATTGGAGCGATGACGTCATAGTTTAGGGTCGCGCCTAGGTTATACACGATTCTGCCTCTGGCATTTGTCCTGTTGCTGTTCCAAGCGGAGTGTTTGGCGTTGAGTAGCAAGCTAGTAAGCAGCTTTTTGGGGGCCGAGTCACCCGCGTCCGTAGGAGAGTACCCTTTGCGAATCCTTACACGTGGTCTCTGGGTGGTGTGGTATGTGGTGGTTCAGCAGTGAAGCAGCTACTTCGACCCAACTCCTTGATAGGCTACACAGGGCATCGACCGGAACACTGCTAGGCCGCTTGGTGGTACGTCTTTGCCCTGTGGGTGGTCAGAAGCCTGCGGTTTGAACCTACCACCAGTTTGATGTCACCTGATTAGCACCACCCAGAGACCACGTGTAAGGATTCGCAAAGAGTACTCTCCTACGGACGCGGGTGACTCGGCCCCCAAAAAGCTGCTTAGCTGCTTGAAAAGAATCCTTCAGGTAGGTTAGCTCGCTGAAGTATTCGTTTAAGCTAATTTGATTTTAATATAATACATAGAAAAAGGAAAGAGATGGTTTTACCGGATGCACTCTCAAGAATTAACGTAGAATCATTAGAAATTACAGAAAATACTCAAAATAAATGTTATTTAAAAATGGTAGAAAACTGAGAAAACTATCCAGAAAAGTTTCCAAATTATACACATAAAATGATAAATTGTTTAGACACTCTAAAAATAAATATAACTTAACTTTACAATACTCTTGGAAACAAGTGATACCAAGTGAAGATGTGGGGCCCTTATTAAAACAATTTCACGATGATCCCACAGGCGCCCATCTAGGAATTTTTAAAACTCATAAACGTTTATCATTACATTATTTTTGGAAGAATATGTATAAGGATGTTGAAAGTTATGTCAACAGTTGCCAGATTTGTAAAGAGTATAAACCGATGAATTCATCTCGACCTGGTTTAATGGGAAACCCAAAACAGGTTAGCAAACCATTTGAAGCAATGTGTTGCGATTTATTGGGACCTTTTCCTGTATCTACTAAAAGAAATACAAATCTGTTAGTGTGTTCAGACTATTTTAGCAAATATGTTATGTTATTTCCTATAAGGAAAGCAACAGGCAATGCCATAGTTAAGATACTGGAAGAAAAAGTATTTTTAGTACAGGGAATACCTCAGTTTGTTTATGTAGACAACGGTCCACAATTTATTTCAAAACCATTTAGAGATTTAATATGCAAATATAATTTGCCATATATTTACTATAATCCTGGATATCACCCACAGGTTAATCAGGCTGAAAGAGCCATCAGAAATGTTCTGTTTGCGATTGCCTCATATGTGAAATCAAACCACAGGCAATGGGACAACCACATACCAGAAATCCAATGTGCACTTAATACTTCTGTTAATGAGTCTGCTAGGTTTTCGCCTTACTTTGTTGTTCATGGACGAGAGATGTTTGTAGATGGCAAGATGCATCAAAACTCAGAAGTACCACGACCGATTTCTGATTTGCCTGTGGCAGATCCTAGAATACATGGGGATAACTTAAAAGAACTTAAAACAATTTTCCAGGAGGTTAGTAAGACGGGGCCCCATAGGGCCATTGCCTGCCGGGGTTGCGGGAATGTTTTAACGAGATACCGCGGCCCCGGAACTTAAGGGCAGCTGAAGGAACAGGGTGGGTTTTTAGTCAGTAGAAATCTGACACACCCTTCCGCTTAACCCAGAGCGGGAGAAGTCATTCGATGATTTTCCCACCTGAAAAAAAAAGGAGGTTTGTAAGAATTTAAAACAAGTGCACGAAAGAAATAAAAAGTAGGTACTATGACTTAAGGAAAAGGCCTTTAGATTATAGGGTTGAACAAATAGTCTATAAAGGGACCATTACATTGTCGGATGCTAGTAAACATTTAACCTCAAAACTAGCGCCGCGTTTTTTAAGATGTGTTGTTTCGGTTTAGCATTCCCCGGTCGTGTATAGCTTAAAAGACATGCAGGGTAAAAGCTTAGGTAAATTTCACATAAAAGACATTTTAAAATATGAATGAGTCTTGAACATTTTGTATTATTAAAGTAATATTTGCACGAAATTAATATAAGTCGTGTAAATATATGATTTAAAAGATGAAGGATGTGTGCTGGAAAGGTAAAAGAATATTATTTCTTCAAAATTAAATAGATCGATCTAGTTTATAATGGAATGTGTGGTAGGATGCAAGGTTAACACAAGATTGTGAAGGAACTTAACAGTAGTCAAATTAATGGACAGAAGTTTAACTTAATACTTAATATGTCTCATTCGCTAAGATTTAAAATTAGTGTTTTGGGAGATAAACTTAAATATTAATATACCACAAGTGCTCAGTTTAAAGAAGGGCAATTGCTTGAAGAATATTAATACTTAAATATCACAATAATCTTGGAATAAAACCAGATACTTGTTAGAAAACTCTTAAAAAATTTAAAACTTTACTTAATTAGTGATTAGAAACTTTAAAAAGAGATAGCTACTGATAACCTGGATACTGCCTTGAAAAAGGCGGTTCCGGATCGGGAGTTGTAGTCGGCGACTACGAATGACGTCACGGCAGGCGCGACGCAGCGATGACAGATACGGAACGATCGGGAGCGCATTGCGGCACGAACGTCTCGGGCAAGCGTCGGGCGGAGAGTGATGATTTTTTTCCTGCGGATACCGAAAAACTGCTCATATTTTCAACCGACGACAAAAAGAGGAGGTTATCAATTCGACGCGTATATATATATATTTTTTTTATGTATGATCATCGTTTACTCGAAGACGGCTGGGCCGATTTGAAAAATTCTTTTTTTGATTGAAAGGGTATACCTTGAAATTGGTCCCATTTTCATAAACGTCAGGATCTGATGATGGGATCCTGGAGAAATCGAGGGAACTCTTCAAATATTATAGGCACACCTATGACGTTTTGGGTATTTATTATAGTTACTTGTATAGTTGCTCTCAAAATGTACCATTTGAGGAAGTGGAACTGATGATGAAGACCACAGATGGCCGCCGAAACTACTCAATAATAAGTATTGAGTCGATTGCGATTCGATTACTTGAATACGGATGTTAAGCACTTTATGCTCGTCACAATGCATATGGTGATGTAGAGCTGATGGTGAAGTACCAGGAGAACTCCTCAACAATTAACGGCCCAGCATTGGGAAAAGCAATATTTTGTAAAAAGCTAGAAGTAGTTAACATTTAGGCTCTTGTAACTAGGTAAATTAAAAATAGACCAACTTAAAAGAGTGAAATAAAAACTTTTTACCAAAAAATTAAACCGACTCCAAAAAAACACTGCAAGGTGAAAAATAACTTTAATTTCGGAAGTCGGTGAAAAAAATCATCACTCTCCGCCCGACGCTTGCCCGAGACGTTCGTGCCGCTCTGCGCTCCCGATCGTTCCGTATCTGTCATCGCTGCGTCGCGCCTGCCGTGACGTCATTCGTAGTCGCCGACTACAACTCCCGATCCGGAACCGCCTTTTTCAAGGCAGTGTCCAGGTTATCAGTAGCTATCTCTTTTTAAAGTTTCTAATCACTAATTAAGTAAAGTTTTAAATTTTTTAAGTGTTTTCTAACAAGTATCTAGTTTTATTCAATCTTACTAGAATCTGATTGGTCAAAGATTTCTATAAAACTGCTCCTATTTTATAGAATTTTTTGACCAATCAGATTCTAGTAAGATTGCACACGGCACTAACGTTACCGATCAGATTTCAACAAGTTTGCACACAGCACTAATGCGACCAATCAAAACACTGTATGGGAATCTTAGTCTTGCAGTTTTTCGAAAATAGGCAATCTTTACATAGTTAAAACTTATTTTATATGATAGATCTTAGACTACTTTACCATTATTCAAAAAATCTTGTCAATAAAACCGTATTTACACCTTAAAACCGGTCAAGAGCGTGTCGGGCCACGCGCAGTTTAGGGTTCCGTAGTTTTTATAACAGCCAAGTGCGTGTAGGGTTACCATATGTAAATGGAGGGATGCCTGTCTATGGTACCTAAAATGCCTGAATTTTCAGAAAAATGTCTGTCTAAAGCAAAACGCTGTAGGTAATAAGTAAAAGCCAACAGATAATAATGAAGAAGGATATTTATTACCGATATTTGTCAGAGGGCATTATTTTTTTTAATAGTTCTTTCTGTTCTAATACATAAACGTAAAAATCTTCACAATATACGCTCACCGCCGCCGCCCGCCGGTGTCATTCAAATGCAAGAGCGAATCGCGCGCGGGCGCGAAATTTAAAAATGCCAGTCTCAGACCAATGCCGGCCGCACGCCTGTCTAAACCTTAAAATGCCTGTCAAATGCGGCAAACGCCTGTCATATGGTAACCCTAAGTGCGTGTCGTATTCGCTGACTGATCGTTTCATACCATGCTCTAACTAAAAGCCAAACATAACTACCTAACTAATTTGACTTCCTATACAAATCCTCACCTGATCCGACAATTTTGCACGGAAAGCTTTCATTTTTTTTAGAGATTTGTATAAAACTTGTCATAGCCGGTGTTTTGAATTTAAATACGGACACAGAGCTACACTACTCAATCGTCACAAGAAGCTAGCACGATACAACTGGCGCTTAGCGCCATCTATCGATATTTCTATTAAGTTGTTCGAAATTTTCGAGTCAAATACAATTGGTCGACTATTACTCGTAAACCTGTAAAGCCCACTTATGTGTGATAGTTTTCCTTTAAATTTCGTTATATATAGGTACTACTGCCGTGACATTTGAATTTCTAACTACAACCGTTTAGTTGATACAGGGGGGGACACTTGACTCTAACGAAAATTGGTACTTTAAAGCTTTATAAGTCACGAACGGTTTACTTAATCAAAAAACGGTCTTACCAAACCCCTAATATTTTTGAAAGACCTATCCAACGATATCCGACACTATACATGTATGGGAGGTACCCTAAATAATTGTTTTTTTTCAAAATTTTATTTTACCACTTTTTCGGCGTCCGTAACGTGTATACTCATGCCAAAGTACAACTGTCTAGTACCAATAGTTTTTGAGCTAAACCGCGGACAGACGGGCAGACAGACGGACATGGCGAAACAATAAGGGTTCCTTGTTGACTACGGAACCCTAAAAATGACTAAATTCGAAAACGGCCCTCGTTAAGGTAAAGTTTTACTCAGAAGTCAGGGGACCTAATTTGGCACATAATTTTAGGATAAAGCCGCTTCGTCGTTAAGGTAGTTTCATTTAGGGCACCATTTGACGCATACATATAGGTACCTACATTATACACTTATTTTACATTTATATGTAAATCCTACGATAATTTAGGCTCTCGCTTATGTACAGCTTTAAACTAATTATAACTCTTAATACGTTACTAAACATTAATATAGGAACTGACTCTAATGACTCATTGCTTATGAAAACATCAATTAAAAACTTATCCTAATAAATCGTCGCTTACAAATGGTTTAAAAGATACGTTAAAAATGCCCTGAGATTGTATTAATCTTAAAAAGTATTACCAATGTAACTAGTATAATTATTACTTTTGGTTATCTCACAGTAGGTAACCAAAATCTATGTGAAGCCAGGTCAGGGATCTAAAAACAAAACATGATATTTATTTTGGATCCCATTTTACTATATTTTGAGTATAGGCATGTGTGTACTACAACGATGATGAGTTGGTGTCTAAGCACGTATTATAATTAAGGTACAAAAACCTGCCCAACTACATACCGACGTGGTCAAACTGGTTTGGAATTGGAATTCCAGTTTACTTACACACGTATAACCTAGGTATAATTAGGAATTAGTAGAAATACAATACCTACCTGAATTTATTGTAGGTACCCATTGAGTATTATATTCTTGACTAGCGACCCGCCCCGGCTTCGCACGGGTGCAATGTTTATATTAAATATACTATAGAATGTCTTTATATACAACGTTGACAGCCTTTTTGTCATTCAACAATACATAGGTACATGTTCTCTTTAGTAGTTTTTTTTTTTTTTTTAATCTGTATTTATTTAGAGGCTTTTACCTAACAAAGGTACGTCAGCCTCATCATACCCTAATCTAATTAATTATTATACCTAATGATACTACTATTAAAATACATATATTATTGAGTAAGCGAGGGAGTTAGTGATGCAGCAACCATTTCATAAATAAGTTTCGCTTCTCCTGAATTAGGTGTAGATAATATTCTAATGAAAGCACCAACACTCTTTAGTAGTTACTCTTGAAAGTGCGATATATAATTGACCATGGGAAAAACATTCAACGCTCAAATCTAAGCGGGCAACGTTAAATATTTTACCCTGGGATTTGTTAATGGTCATTGCAAAAGATATCTTTAACGGAAATTGTAGACGTTTAAATTGGAACGGTAAATCCGATGGTATCAGAGTAATTCGGGGAATCAATACATCTTCTCCGGTAGGTACCACATCTGGTGAGTATTGTACACTCCATTACGAAAGTTTTAGCGATTTTACCAGCAAACGCGTACCATTGCAAAGTTTAGGTGGATTCAGTTTTCTTAATAAAATAACAGGAAAACCTACTTTCAACACCATTCTATGAGGAAGTAGTCCAGACGGTTCAAAGAATTAAGAAATTCTGTAGGAAAGTGAACAGCTTCTTCCAAATCAAGTGAGTAGTATATTTGCGTCGGTGCATCGATCTTTGAAAGAATCAAGTTATTTACCTTATCTACTTGTTCGTTAGTAGGTGATAGAATCGCCCTTTCTTTAAACCAAGATATAGCCTTCCAACTTATGTTATCAATGTCGATTGATCAACATTCTTGATCAACTCTTCGAGGTTGTCTATCAAAACACAAAAGTTTTCTAGGTTAATCCTTCCATCACTTTGTGTTAACTCTCCATTGCCAACTTTTAGCAGCATCTCTGAAAAAAGCCTGTTCTCACGTGAAGACAACGAAACCCACCCGGGAAATTTTTAGAGGCTGTGTATCGGGCGGCCGATACAATCAGGGGGTTTGTGTGTTTTTCAGCAGAGGCGAAGTAACGCACTGAATGGCGTTTCAACACTTGCTTTACGGTCGGGATTTTGAGGTCCATGTGGAGATCCTCGTTCCTCAAGTACCAGGGCGCGCCCGTGGCCTTCCCGAGAAATCGGTTCTGAATGACTTGCATCCTATGGATCTAAGCCGGACTGGATTGAGCAAACACCGGACAGGCGTTTGTCAGAATAGGGCGTATGCTATGCACGTGGTAAAAATGCGTAGTTTACATTTTAGGGAGAGTTTGCTGTGTGCATTCAGCATGCAGTATAACCTACCGAGAGCGAAAGCGACTCGCGAGCGAACCGACTTTATGTGCTCTCTGAAATTTAGGTTTTGATCTAGGATCACTCCTAGCGCAGCCTGCGACGCGCTATTTAGGCCGTGCGCGCACTGCGTTGCGTTTTGGAAACGCAAAATCTGTGAAGTATGGAGTGTCATAGAAGTGCACGCACTGCGGTGGAATAAACGCGTGCGGTAGAGTCACCGGTGGCCCCTCGCTGCAAAATTGCGGTGAGTCTACCGCAAATATTTTGTATCGCATAGGA
Organism: Tholera decimalis; assembly: GCA_943138885.2. Lineage (NCBI taxonomy): Eukaryota > Metazoa > Arthropoda > Insecta > Lepidoptera > Noctuidae > Tholera > Tholera decimalis. The sequence goes on from OW964556.2 coordinate 23,052,088, forward strand.
ATGTATGTAGTACCGCGCACTGCGGTGAAACAAACGCACGTTTTGTCTGATAATGTTGCCATACATACAGATTTCTTTGTATTTATACATATTTTTGATGTGTGTTACAGATTAGCACTCGATACAGATTTTTATCTAAATTTCACACTGTATTGATAGATAGAAAACCTTTGGAAGGACTTTAAAAACTTTAATTAAAGTGGGGAGGGCAAAATTAGTGTACTTACTACTCATAAAAACAGAGAAAAAAATTATTATTAAAATATATATGCAGATAACTGTTACAACTAAAACAGAACTTAGCAAAATAAATTACCTAGATACCGCATTTATTAGGTTTTTTTTTCATGTTTTTGGCATGGCGCGGTTTGCGCATTCGCCACGACAGTGTTACAAAGGTTGGGAAACGTTATTGGAAATTAAAAAGGATCGGAATTTAGGCAGGTAGAAAAACCATTTAGATAAATATTTTATATATTTCAATAAAATATATTATAATTTGATATTATGAAATTGTATAAAATTAGATATACTTAGATAAACATCATACGTTCGGTAAAATAAAAGACACGATATGGAGGTAGGGAGAGGGATGCGAAGTGAAATAAGGGAGTTTATAAAAGAGGAGTTATCACGAAGAGAACAAGCAAAAAATAAATGATTCAGATCACCCACATCATTGCCACAGTCACAGCTATCATTATCAACGATTCCTAGTCGGGCAAGATGAGAGGGGATACAGACATGGCCTAATCGCATACGAATTAAACTAGATGTTAGAAATTTACCAAATTTTAAATCACTAAACCAAAGTTTTGCAGGGACTGTAGGTTGGATCTTTTTATAATGAGTTCCTTTGGTCAAACTGCTTATCTGCCAACATTTTTCCCAAGAAGTAGTCAAATCATGTTTAGGGATAAAAATGAGGTCATGAATAAAATTTTTATAGGGAAACATGTCACCATTATTGACAGCATCATTTGCCAAGCTATCAGCCTTTTCGTTACCGTAGATATTTTGATGGCCAGGTATCCACGCAAAAACTACATCAAGATTTTTTATAGCGCACTGTAGTAAGAGTCTCCTACACTCCATTATTACAGGATAGTTGTTAGGTGTTTTAAAAGGAATTCTGTTAAGAGCTTGTAAAGAGCTTTTAGAATCACATAATATCAGTGTTTTATTAAGTTTTCCAAGCAAAATGTATTCCAAGCATTTGAACAATCCGAAACATTCACCAGTAAAAACAGAGGTTTCAGGGGAAGTTTAATTTGCTGGGTGATTTTGAATTGATGGTGGTATACACCAACTCCTACAGAACCATCGTTACTGTATTTCGAAGCATCACAATATATAGTGTGCCAGTCGGACCAATCATTGTCGAGAATGAGGTTTAAATTCGTATTGGCGTTAGTGTCACCTTTTACAATATTAAAATCAAAATGTATTTGTGGAGAAAGTATAATAGCTTCAAAATCAATGGAGAACATGGGTAGATACTGCGATCTATGTGTAGGAGCTTGAAGAGATGTAAATTTTTGAAAACTTATAACAAGGCAAGGAGGATTTTTATGTTTCCAATATGATGATGTATGAACTTTTTCAGTTAGGACGATTAATTTTTGGTAGATGGGATGATCAATGAATTGTAAAGCGCGGAAAAGGAATTTATCACATAAATATTGACGTCTTAATCTAAGCGGCGCTTCACCGCATTCTAACTGTAATGCATTGACTGAGCTTGATTTCATGGCTCCAGAAACAATTCTGAGAGCTTTACTTTGTATGCCGTCAAGTTTACTTAACACTAAAGAGCTACAAGGCTCTAGAAAATAAGTACCATAATCTAAAATACTTCTGACGAGGGCATTGTATAAAAGTTTTAAAGAAAAAGGGTGAGCACCCCACCACACACCGGTTAAACATCGCATAATATTAAGACGTTGTTCACATTTAGCTACAATGGAGTAGCAGTGAGCAAGGTCTGTTAATTTGGAATCTAGTGTTATTCCTAAAAAATTGATTCATGACTTACTGGTATTATTTGACTGTCGTAATAAACTGTTACAGGAGGCGGTAAGCGCATTCTTGAAAATAAGACAATGCGACTTTTAGCTATTGACAATGTTAAGGCATTATCATCTAACCACGTTTTTAGAAGATTTAGAGATTCTGTAAGAATAGTACTCATGTCATTTATCGATTGTCCAAGTACATACAATACCAAATCGTCAGCGTATTGTAAAACATTGACTTTGTTACTAACAGAAATGTCTAAATCATATTTATATGTTATATAGAAGGGGGCTTAGCACAGATCCTTGTGGCAGACCTCTCCAAACCAATCTTGACTTTACATCTTCCCCGATATTAATTTTAAGATGTCTCTCTGATAAAAGATTCATAATGAAGTTAAACAAAATAAAAGGAATTCCCAGGTTTAAAAGTTTCTTTTTAAGGATAGTGTGATCAACACTATCATACGCTGCCTTAATATCTAAGAATGCTCCAAGAAGCGATTGATTACAAGAGAAAGTTAATCTAATGTCAGTAGTAAATAAAGCCAAACTATCCATAGCACTATGACCTTTTCTAAATCCGTATTGACTTTTTACCAGTAGACCTTTACTTTCTACAAACCATTCCAAACGATTTTTAACAAGGTGTTCAGTGATTTTACAAAGAACAGATGATAAAGCTATTGGTCGGTATGAATTAGCTTCTGACGGTGATTTATTTGGGTTTAAAATGGGAATTATTTCTTGTGTCTTCCAATTAATTGGTACGGATCCTGATATCATAACCGAATTAATAATGTTTAAGAAATGCGTCAAGCTGGAATCACTTAAGTGAACAAAAATGAATAAGGAATTCCATCATTGCCAGGTGTAGAGTCCTTGACGTAAGTTAGAACACCTTTGAGTTCAGAAAGAGTAAAAGGCGAGTTAAGGCCAGAAAATTCTGCTGGAGAGGGAGGGATGTCTAAGCAAATTTTTTCTAGGGGAACATATGGGGGAGCTAATATATCTAAAAACTCATCAGCAATATTTTCATTTAAATAGAAAGATTTAGGTTCTTTATAAGCTGAACGGAATCTACGAATATTTTTCCAGACGGAGCCACATCAGGCGATATGGAGGAACAAAAAGATTTCCACCCTTCCCATTTTTTTTGTTTAAAAGTTTACGAGTTGATTTAATTTTATCACATAAAAAATCAAAATTTTCGGTACTAGAATTTTGTTTATATGTTAATTCTGCTTGTTTTCTTTCTTTAACCGCTACTGTACAGTCGTTATCCCACCATGGTGGTGATGGAACGTAATACATAGAGTTGCATTTTTTGACAGGGACTATTTTGTCAGCAACTTGGACTAAAACTGAAGCTAACGAGTCAGCACAGAGGTCATGGTTACTATTATTAATTTCAGGGAGAGAAGAAATGGTTTTTTCAACTTCTTCTTTAAATAAACTCCAATCAACATTGTCCAATTTATACTTCATTCTAGGAGGCCGTTTTGTAGGAGCTTTACCTACAGCAGAAGGAAAAGAAATAATTAAAGGAAAGTGGTCACTCCCATAAGTTGATGAAAGGGTGTTCCAGCTTAAAGATGACCCCAAGTTGGGGGAACAAATAGTTAGATCAGGGGCACTGATTGCTTCGTGGGGCTGCGTACGTCGAGTTGCTTTGCCTGTGTTTAAAACACAAAAATTGTGAAAGTCAAAGATGTCTAACAGTTTGACACCATAACAATTGGAATTGGAGCTGCCCCAAGCCTGATGTTGTGCATTAAAATCTCCCATGATTATCATGGGTTTTGGCAAATGAGTAAAAATAACATTCAGTTCTTCATATAACAAAGTACTTGGATGGGGAATGTAAACTGACACAAAACAAATGTTATTCAATGAAATTGCAATTATAGAAATATCTACATTATGATTGGGAATAGGTATACGACAAAAATTTACAGAATTACTAACTAATAGTGCACCGCCTCCGCCGACACCATCAGTTCTGTCCTCCCTGACACTTATATAGCCAGGGACACGAAATATTTGACCTGGTTTAAGCCAAGTCTCTTGTAAAGAAATAATAAAAGGTTTGTACTTATTTACTAAGTACAGTAGATCACTTTTATTACTGTTAATGCTGCGACAATTCCACTGGAGAATCATGGACATTTGGTCCATAATTAGAATTAATGTTATTACTTGAATTATTCATATTAACAGGGGCAGCGTTGGACGGTGGAGGTAACAAAGGACATGAGGGATTCAGTGATTGAATAAGTGCAATAATAAGTTCCCTAGTTGAAAGTTTATCAAGCAAACTATTGTCATATCCAGTGCCAACAGTGGGTAATGGGATATTATAATCCTGAGTGATAAGAGCATGTGCTATTTGATCAAATCCCCTAGGAGACTTAGGAGGAGACCTAGGTTTTAAAAATACTGTTTTTTATATGACTGTGGTTGAGATGAATTAGCAGATTTTACCACTGTTGGTATTTATATTATGTTGTTTAGTTTGAGTAGAAGATAAAACATCAGCATAAGGCTTACTAACAGGAGCGTGAAGTTTAAGGGCCTCTGAATATGAAATTAATTTTTGGCCATTGACTCTTTGATCATTTTTTGACGTGCAAATTCAGGGCACCTACGATTTGTTGCATAATGTGAACCAGTACATAAGCAGCACACTACCTCATCCTCATCAACATTACATACATCACCTGAGTGGTTGTTGCCACATTTAAAACACCTTGGAGTGGACTTACACTGATTCTTAATGTGACCATAACGACAACATTGAAAACATTGAACTGTTGGAAAAATGTATAAGTCTACTGGTAGTGAATTATAGCAAAGAAAAACGCGTTTTGGTAGTACCTGGCCATCAAAAGTTAAAACAACAGTTTCCACAGGAATAAAATTTGGTTTACCATCAACAATATTTTTTTTATTTATCCTTCTTACTTTAATTATGTTGCCACAACCTATTGGAAGAGATATATGTTGCAAAATGTCATCTTCAGTCCAATCTACTGGTACACCTCTCACAACACCCATCCGTGTGACATGAAAGGTTGGAATGAAAGCTTTATACTTAATTATTATTTTTTATAGTACTACTCTCTATGAAAGCATTAGCATCTTCAAACTTTGAAAAAGATAGTGAGATGTTGTTCCGTCTAATACGTTTTAAGGAATTCTTTTTAAGAAAATGTCCAAATGAAACTGGGTGTAATGTAGCATTTTCACTAGACATTTTCTGAACATGAATAGTGTATGGTGAAGCATCTGATTTCTGATATAGTGTTCTACCAACTGAAGGAGTAAGTGTAGGAGATGGTGTAATAGGAGTAGTCTTAGTCTGTGGCATTGATGTGGTAATTGGTGAAACATATTGGAAATCTGTCTTGTTTGGAGTGATATTTGACACTGTAGCTTTTTGACACAGGCAATGTATTTCTGTATCAAATTCAACCGATTTGTGACATCTACTCTTTTTACACTGCTTACAAAGTTTGCGTGCTGTTATTCTTTTGCGCTTATGAGATTTTACTGATCTATATCCCGAACCATCGGTATCTAATATGGACGCCTCTGTCTCCATTCCAGAGCCGTCGATAGTAATCACACTAGACACCTGGGGGCCGGAGCCCCCAGGGTCTTCGGGGTCAAACATAGAACAAGCAGATATGGATTTTTTTGACTTACCAGATTACAGCAAAAGTTAATATAAATTACATAAATATATAGACAAATATAGTATTGTGAATGAATATCAATTAATATGATCCTTCTACACCACTTTAAACAAGATATAGCAATTTTTTTAAAAGACGCCAAAAAAAGTCTACCGAAATGTTGAACGTTTCCCGCGCTTTTTTCCATTTATTACGTTACACACACCGTTGAACGAATCTATTCTTTATGGTTATTTTTTTTTTATAAACAATGTTAATATAATATTCTAATTAATTTAATTTATTATTTTAATTAATTTCCGTAGTACTTGCAATGTAAGAGCTTGAAATCGTTTTTTTGGCAGCATCATCACAAAATATATGGAATTTTCTCTATAATACAAATACTTAATTGGAATGTTTAAATAAACGTTGTTTATAAAAAAAATAAAAAAATAACTATAAAGAATAGAATCATACAATGGTGTGTGTAACGTAATAAATGCGGTATCTAGGTAATTTATTTTGCCAAGTTCTGTCTTTATTTGTACCAGTTATTTTTATCAATACAGTGTGAAATTTGTATAAAAATCTGTATCGAGTGCTAATCTGAATCACACATCAAAAATATGTATAAATACGAAGAAATCTGTATGTATGGCAACATTGTCAGATAAAAGGTGCGTTTTTCTCGCCGCAGTGCGCGCACCTGAGATTGCGGTCATTCTACCGGTGCGGTAGAACTACCGCAATTGCGGCCACCGCAAGCCAGTGCGCGCACGGCCTTATAGGCACGCGCGCCGGCCCCGTGCCGCAACCGCTATGTCCTTGCATTTTAAATCTGTAATATCTTCGAAACTCTTCATTTAAATTACATGCTGTAAAGGGCAATATTGATCTATATTAAATGCACAATGTATTTATGTTACTTAATTAAAATAAATAAATAAATAAAATAAGCCTTTATTGCTGTTACTTATACAATGGTTAACCTTATAAACTATTTCTTATTTATTATACTTGACATTTACATACTAATTATTTTTACATAGCGGCAATCGGTTCACATTTTATTTTTCCTGTAACAGCTTATCCTACGACAAAGGCCTCCTCCAAAGACTTCCATAATTCTCGATCCTTGGCTATACGGGTCCATTCAGGGCCTGCTACTTGCCTTATGTCATCTTCCCAGCGTTTACGCTGTCTCCCTTTGCTTCTTTTATCGCCCCTTGGGTACCACTCTGTTATTAACCTGGTCCACTTTTCCTTTGTGTCCCGCAACATATGTCCCGTCCATCGCCATTTTAGCGTTTTGCAAACATTGTGCGCATTTTTGAATTTCGTTTTGTTTCTTATTGTATCCAACTTTACCTTGTCTCTCCTTCTTACGCCAGCCACGCTTCGTTCAATGCTGTTCTGGCACACTTTTATTCTATTTGATAATTGTTCTGTTAGGGCCCATGTTTGGCAGCCGTATGTTAAGCAAGGGAGTATACACATGTTATACACTTTTCTTTTCTCTTTGATAGGCATGTCCTTGTTTTTCATGACTTCGCTGAGTGACCAATATCTCTTCCATGTATTGGCTATCCGTCTTTCAATCTCTTTGTGCATGGTGTCTTCAGCGGCTATGAGTTGTCCTAGGTATACGTATTCTTCGACATATTCTATCCTCTCTGAGTTGACTATGATGGTATGCGTCTGTGAAGAGTTAGTCATAATCTTTGTCTTTGCCGTGTTCATTGTAAGTCCAGCCTTCGCGCTTTGATCTGACAGTTGTTGTAACATTTGCTCTAATTTAATTGGACATTCTGCAAATAAGATCAAGTCGTCTGCAAATCGTAGGTGGTTTAGTTTTTCACCATTTATGTTCAGGCCTTCGTGATCCCATTGTAGATTCCTGAATATCATCTCTAGAGCCGCCGAAAACAACTTAGGAGAAATTGGGTCTCCTTGCCGGACGCCTCTCTCTATAGGAAATTCTTCCCCCGTAGTTTCAAGCCTGATTTGGGCTGTGCTTTTGGAGTATACTTTCCGGAGTATACGTATGTACTTTTTGTGTATTCCCTGTATACGTAGTGCTTCCCAGATATACTCATGTTCCAAGGAGTCAAAGGCTTTATTATAATCAACAAATCCCAAATAGTATTTTTTATTATATTCTTTATATTTTTGTAGAACCTGCCTTAGAACATGTATATGGTCTATAGTTGAATATTTACTGCGGAACCCCGCCTGCTCTCTTGGTTGATTTTCATCTAGGGTAGAAGTGATTCGTGACAGAATTATTTTTGAGAAGACTTTATAGACATTGGACATCAAACTTATAGGTCTGTAATTACCTATATCTCCTTTATCTCCTTTTTTATGTAATAATATTATTGTTGATTTAGTCCAGTCTTCAGGGATAATTTCAGTCTCTATTATTTTGTTAAATATATCCGTTAATATAGGACCAATGACTGGTATAGTAGTTTTTAACACTTCATTTGTGACTTGATCGGCACCTGGTGTCTTGTCTGTCTTTTGCGTATTGATTGCTCTAATTGTTTCTTCAGTTAATATTTTAGGGATTGCTTCAGAATCTTTATTATTTGTTTCAGTTGTTTCTTTTTGGTTTTTGCTTTGGTAAAGCTTTCGATAATAGTCTGTAGCTGCCTTTAGTATTTCTACTCTTTTGTTTGTATAATTGTTATCTATGTTCTTTACTTTTAGCATCCAATCTTTTTTACTGTTCAGTTCCTTTATTGCTTTTTTAATTCCACCGGTTCTTTCTATATATTTCTTTAATGTTGAATGCCTTTTAATTTTCTTGTCTTTCCTGATGTTTTGGTTGATCTTTTTGCTGAGTTCAGATATTTTAGGGCGGTTAGCTTTCTTTTCTTTCTGTTGTAATAATTCCTTCCTTTCTTGTAATAACTGGTATGTCTCATCTGAGATTACTCTTTTACTCTCTGCGTTTGTTTTCTTCGTTTCTGTTCTCAATAGGTTTATAATCTTCTCGTAGTGTTCCTGAATAGAAAGTGGTTCCTTTGTTTCATTATTTGTTAGTTCCTGTAGTTTATTCAAAAGTTGAGTGGTATTACCCGTACATACAATGGCTGAATTATTTGTATGAAATTGTCTTTTGGTCTTTACTTTTGTTCCTGTTAGTTTTGCACGAACCATTTTATGATCCGAATTGAAATTCAGGTGGTGTATGACGGATATGTCTTTAATGATTTTGGCATTGTTAGACATAATAAAATCAATTTCGTTTTTATGAAGTCCATTTGGGGAGGTCCATGTCCACTTCTTTGATTTCTTTTTCTTGTAAAAACTATTCAAGATCTTAAGTTTGTTTTCTAGAGCAAAGGAGACTAGTCTGGATCCATTTTTGCTCCTTTTTCCCTGTCCATATTGTCCCACCGTATATTCTTCTCCGCTGTTGTTGCGTACTCCTATTTGTGCATTGAAGTCACCCATTACTATAACATTTTTGTTGCAACTTTGCATAATAGTTTTCAGATCTTCATAGAATTTTTCAATATTGGTTACATCTTCCTTCTTATTCGATTCAGTTGGAGAGTATGCCTGGATGATTGACCAGTTTTCTTCTTTATTTAAAGGCAACGTTATGTTCAATACTATTATTCTTTCAGATATTCCTTTTATTTCTTCTACTCTGTGAGCTAGGTTCTTTTTAATTAGAAATCCCACCCCATATTGTCCATGTGTTTCACCTTTATAATATAAAATATAGTTTCCGTAATCATGTATCCCTTCTCCATGTCTTCTCATTTCGCTGATACCTATTATATCCCACTTTATGTCTGCTAAGGCTAGTTCGAGCTCCAGGCGAAGCTCAGTGGTTCTTAGTGACCTAACGTTAAAAGTGGCTATGTATAAGTCCGATGTAAGTTTGTGTGTCTTTAGAGGGTCGTGGTCTTTTTCCCCCACGAGGACCAATCGGCTTGGGGGAGGAGGTTTTGTTTCTTTGTTATTTGGTTTCTTAATTAGTTTGTGTTCCCGATCGCCGGTGTTTGGTTGCTATTGTTTTGTTGCAGTTGGGCTGGTTGAAAAGGAGTTGGACCGAATCCTCATCATATCAAATGCATTTTTTCTACTGGTTGATGATGGTGTTAGCACTTGTTGTTTTCTTGGTTGAACGTTTTCTTGTGGGGAGGTTGATATTATTCTCTTCCTTTTATCTTTGTTATTTGGATTTTCCTTGATCACGAGTTTATCATATTTTATGTAGGCGAAATTTCCTTTTTCCCTCTCTTCCCTTAGCTTAGGTTGTAATGCTTTCCTCTTCTCTAAAGTTTCTTTTGAGTAGTCTTCAGTTATATAAATTTCCCTAAGTTTCTTTTTGTTTTTAATTATCTCACTTTTCCTCCACCCACTGACTAATGAAAGGACTGTGGGCCTTGGTTTATTGTCTTTATTCGATTTTCCCACACGATAGATTTTATTTACTTCCCGATCTTCTAAGTTAAAGTTTAATTCCTCCGAAAAATGTTTTTTCACGTTATCAAGTAACTCCCGTATAGATTTCTCATCCTCCTTTAACCCATGTATTATTATATTGTTAGTTTTCCTGTCCCTCTCCAAATATTCTAACTTTATTTCCAAGTTTTCTACTTTATTTTTCAAAATTTTATTTTCTTCCAGGACAGGTTTTAATTTTTCTTCCATTTTTCCCAATATCGTATTAGTTAATTCTACTGTTTGGTTTTGCATTTCAAGTTTCATTTTATCAAATAAAATTTGGAATTGACCTTCCATTTTTGTGTGTAATGGAACGTAATTTAGTATGTGGGAAAGTTAATGATTTTTTTTTTTTTCGTTGGCAACACTTGAATGACGTTGTCAGTTTTGACGTGACCGTAGACACTTGATACTTGACAGGTAATGTCAATGACAATGCCTGACGTCTAATGATAGGTGATAATTCCTAACCTTAAATTCCTTCGGTTTTATTCCTTCTCAATCCTCGCCAAATTCCGTGGATGTGTGATGGTTTTTATATCACAAACACTTTTCCTTACTCAGATGTTCAATTTGAATGTTACTTTATTGTGAAACTGTGGTTTTTTCTATTGGTTTACAATATTTCTTTGGAGCGTCAGGCACAGTGATGTTTACGATACAACGACCGGAACCGGAAAAAACTGTTGTTACTTAATTGGATAAGGATTAATGTTGTATTGCTTAAAATCACTTCGTAAAATATGCTCGTATTTCTCGTAAAAAGTAAAGGATAAAAAACGGTTGTTGTGGGTTATCTATAAGATATAGACATATACAATTGCGGATTTTTTGTTGATCTTTTTATGGTGTACAATACTGTAGTACATCATTTTGATCTATCTCGTAGGGTTCAGCCAGCGTTTGCAATGCAAGCGCAAAAAAAGTGTTTATTTGCGACATCACATTAGAAACCTCAAAAATCATCAGTGTTCCTCTACTATATTATGCATGTTATATACTTGAAAACCTTTCTATTGAAAAAACTGCATCAAAATCCGTTGCGTAGTTTTAAAGATTTAAGCATACATAGGAACAGACAGGGAAGCGACTTTGCTTTATACTATGTTAAGAAGTACCTACCTATCCAATAGTTCTTTAATTCAGAATATTTATATATTATGTAACATGTTCGTAGGTCTTATCCGCCAAAACCTCAGTAAGGTTATTAATTACCACTATACACTACATATATACGACGACATACAATCCAATTGATTTTTATACGAGGAAGTTCCAGAAACTCTACTTTGCTATAAGAAGCCCATAATAAATTATTGAAATGTTTTAGGAATGACGTGATAGTCTGCTGAGCAACCTTCACGAATTCGGTGGCCCTGCTGTCTTATACTTTACCATCTTCTTGATTAAGCGGTCAGTCCGAGTGGATTAATGCCGATATTCCTCAAGGGTCTGTTCTGTCTGCGACTCTATTTTTGCTCCGCAAAGTAGGGGTCACTCTTGGGGCATGCATGTAAGGGGTCCAGAGTGGCTTACAAAGCTCCATCTTCCCTGCACTTTTCGCCAGAAGTCCAGGCATCTTTTGTACGTTTCCCTTCGAAAACAAAAATAAGATAGGTAGGTAGGTACTACTTTCTAAACTAACAGGCTGAGGATGATACATATAAATTAAGAGCCATTTTACGTATTCTCACAAATTTCTAAGATTTCAATCGCTTGCTTTACCATCTTACGTCATACTTTGAAATTTTAAAATGCATGTCCATAATAGATCAATTATTAATGAAGTTTGTTATCGTTTAATATTTACTTAAAACATCTGCATCGCTTTATGGTGAGTAGATAATCTCCCAAAAGTAGTTTACTGAAAAATCATCGTAGAGTCAAATTCAGATTCCTGAATCTATGACTAATGATCACAAAATCAGGTGAAAAATATATAGATAGTATAAGACATACTTGGTTTGTCTATGAATGTTCAATATTCAGGATTATTCATTGCATTATTTAGTTTATGTTAAAATAAATTTTGTTCTGTGAAGAATTCAAAAAAATAGTTTTTATGACAATGCGATCATGTAATTTTGTAATAACATGATTTTAAAAACGCTCTAAATTACAATAAATTACGTTGCCCAAGCCAGCTCCTCCATTCAGTACGGCGCGAGCGTCCGCCGGAGTAGGACCTGTGTCAATTTTTTCCGCGTCCCGACAGTCGAGCGCATGTATCGAGAACGCATTACTATACTACGACTACGTAGGTTTTGATACTCGTATTTTTTTTTTTTGTAAGAAATGTTGTTTGTTCTTTATACGTAATTATTTTAACTATGGAGAACACTCACGGTGTATACCATTGTGTCAAAAAAGTGAAATGCAATAATTCTAAATCCTTAAAGAATGCACATGAAGCAAGGTACATCTTTTTTAACCGACTTCAAAAAAAGGAGGTGGATCTCAGTTCGTCGGATTTTTAGGGTTCCGTAGTCAACAAGGAACCCTTATAATTTCGCCATATCCGTCTGTCTGTCTGTCTGTTTGTCCGCGGTTTAGCTCAAAAACTATTGGTACTAGAAAAGTGCAATTTGGCATGAGTATACACGTTAATGACGCCGAAAAAGTGGTAAAATAAAATTTTGAAAAAAGCAATTATTTAGGGTACCTCCCCTACATGTAAAGTGGGATAATAACTTTTTTTTTCGTTCTTCCCATAGTGTGGGATATCTTTGGATAGGTCTTTCAAAAATATTAGGGGTTTGGAAAGACCGTTTTTGATAAAGTAAACCATTCGTGACTTATCAAGCTTTAAAGTACCAATTTTCCTTAGAGTCAAGTGTCGCCCCCTCCACCAACTAAACGGTTGTAGTTAGAAATTCAAATATTACGGCAATAGTACCTATATATAACGAAGTTTAAAGTAAAACTATCACATATAAGTGGGCTTTACAAGTTTACGAGTACTAATCGACCAATCCGACTCGAAAATTTCGATCAACTCCATAGAAATGTCGCTAAGCGTCAGTTGTACCGCGCTAGTTTCATATTGAATACGACACGCACTTGGCTGTTATAAAAACTACGGAACCCTACACTGTGCGTGGCCCGACACGCACTTGTTTTATGTATGTTCCTCGATTACTCTAAGACGGCTAGACCGATTAAAACAATACTATTTTTTGTTTGAAAGGGTATACTTTTTTATTGGTCTCATTGTCATCACGTCATGATGGAATCTTGGAGAAATCGAGGGAACTCTACAAATATTATAGGCACACATATAGCGATTTGGTTATTTTTTGGAGTAACTTGTGCAGTTGCTCTTACAAAGCACCATTTGGTGAAGCGGAACTGATGATGAAGACCACAGATGGCCACCGGAAGAGGAACTACTCAATAATAAATATTTCGTGGGTTGCCATTCGATTACTTGAATATGGTTAAGCACTTTATGCTCGTCACAATGCATAATTATGGTGAAGTAGAGCTGATGGTGAAGTAGAGCTAATGGTGAAGTACCAGGAGAACTCCTCAAAATTTAACGGCTCTGCATCGTGAAAAGCAATATTTTGTAAAAGATGATAAGTAGTTGACATTTTGGCTTTTGTAACTTGATAAATTACTAACTAAAAAGCGTTAAAAAAAGCTTTTTAACTAACTTTGTGGAAGTCGGTGTCCAAACACGAAAATACCAAAACAAAAACACCAACGAACGGAAGTAAAGTAGGTTTTATTTTTTGTTTAAAAGTTTTTCTGGCATTTACAATATAAAGTAATACTTTGATGTGGTCTAAATTTAGGGCTACCGCCGTTTTGAGAAAAAAAAGCACATATAATCACAAAAGATAGAAGCACCTTTAAAGAAATTAAACCCTGTTGTTCAGTACTGTAGAACTATAAATACAATTTAACGAATGTCATATTTCTTACTTATTTGTTTTTAAACCTACTTAAAAATAGAGGAAGGTTCTCAATTCAACTATATTTTTGTAGTAGTTTTAGTAGATGGCTTGACCGATTTGGAAAATTCTTTTTTATTTGAAAGGGTTTACTTCAAGGTGAGTTCCATTAACATCAAGTTAGGATCTGATGATGGAATCATGGAGAAATCGAGGGAACTCTTCAAATATTATAGGCACACCTATAATAAGTATTCCGTGGGTTGCGATTCGATTACTTGAATAAAATTTTTAAACAATTTATGCCCGTCACACTGCATATGGTGAAGTGAAGCTGATTGTGAAGTACCAAGAGAACTAAACAATTATCGTCCCTGCAATAGGAAAAGAAATATTTTGCAAAAGGTGATAAAAGTTGACGTTTAGGCTTTTAAACTAGGTAAATTACAAACCAACCCACTAAAAAGCGAGATATAATGAAACTTTAAAAACAAAATACTGCAAAATGAAAAATAACTTTAATTTCGTGAGTCGGTGTCTTTGGTTTTGTAGTATCGTTTTTGACAACGAATTCCGAAATTAAAGTTATTTTTCTCTTTGCAGTATTTTTTGTAAGTCGGGTTTTTTTTTAATACAAAATTAAATTTTATCTTAGATAAAATAAATAAATAACGAGATACCGCGGCCATGGAACTTAAGGGCTGCTGATGGAACAGGGTGGATTTTTAGTCAGTAGAAGTCTAGCACTCTTGTCTAAAAGTGAGAACATGTTTCGGTACACTGAGAGTGTGTGTGAATGAATTGACTAAGGCTAATTTTTCAATGAACGCGGTAGCTTTGCGGATGTTCATTTCACGACCAATAGCTTGAACGTTGAGGTTTTATAGTTTCATTCGACTTTCTCTCTCTCTCTCTCTTAGGTCTAGAGGTGGGCAATGTGTATCATTTTTGCGAATGGATTATTTGCATCTCGATTACTGAAACGATCCGGTACACTCATGTTTCATTTGGCTCATTTGGATCATCAGCTCAAATTATATAAAATAAAAAGAATCCTACGTATCTGTACAGACGCCAGCACATCAAGCTACAACAATCTGTCAAATTTCTTTAATAGATTTTCAACTTTATTGTTAAAGAAATTAGGTTCAAGGTTGATTGGGTAAATTTGACAGTTTCGGGTAGCTTCATGTGCGGTCTGTACATTACGTTGCATCGCGCGCGTTTACTACCAAGGCATAGAAATGTTACGTGGCAACAGTACTGAATGTTTTGTGTACAAATTTATTGTAGTAAGGTAAATTATAAATAAACTAGATCTTCCTTCATACGAGTCAAAAGTTAAGTAACGTACTGAGTTACTTAACTTTACTGTCTCAAACTGTGTCGCTCGCTCATTGCTCAGTCGCCTCGAGGGGGACGCGTCGCGTGGAATCAGCCAGAGCAAAGTAATGTTTCAGATCCAATTGATGAGTTTGAAACGTCGTTACCGAAGCAATCTTTTGAATCACTACAATGATTCGGATCAGTGAGTCGGTACCGTATAGAGTTACACTAGTTACACACGCCTACTCTGGTCGGTCCTTTATGTTTGAGGATGGTGGTCGGCAGCCTCTCCAGCGTCTCTGACACCCGTGTAAAATTTGGAGAATGCTAAGCCTTTCGCTCGATCCATCTACCTTGATGGTGAACGACTATATGATTTTTTTGCCTTCGGTGTTCCCAGCCAGCAGAATGTTGTAGGCGACATCTGTTAGCTTAACTTTTTCCGGCTCCACCCCCTATCATCATCATCATGTTAGTTATCACTGTTCTATGCAAGACCATAGTCGCCAGTTTCAACTTGCGTCTTTGAAACAGCTAACTCGTATCTATAAGGGATGCCAGAAGAATAGTGTCGTTAGCATATTGGAGATATGATAGTATTATCCTAGAGGAAAACTTTCTCCCAGTTTTTGATAGAGATTTCCAAATATTGTACTCTCTATCCATTGAGATAATATGTACGTAAATTATTTCTTCTGTGACCAGTTTGTGTTTGTTCAATGTTTGACCCTGCACCTGCTATCGAGTTGCATACCGATGCTAGTGCTGAAGGTTGTGATGATGGGGCCATGCCATCTTGGTCAGGGGTTTGGCGTCCCCTGCCTAATCGAAGAGCCGTTCAGTCGGAATAGAAACTTCGTTGTCTGTAATACCATCAAACATTTTTATTTGCTGGGTCGTGGGTTCGTGGTTGTGACGGGTTATAGTTTTGGAAACTGAATTTGTCTTCACGGATCATTGGATTGGCGTACAGTCATTTGAGTTCAATATTGTTTTGTAGCTTGTGAATGGTGGTAGGTAATGAGTCACATGGATTTCCTTCTTAGAAGTCCTCTCCCTACATCTAGCTGGTAGATAGCTGTCACTCGTGTGGAGACGAAACGTGTTGGTTTAGCTTGATTTCTAGTAACTGGATACAGGCAGAAGGTAAAGATAGAAATAATCAGTGAAATTATAGATATAATTTCACTGATTATTTAAAACTTCCGAACGCAGACCATCTGGTCTGCGTTTGGAAGTTTTACTAGAAGGTACGCGTAGAATATAAGAATTTCCTAAAATATTCTGTTTCATAAAATTCGGCGCTATGGTTATTGTCTAAGTTTGCTATCGTGCAGATGTATGACTGTGTGAGTATCAGTTGAAAGTCAGCTTGGCGCACTCTGGCGAAGTTCCACCCAATTCAATTTCGTGACACGCAGTTCTTTGTTGATGCTTCCGGTACATTATCCGTTAAGATTGATATCGGGGAGTACGTTTCGTGGATACATTTACCAAATTTGTTTTGCTGCTTCACTTTTCAGTTCACTCTCTAATGCCAGCAGTGATGGTACGATAATTGTAGTAGTTTTGTGTAGCCTTGTTTCGTGCGGCGAATTGCATAATAGGCTATTAAACGCGAAACGTCAACCTTGAGTGGCTATTATTAATAGCCACTCAAGGTTGACGTTTCGCGAACTAAGATTTTTCTCGTTTAGCGCTTGAACAACTAGAGACCAGATAACCTTATCGGCGGAAGAAGACACTAAGAGCGTCAGCTAATGACGGCCAGACTGGCTCGTGAACTACATGTAGTTCACGAGCCAGTCTGGCCGAGCAACAAAGTATTTTAAAATGAAGAGCATAAACTTATGCTGATAATTGTCTGCTCAGATGAAAGAAGTCATGCTAGAAACATTTGGACCCTTATCCGACTCCAACTTTTCAGATGTGTTGAAATTTCGAGTTTTCACCACTAAAACGCTGAGAACATACCCAAATACAATCCACTGTATGGAAAATGTTTAGGAACATTGTTAAAGCTAATCCTATAGAAATGGATGTTGACGAATTTGTAATCGGTAGTATTACAGAAGATAAGTTGGGCAGATAATTTCTCAACAGTACCTAACTGCATGGGCGTAGGAAAGGGGGGGGGGGGCGGGTGGGCCGTGCCCACCCTAGAATCGCCTGGGCCCACCCCAGAATTTTTACTAACACACAGTTATGGCTGAAAAAATAAAAAAAAAACCAGCCAAGTGCGAGTCGGACTCGCCCATGAAAGATTCCGTATCCAAATATAGATTAGCGAAAATTAACCTTGTTTTTCATAAATTACCAAGTTCGTTCGTCAACCGTTTATATAAATGACCAAGATATTATATTTGCGGTTTTTGAAAATGTATACTATATCACAATATTTGAGCTAGCAGTACCTATCTCGTTCTAACTAATTTTCGTTGTAAGTTTGCATTTTTACATACTTCTTTGCACTTTCTTATTTTAAAACTATGAGGTTATAAATTTTACCACTTCGGAAGTTCTGTCAAACGATCTGGGGGCACGGCAATGCCCCCGCCAAGTCGAGCGCAAAGCAAACACTGCCGTACCATCCTTTTCTGGAACCATTTCGGCGTATTTTCAGGCCCCTATTTGGGGACCTCTGGATAGATTTAGAACGCTGAAATTATCGTTATCTAGTAAGCTACCAGCACACACTTAAACCACAAAATTTCATGTTTGTAGCTTGTTTATTTCCTAAGTTATGCATTAGCAAATTTGTACTATTTCGACATATATAGACTCACTGATCATCAAAATAGAACTAGTACTTCCCATAAACCTAGAGAGCTGAAATTTGGCATTGAGGTAGGGTTTAGTGCCTCTATGAAGGGAAAGCTATCAAAACTAAGATCATGGAAGATCTGGAGTACCTTATGACCCTGAGGAGAAACCATAACAGACCAGCCAAACTATTGAAATTATCGACACGCTATGTTCAAAAAGTTTATTGAGCGTGGTTAGCCCTTTCTTTTGAAGTTAAAAAATTTAAGGTCTGAAGTATCTGATGAAGAACCCTAAGAGCTCAGCTGAACTATGGGAGATATGCAAATGCGCCTTGACAAAAGTTATTCAGTGTGACGATTCCTTTCTACTGATGTGTATAAAAAATTTAAGGTCTGAAGTATCTGATGAAGAACCCTAAGAGCTCAGCTGAACTATGGGAGATATGGAAATGCGCCTTGACAAAAGTTATTCAGAGTGACGAGTCCCTTCTACTGACGTGTGTAAAAAGTTGAAGGTCTGAAGTATCTGATGAAGAACCCTTAGAGCTCAGCTGAACTATGGGAGATATGGAAATGCGCCTTGAGAAAAGTTATTCAATGTGACGAGCCCCTTGCTATAAATGAATATGAAACTGGAGTCTGAAGTATTTGAAAATGTCTTAGAAAACATTAAAATGTGCTAGAGTCACACTAAGTACTTCAATATCATAATGGACTGTTAACTAAACTGGAGTAACCATCTAGACTATAAATTAAACAGGGCTTGCATCACCTTCTGGCAATGCAAGAAAATGATAGGTAAGAAGTGGGGCCTATCCCCAAAAAACACTATGTGGTTGTACAACGCTGTAATTCGGCCCATGATTACCTACGGGGCCGTGGTGTGTTGGCCCCACACCAAGCTTGTCACAGCCATTAACAAACTACAACGCATGCAAAGGCTGGCCTGCATGGCAATAACGGGCTGCATGAGATCTACCCCGACAGCAGCTGTAGAGGCTATACAGAAACCAACTGTACGAGGATCACCGCTGCGAGGGGCTGTGCCCCTCTGAGGTACGGGTCTTCACCGATGGTTCCAAAACAGGTACTGGTACGGGTGCAGGAGTCTTTTCGGAGGATCTTAACATTCGTATAGTCAGGCCATTGGGGGTCTACAACACAGTGTTTCAGGCCGAGTGCCTGGGGATCTCACTGGCAGCTTCAGCTATTATAAACAGGGAAGTTGTGGACCACTCAATACGCATACTTTCGGACAGCATGGCAGTCCTGCAAGCACTGAGCAGCCACACAGTTAACTCCGGGCTGATCTTGGAGTGTCACAATCTCCTCAACCAGGTTGATAGACACAACAATATAACCATTCAATGGATCAAAGGACACAGCGACTCCCGAGGCAATGATGCAGTGGACGAACTCGCTAGTAGGGCTTCGAGTATGGCGATTCTGGAACCTGAACCCATTACACTACTCCCCTTCGGTTATATGCGTCACCTGGTAAGGAAACGTACCAGAGACCTACACCACAAACTATGGGAGAACCATGGTGAGTGCAGGCAGGCTAAAGAGGCTCTCCCAATCCTTGATGGCCGCTTGTCAAAAGAGGTCCTACGACTATCTAAACCGCAATTGCGGCTGGTGACAGCCGCCCTTACCGGTCATGGATCCTTTAATAAACACCTCTATGTAATAAGAATCACAGACAACCCACTATGCAGAGCCTGCATGGAGGAGGACGAAACAGCAGCACACCTGCTAGTAAGCTGCCTTGTACCTGGTTTGCCGAAGTATTTAGTCCTGTAGTCCATACAGGACTAAATACTTCGGCAAACCAGGTACCCTCCGAGAAATGGTAAGCAAAACGAGGGCGTTGCTCGCTTTCCTGGAGGAGTTGGCATGGATAGAATGAAAAGATCCTTACCCTTACGCAAAATACGCGCTTGGTCGTGGAGTTGCGGATACCTGCCCGACATACATACATACAAGTACTTCAATAAAATAACATAAGCTGGGAGTACCTCCTCGTGGTGCAGTTGGAAACAGGCTAAGTCCGCAGTTGAGACAACTTTCAAATGCAGCTTACCTGGCTGAAACTCCCATTTCTTGTTAATTTTGCCTTCGGGCTTATTTTGTTTTCGGTCTTTGTCAGTTGCTAATTGGAAGTAGCAGGAACGCAGGGGAGTAGCCACCAGTCGTATTCCATTTCCGCTTTTTATCGATATAAATTATCCATAAACGGTCGTGGAATTTAAATAAACTCGTAAACATGTCAAGAAAATTTAAAGACGACGATGGACTATGTGGTTACCGCGTAGTTGGTATGCCCAAAGATGGTTCATGTGTCTTCCACTCAATATCTTTCTTGGTCTTTGGTAAAAATGACTCAACTTGCATTGTCAGGTCTGCCATAGTGGCATACGTTGCCGAACATTGGGACGAAATGCAATTTTACACGTGTAATGCTGATGGTAATATGTATACCGACCTGCAATCATACACGTGTGATATGATGAAACCTACAACTTACGGATCACTTTCTGAACTAAAAGCAGCTGGAGAAATCTATCCCTTCACTTTTGAAGTGTATGAGAACAATATACTTAGGGGTTCCTTCGGCGGCAGTAACGCTGGCTCAAAAAAGTAACTACACCAAAAAACAAAAAAAAAATCTAATAAGAAAACCTAAAATAATGAAAGGTATAATTAAGAAACTAATCAAGTAAAAAATAGCTTTCTGCAAAAAGAAGTGAAATCCCGCCAAAACATCCTGTAAAAAATTTGCCAAGTCTCGCCTAAGCTGCTTGTTTCTCTATAAAAAGTAATGAAATCTCTAAGCAAAGCGAAGCTAAGTCTAAGGATCCTTACTGCGATTTCATTATTAATATAGTTAGATTTTATGTGACTTGGCCGTTGACTTCGATGTATTATCTAGTAAAAGTGCATAGAGTATGTTCAACGGCCGGTTACATAAAATGTAACTATATTAATAAAGAAATCGCAGTAAGGATCCTTAGACTTGGCTTCGCTTTGCTTAGAGATTTCATTACTTTTTATAGAGAAACAAGCAGCTTAGGCGAGACTAGGCAAATTTTTTACAGGATGTTTTGGCGGGATTGACTTTAAAAAAAATAGTTTTAGAAAACTCAATGTAATTTTAAAAAAAAACTATCTCCTAGATAGACACCACACATTATTTCCATGAATGGGTAAGCCCCTTTACTTTTTTGTTTTATTTTGCATAAAAACATATAAACCGGTTCACAGAATACATCTACCAAGTTTCAACTTTGTAGTCTTAATAGTTTCTGAATAAAGTGTTTACCAAGTTTCAAATGTATAGTCCCAATAGTTTCGGAATAAAATGGCTGTGACATATGGACGGACGGACGGACAGATAGACAGACACACATGACGAAACTATAAGGGTTCCGTTTTTTGCCATTCGGCTACGGAACCCTAACAAAAAAAAATGCATTTAATTCAAGTAACTCATATATGATTAACATAATCAGAAACATACACACCAAATATTATTTTCCAAGAATTAATTAAAATGAAAATGACAATTACAAAAAAAGAACTGAATGAAATAAAAATGTCAATAAAAAAAAACAATAAAATGAATAAAATAAAATTGTCATAATACATTTTTCTATAATTAAAAATGCTATAAATGAATAAAAAAAAAGTATACATTATTAATTTTAAATAAATCATTTTAAAACATTATCAAATTTTTAGTTATAAGTAGATCTCCGCAATGTTTAACATACGGACAATCTACCCTGTCGGCAATCATCCTCAGGACTGTGTTAGTGCTGCCGCGCAGCCTGCGCACTAACGAGGCGGCTCGCTTTCTCATTATAGTGTGGAAGTTATCCACGCGCGCCTCCGTGAACATGCCTGAAGCGCTGCAGTAGCGAGGCAGCCCCATCACCACCCTGAAGGCGTTATTGTACTGGACGCGGAGTGCGCTGTACGATGCCTGAGTATATCTAGCCCACAGACTGCACGTGTAGAGGGAGGTACAGTACGCTCAAAAGAGCGTAACATTCACCCCCTCGGAACAACGCGCAAATCTGCGAGCCAGCATATTCGCTCGTTCCATGTCGGCATCGTCTTTGAGGTCGGACGTCACTATGTGGCCAAGGTATTTGAAATGCCTTCCCCTTTCAAGTTTCGCCCCATTTAGAAATACATCCGGCACGCTAGTGTATCGCTTACTACTGGCCTCAAAGACCATGCAAATTAAAAACAAGCGGCTCCCAATACAAGGAGCTGATTTTTTTTTTCTACGAGTATCCTATACGTGCGGGGTGTGCTTAGATAGGTATAAGTAGCGGCACATAAGTCTAGCGCTGAACGATACGCGGAGGGGATTGCTGCGCATGGGTACTGTCGCGCACGCAATACAATTATTAGCTAAATAACGTTAATGACATTATTTTAATGTAATGTCAAATAGTAGGTCTAGCGCTGAACGAAATGTAGAGGATAGCTGCGCATGAGTACTGTCGCGCATGCAAATAATATTACCTATACTTTAATAAATAGTTTATCTCCAATGCCAATGTCCAAGGATTTATAGTAGGTACCTAAGATATAATTTTTAACAAGTTTTGTGGGGAGTATAAAAATAAACATATTATTTGTTAATTTGAAAATTTTTATTTTAGATTTAAGTCTAATCTGAATCAGAGAATCTACAGTGAATCTATATCTACAGAGAACCATTCTCAAATTTACAGTGATGCTTTCCGAATGACTGAGTAAATTATTTGTAGCTTCGTCAATCTCACTTTTAATTTGTTTCAAAGAATCAATTAATTCATTAGATTCCCTTTTAAAAAGCAATTCACGTCATAAACCATTTTCCTTGCCTGTCTTTTCAAAACAGTATTTCTTCTAGGTATATTCACTTTAAAGTCACAAACAAACTAAAAAACTAAATTTAACAAACAAATTCAAACTTTACAAAAAAACAACAACATAAATTAACAGCAATAACAATACAATTAATGACGCGACTGTACACGGGATGTGCGCGGAGCGTTGTATCGGCGCGGGGAACATAATGCGGCTGGAGAGCCAATCGGCGCTACGCACGCCCGCCCTTCATCCCGCTAGCCCCTCTCAGGTACCTTAATTTTTACTTCTGCGCAATAACGGTCACCGCTAAAGTTTCGTGCCGCTACTTATGTTTAATTAATGACATTGAGGTTCCAAAAACGATTTTTTCTTGAAGTCTGAAAGATAGGTTCCAAATTGATTAATGCTCAAAGTAAATTGTTTTAAAGAGAGATCTAAATTTTAAAATAAAAGAGCGTGAAACCTAAAAACAATATGTGCTGTAGATGAACACTTTACACAATGTTTGAACACTTTATAGTCAGCAGATTTTGAGAGATATAGCACATGTTCAAGACTACAATAAAGCCAGTGCAACGATACTGGTGTGTCCGAAACTTGTCCACGGTTCGTGGAGCCCTACCGTTGCTTTCAACAACAATAAACAAACTACAGGCTCTTCGGCCTACAACCATATATACAAATAACAGTTCTAACCACTTACCTTCTGCACTGGGTACACCAACTTCGACCTTCCTAGGCCACGCCCAAGTGTGGTATGTATGTAAATATGAGGTGAGTAATTGAAAGTGTGATGTAAGTCAAGTGTTCTGAACGGTCACAAGGCGTCAGTCTCCAGATGGCGCGGTTCAGATCAGCATCACAGCCCAAACTCACACCGGATTGAAGCTATTTATCACTACTTATTTCCAACAAATGCGCGTGCCACACGGTGGCATCAACCCGGCGATAAATCCAAAAATATCCCAGGGTTTTCGTCAAATGGGGATTACAACTTCAAACAATAGTTAATCGCGACCCAATTATCGGTTGCAAACGGCGATTCCAAACGATATTTTATCAATTACAATTAAATCAACAGGTCCGACGCGGACATTTTTCAACAAGGAACCAAAGTCTATCTGTCAAGAGAAAAAGTTATGTCAAGTGTCAACATCAAAAAGACAATAGAATGTTGCCACACCAAAAAGATCGTTCAAAAATACATTTGGGACGCAACAGCACATTTTAAAAAACCGCGAACATAACTTTGTCATTTATACAAAAACTAGCTTTTCCCCGCGACTTCGTTCGCATGGAAGGGTTTTCCCGCGTAAAATCCCGATCCCGTGGGAATTTCGGGATAAAAACTATCCTATGTCCTTTCCAGGGTCCTAAAATTTCCCATGCCAAATCTCATCTAAATCTGTTTAGCGGTTTAGGCGTGAAAAGGTAACAGACAGACAGAGTTACTTTCGCATTTTTAATATTAAAGTATGGATTACGAAAAACCAAGTAATTTATTGCTGCTGGGGCGTTCTACTTTTCTACCGAAAATGACGTGTCTCTTCTTGAAAAAAAATCGGTATTTGTCCAAAATTGCAGTTTCTCAAATTTTATTTCCACAACATTTTTTTGGACCATACAGCGATTATAATAATACTAAAATTCCGTTTTTATTTTATTTTTTTTGCTTTTTACAAAATCATTGTGATATAGTATTCGAAATGTGTGACAGGGGTGTTTTACATACAAATAAAATGTGTCTCTTTGCGCCACATAATGTTACAAAATGATCTCGTTTAAAAAAATCATATAGAATCCTTTAATATAAAATTATTTATTGAACTTCTGAAATATTATCATTAAATTGATTAGAATATAATAAACGTAAATGTTCATATTATTAAACAAAAAAATATTTTATCGTTGGGTCCAGCTATGTATGTTTTTTCTTGCTATCTTCCGTCACGCATTTCGCAAAACAAAAAACGCTTCTTAGCTGTTTGACTTTCAACACTAAGCAACAGTATGGTTTCCTCTTCCTCCTTGGCCTCACGCCTTGAGGCCCCACCTGAGAGCGAGGCGAGTTGTCGCCTGCAGGAAGTGAACAGAGGTGCGTGTGTTTATTCGATGACCGCTCTGTCACGTAAATTACTACTTTGAAATTTTATTGTAATTAATATTTATATATCGTCGTTGCGCGTGCAAAAGTCGCTATGTGGTAAATAGTCATTTTCGTTCTTTTATGCAGTTTCAATTGTTATTTTAATACACACATTCTGTAAAAACAGCTATCTGATAAACGCATTATTGAAAGGTAACTCTTTAAATATTTCGTTTATCAGATAGCTGTTTTACAGCATGTGTGTATTAAAATAACGATTCAAACTGCATAAAAGAACGAAAATGACTATTTACCACATAGCGACTATTGCACGCGCAACGACGATATGTAGTATTATTATTTCCCAGCAAATCTATCATATTGACCCACTTTTACGAACAATTTGTAATTTTGTGAACGCTAAAATCCTCGAACACTATTATTTTACACTTCTGTCACGAGGCACCTCTGTCACAGATAAACTGTAACGGAGTGTCATAACTCGTGACGAATTGGTAATTTTTGTCTTGAACTTTGCAATGATTGATTTTTACAATAGTTAATTAATATTTTTGTGTTCTATATATTACATTATCGATTATTTTATTCATTTAAGGTATTATCATCGAGGTAATTAAAAATGGCGTTATCTGCGGTGGTACAAGTACTACACAGCTACTACTACTTTTACTAACATATGGTACACATATGTTAGTAAAAGTACCCAGTAAAACCAAAGTCGAGTACAGGTGTACTCGACTTTGGTCTTTTTGCTACTCCTAAGTAGGTACTTAGGAGTAGCAAAAAGTTGTGTGGATGAAGATGGAGATGTTCAGGTAATGTTTTATAAAACTGTTGATGACACAGGAAAAATATTTAAATTAGTAAAATCAGATCTATCAGATGTGATGTTTGAAAACTTGATAAAAATAATTCCAAGTCCTAAAGAAGTCAAAAGAGGAAAGCGTGTTTATTACGAATTTGATAAACAAATAGAAGTATTTAGAAAGTAGAATAAGAGAAAAGAGAAAATTAGTCTGATTTGATCTGTACCAAAGAATGGTTCTACCAAGAAATAATATATTATGTAGCATTATAAGAGAAGCATTATGTTTTGTTATCGTTTTAAAAACATTAAAAATGTTAAAAAATTAAGTTCAAATGTTGGCTTATTAATATCTACCACTCTATCACACTATGTCACAATTTTGTCCCTCTTGTATCTAAACGTCAATGTAGCATATGATTCTATTTATTGAAAACATAATTATATACTAAAATAACATATTATATTATTACATATTGACCATATAAGGTTTTAATAGAATTTCTACTATGTTTATTTCAATTATTTGCAAAATATTTCAAAGATTGTTATCTTAACGAGCAAAAATGTGACAGAGTGGTATTAAATGTCATTTTTTATATATTTATAATAAAAGTTCTTATAAATTGAGTTACATAATAATAAATGCTTGTATTCTAGTTAAAAAAGTTAAAGAAAAACTGAAAATTTGATTTTACATATTAATTAATAAATATATTTCTTTTTGTGACTGAGGTGTTTATTTTTCTTACTATTTCGATAAAACTTAAAATAAATAAAAGATATAAAATAAAACTTCGATGCATAAATTTTTGAAATCTTCGATAACTGGACAATGATTTAAAAATATAAAAGAAATAAACTTTTTTTTTTTTAATAAAAAAAAAATTCACACAGATTGTCGGTAGAAAAGTAGAACGCCCCTGCTACGGAACCCTTCACGGGCGAGTCCGACTCGCAGTTGGCCACTTTTTAGGGTTCCGTAGCCGAATGGTGAAACACAAAAGCCTTTTAGATTTATTTATTTATTTATTTATTTAGGGACAAATAACAGTTACATAATAAAAACATATTAACTAAAATTCGTATAACTAATTAAACAATTATGCAACCCACACCATTGTCCACAGGTTAACAAAAGAAATGAAAGTTACAATGACACATTATAGCTAAAAACGAAATAGTTAAAATAACATTAAGATTTGTCATGGCTCTCCGTCTGTCCGTCCGTTTGTCACAGCCACTTTATGCCGAAACTACTAGAACTACAGAGTTGAAACTTGTTGAGTAGACGTATTCTGTAAACTCGTACAGAAATGAAGGAATATTGGATCGAATTGTGACATGAAAAAATGCAAATACAATGGCTGACCCCAGGTCAAACGCCGTAATAGTGTCCTTACCAATAAAAAAGTAGTGGTAACTATTTCGTTCTGCGATGCTAGAAAATATATTCCGAAATGGCTTAGGCATTATGTCATCCATGCCATGCGAAAGATGGCATTGTTCTTATGAAAATTCACATAATCTAGGAAAAATGATTGAAGACCTAAACCAAAGCGAAAAAATTGATTTACTCATGAACATAAACAAACCAAACTATTATCCAATAGCGAAAACCTAGAGATCAAAATTAATAACCATTCTCTTGAGTATGTGGAAGAATATGTTCATCTAGGGCAGATCATTTCATAGAAAGACCAATCCACTAAAGAAATAAAAAAATATTGGACTCTAAAGGAGGTAATGAAATCCACTGAAATAAGCAGAGAACTGAAAAGGAACGGAAAAGTTTTTGATACATGTGTATATCTCCCCTGCCTCACCTATGGCTGCATTATAGAGACAGTCTAGTGTACTACCAGAGAGCAATGGAAAGGAGCACGATTGGCTTCAAGAGGCAAGACAGACAAAAGAGAGTCGCAGATATGCTAGAAAGTGGAGAAATATCGTAACTAATCGGTATTCACGAGATTGTAAAAGAAACAGAGGAAGACCAGGGAAGAGATGGGCGGATGTGTTAAGACAAACCACCGGGCCCAACTAGAGGAGGGTTGCCAAAGATAGACAGCAGTGGCAGATGTTAAAAGAGACCTATGCCAATAGGCGCACTGAACTTAGACATACTATAAACTTAAAAGTTAGCGAAACAGGAAAGTTCAGGAAGAAAAGCCTGATTGATTGATTGAACCGATTAGTAGTCTATTCGTAGTGTTTTTTACTATAGCGTTCTCAGGTCTGATTTGGGAATAACAGCAGATGTTTACTGAGCCGAAATTCGAACAATTATGGTGAAACTAGCATTGAAAAAGCCCCAACTCTTGCATTGATTTTCGCATGACATCGCACACTGCACGAGAAACCGTTGTAACTCTGCAGGAGCTGCGGTTAAACCATACGTCATCTTTCGTACTCGCCAGACCTTGCTCCAACGGACGTCTTTTTTTGTGATTTTCAACAAAGTAATATATTAAATAATATAATAATATATTAATATTTCAACAAAGTAATATATTAATTAGTAATATAATAAATTTGTTCCCAAGAGAAGGTACTACATGCTTTCACACAATTTTTCAAATCTAGATCCTGAGAGTTCTATCGCAAAGGCATAAAATATAACCTTCCGATTAGATGGCAACAATTTATAGATAATGAGTGTATACTTGAGATATTTTGATTCAATAAGTATGTCACATTTTTAAAAAAAAAACGAGTTTTAATGTTGCAATTCAAATCAGCTAAGTATTTCATACATTAACCCCTAGCGTTTGCTTATATAAATTTGTCAATTATGCAAACGCTATAACAACAAAGTTATTTATCGCTAGATAAATAACTTTTATAGCGTTTGCATCTGTACTCGCCACTACAGAACTCTTTAAGGGCGAGTACGACTCGCAATTGGCCATTTTTTTTTTTGCGAATATGATTCACTTTTCAGATTCTTCTCGTTTACACTACTGTTGCGCTACATGGTATATTATTTCATGTTAAATTTTTTGACTCATACAGCAAGCGTTAACGAAACCTGAATAGGAGATTATCGCTTCTACCACTTTTTATTACTTTTTTCGTATGAAAAAATCATCGAATGACATCTCCCGTTCTGCGTTATTCGCCATCCGCAAGCCCGTGCCTATGACTCGTGATCCCCGACGCCCGGGTCGACTCCCGCGTCGGCTGGGGCGTGAAGAAGAGAGTCATCTCTCCCTCACGCGTTCTGCCTCCTCCTTCGCTAGCATGACTGCTTCGCAGAAGGAAGTGACTGCATCCCATTGCCCCTCGCCCCGCACAATGGTCTGAACCAGCGCCGGGCGTGAGAGGTCTCCACGAGAACACGGTGGTGCTCTGCCCAAGCTGGGCACACCTCCTCCGTATGCTCCACCGTGAATCGCTTCTACCACTGGGGAGACCACTGGGGGCCAGGCCCCCCCTGGAAAAAACTCTAGATACGCCAATGCCTAACTGTATGTAGGGAATCTCCGGAACTGGTGATTCTAAAAATGTTTTCATTGGAAGAAAGGTGCATTATAGGTGCAATAATATATCAACGTGTATTGTACATCCATAATTGGAAATTAGATTAATTAAATGTGGCCATATTGGTAATGAATAGTGAAGATTAAATACAAGTAAAATAACAGAGACATACTAAATATGAGTTTATATTTGTAGGTACAAAACGATTTTACTTATGCGTAATGATAAAGAATGACCAAAATTAGCGTTGAGGCTATGAGGTCCTACGAGTAATAAAGTGACCAAAACTAGCGCTGAGGCTATGAGGTCCTACGTGTAATTAACTGACCAATATTAGCGCTGAGGCTATGAGGTCCTATGTGTGATTATCTGACCAATATTAGCGCTGAGGCTATGAGGTCTTATGTGTGATTAACTGACCAATATTAGCGCTGAGGCTATGAGGTCCTATGTGTGATTAACTGACCAATATTAGCGCTGAGGCTATGAGTTCCTATGTGTGATAAACTGACCAATATTAGCGCTGAGGCTATGAGGTCCCACGTGTAATAAATTTACCAATATTAGCGCTGAGGCTATGATGTCAAATGTAAGAATGAATATAAAGACACTTTGTTTGCAGATTATGTGAGGCTGGCGCAGGGACGCGCCAGTGTTCAGAATGGCCGTGTCGGCGCAACTTGTCAAATTACTCAACGTTAAACAGCGCGCCCCACTTCCAGCACCTTTCACTTCCACGTGGCTTATAGGGTGCACACGCAAGTGGGGGGCATTCGATCGTTGGCTCTCAAGCCGAGCGGACCTCTGATTGTATTTCGTCTTTTATTTGAGTTATATTATTGAGCAGTGATTTGTGAAGTGCTTAAATAATTGTATTTAAATCATGTGTAAATAAAATGTAAGAGTCATCACGATGGTTTCATTCCGGAATACGCCTTTCATCTTACAGGCTTGTGTAACTTAGTTTAGCCCAATTATTAAATAATCTTTATAACGTCTGGCAGAAGTAATGGCCCACGGAAATGGTCTTTTTTTATCAAGTGAGATGATGTGGTCGAAGATGGAGCACGCTTGCCTAGAAGTAACCTATTCACTCTTGATTTAAAGACTCCTTAGTTATAACGATCAGGAAACACAGACTCCGGCAGGGAATTCCACTCCTTAGCAGTACGCAAAAGGAAAGTATTCCCAAAACGTTTCGTGCGTATGGGTGGGATGTCCACCATGTAACGATGGCGCATCGCCGTTTGTCTTGTAGTCCGATGATGGAACGGGCTTGGCGGAATTAGATTGTGTAATTCCATCGCACACTCCCCGAAATGTAACCAATAGAAAACCGATAGACTTGCAACTCGTGTTGTCGTCGGTGTTCAAGGCTCTGGAGCTTTGATTCGACCAGTGAATAGTTGCCCATGAGTCTCTTGGTCTGTTTCTCGATAGACTCAAGCGCGTCCAGTTCATATTTCCCAGATCCATCCCAAAGATGAGAGCAGTACTCCATACACGACCGAACCTGGGCTTGATAGAGATTGAGCATCTGTTCCGGTGTGAAGGACTTTGCAAGGATTCCCAACTTTTTTGCTGCTAGCTGAGCCTTAGCCTCCATAAACGGACCAAAATTGAGGGTGAAAGTTAGTGTTACCCCAAGAAGCTCAATAATAAATATCAATTTTTGATAATATTCTTAAAAACATATTTAAATATGAGCATTTCTACTTTAACGTAGGTGAGTAAGGCTTTTATACACCTTTAGTTCGCGCTACCTGTGAAAGGGCGAGCTAGTAAGTTCGCATACTGTCTTAACTACATAGTAGACTAGAAATCCTCAAAATTTCAGCTTTGCTAAAATGACGTAGATCTGGCGGCTCTGGGATCTTACTCTAATAGTTTGTTTTCAGTAGAATGACATGAGATATGAGCCAAACAAGCAATTATAACATGGCATCTGTGATAGTTGATCCCAGCTGGTTTTAACACTTAATAACTACTCAATACTGCTTATCCTAATCACAGGCTTTTAACTAGCCTAGCTAGGAAATCAGTATGACACTCTTGTATTATATGTAGTGCAAAAAGTGATAATTATATAAATGTGGCTCTATAATGTAAATTAGACATAAGTTAAGTGTATTTCCTCTTTGTACTACAACTCCTGTAAATGAATAAAGTTTTTATTATTATAATACTAAAAACACTAAATACCTAAGTACTTAACTAGTAACTATTTACTTATAAGTAGACAGTTGCGTTCAAATAATTATATATAACCAATAGTACATACGTCCAGAATACTGTAATTCTTATATAGTCAAGGTGACTCAAGACTTACACGATATTTTTTATGAATGTCTTGCAAATGATATAACACGGTTTTGGCTGGAGTGCCTCAATGGATTTGCGATGCCAAACTGGAATTTTAACAAGCCTGTAAACTATTCAATATGTTTAGATTTAAAATGCATGATGTTGCGGAAAAAACACGTCGCCCTCCATTTTAATATGTATGATTATGTGACGCAATAACAGGTCAGAACCTCAAGGTGACGGCCAGCCAGGCTGCCTCGGCGTGCTGTGGCCGCGACGCCTGCTATAAATATAAATAGAATTTGCTACTCAAAAAAGGCAATAACTTAAGACGTATTTTAGTATTTTCAGGCCCGCTATAGGAACCTCACATGAGTACAGACCTAATACTTATTTCGGAACTAAATCTGTTTTCAAGTTTTCAACCGATTTGGATTTGGCCTAATTTGAAGCAGTGTTACGGTTTACACTACAAAAGAGTTACCCACTTTATAAAAGTTTTTATGGTGGTTTTTACAGCCAGAAACGTAGATGATGACAATCAGTGGTTGTGTTTTCAAGTAAACCTAATGCATACTTAAATTATTCATTCGATAGTGTTTGTTACATTGTTCTTTGACGTCAAAACGGAACAATGGATCACAGTGATTTTTGGTTTGCATATAGGGTAAATACGCTAAATGTCGGCCCCCTAACGGATTTTCTGACTGGGGATTGCTCTGGCGCCATCAGTTTGCAACGAAGGATAGCTGCTGATGCAGTTTTGGATAGTTTCATATATCTATTTCATGTTTATAGGCATAAGGTTGACATTTCTACTAAAAGAAAAAAGTATTAAGGTTTAGATGAGTCGAGAACGAAAAAACCCTAAAGTCGGCCATTCACGGCTAGGGCTGCCACTCGTACTTTATAATAAAGTATTGTACGTTATTTCAGCTAATTGTACTCTATACTTTATGAGATCAATAAAGTACACGAAAATACTTTATTTCGCATGATTTGATTTCTTTGGAATTTTGAAAACTTTAGTCGTAATAAACAAAGCGTCTCTGAATTTGATAAAAAATTTAACTACTTATTTATTTTAATTTAAATATAGACTGTAAAGATGCTGTGCAATTGTTTAGTAGAGATACTAATTTGATACAAACTGCAAAAAGTAATAAGAAATATGTTTTTAAACATAACTAGGTGCCCACCTCGGCTTCGCTCGGGTGCAATTTTTCTTCCGGTATCATATAGTTTTCTCTTGAAACCCTATCCAGACAATTATTATGAACACAACAAAAAATAATTAGTCAAATAAATGCAGCTGTTCTGAACTAATGCGCTTACGTACATATAGGTACATTGTTCCTTCAACTAGGCTCAAGAAAATTGGTGGCTCATTTAGATGTCAGTGTATACGCTTTTACAATAAACTTCCCAGTCATGTGCAAGAAATAAGCCTCATTAAATCATTTGTGAAGCAGAAACTTTGCCAGAAAGCTTTTTACTCTGTTAAAGACTATCTTGCGGACAAAAATGCTTGAGATTGAGCTGCTCCAATTACATCTGTTTTGTTTGATTTTTTACTCATTTCTTTTTTATAATGATTATTTCATATACATTTTGACATGACAATATGATTCACTTTTTCAATTAATAGGATATACTTTTGTTTTACTTTACCATTTTTAATTTTGTTTGTACAAGATTACAATATCATTTTCTTTTCAAGTAATATATTTTATTTTTGTAAAAGCAAAAGCTATGTTGTGAATGTGATAGCATTGTGGGATAACCAGCACCTCGTCGACTATTAGCCTTTTAGCTCTGCGCTCGATCGAGTCCAATGCAGCAAGTTGGTACTTTGCAGAACCATTGTGCTACGCGATATTTGACAAATGCTTGGACTGTTTGGACGGGTCTGCTCAAATCTGTGTGATTCAGTTCTCTAAAGGGCGCCAAAGACATAAACCTACATGGCTCTCATATGATTTAATCACTACAGATTGTATGGACTTTAAAAGAGACGTTGACCTCTGAGTTTGCTTCAGTGTTTCTTCGCAGAGTTCTTCGCAGTTAGGAAACACTGGACTCATCTAGTTTACATTTACGAAAAAAAAAAGACGTGTGAAAGTGTTATTTATAAGCTATTTGCAAAATAAACATCAATATTTCATTCGGCAATTAATGTTTAGTAAGCATCCCGCCCTGGCTTCGCACGGGTTCTTTACAGAAAATATAAAATAGCTTATGTTACTCCGAGGAGATGTAGCTTTCGGTAAAATTGTTTGAGTAGTTTTTGAGTTAAATCGTAACAAACAAAAAATCAATCATCTTTCCTCGTTATCAGTACATAATATTAATTTAGTTGATAAGGATTAATACCGTATTTGTGTAAATACCTTTTAAATTACCGCTTAAATTGCCCCTAATTGCCAATATTTTAAAGTATTAAAATGGACATAGGTAGGATGTTATCTTTAACATACAGACATATGCCATTGCGGACTTTTCTGTAGGCATATATAAGATACACAATTCCACTACACATATACTACATAAACTTTCGGACTGCCTCGGCTCGGAAGCGAGGCGCCCGGTCAAATCACGGCGACACGAAATTAATTTCGTTGCGCATAATTTTTATTTTGCTATATCTCCTAAGGTATTCATTTAATTTGGATGGAGTAAAGGGAAAACATAATTTTCATGAAATGTTCAAGCCAACTAACGTATTTAAAATGATAAGGATTAATACAGTATTTGTGTAAATAGCTTTCCAATCACCGCTTTATAATTGCCCATTTTTTTAAGTATTAAAATGGACATATACGAGGCATGCCTTTTAGGCCGTGCGCGCACTGCGGCGAGAAAAACGCACCTTTTGTCTGACAATGTTGCCATACATACAGATTTCTTCATATTTATACATATTTTCGATGTGTGATTCAGATTAGCACTCGATACAGATTTTTATACAAATTTCACACTGTATTGATAAAATTAACTGTGACAATTAAAGACAGAACTTGGCAAAATAAATTACCTAGATACCGCATTTATTACGGTACAACAAACCAACTTACTAAGTTTTCGTCAGATACCTATATACGTTCTTATCCAAAAAGTTTTTCTCAGGGAAAAACTGGCCTTATCTAGTTTACATTTACGAAAAATACCTATATACTAGCGGCCTGGTGACAGAACACACAAAGACAGAACTTGGCAAAATAAATTGTATGATTCTGTTCTTTATAGTTATTTTTAATTTTTTCATAAACAACGTTCAAACACTCTAATTAAGTATAGAGATAATTCCATATTTTGTGATGATGCCGCCAAAAAAACAATTTTCAAGCGCTTACATTGCAAGTACTACGTCAATGGATACCTATGTTAAAATAATTTAGGTACTACGAAAATTATGCACTTATATTATGCATTTGGATTATGTCATTTTGCTTGTCTTGTTAGAATTAACAGTATAACAGTTGTCGTTACAACAATAAATTAATTTTATTTTTAGGCTGACGCGATAGACACATAATAGTACATTATGGTACAAGTGTGTAATGTTGGTGATTACCGCTGAGGCGCCATTGAGACCCGAGCCGTCAGGTGAGGGTCTTAAGAGAGCCGAGGACGGTAATCATCAATACACACGTGTATCATACGACGTTTTTCAACACACTTGCGAGGAAAAAACAAATATGTATTGCATAAATCGTTTAATTATTAAAACAATTGGTGAATGTACAATTTTCAAAACGATATTGGATTGTTTTTGATGGCAATTTCACAGTTTGTGTTACATTGGTACTTGCCACTTCTTTAGTACCTTCATTTACTTCTTGTGTAAATGTCGGCGACAAAGGTAAATCATACAAATTACTGGAAGGAGAGGGCACCAAATAACTCACGCTAGTAGATGGACATGGTTGTGGTTCGGGGCAAAACTTTTTTGCCTTTGGCTCCAAATTAATGGCTTGCGTTATTTTGTCATTGATTTTTGCTTTGTTATGAATTGAGTCTTCTATGTACGATTCAGCGATTGCGTCAGAACGCCATCCACCATGTCGCTTCAAAGTTAGTATATCAGCCCCCGAATCAGCCAACATTGTAGCCGACGTTCTTCTAAAACTGTGTCCAGTGTAAAAATCGGCCTCAGGCAAACCTAAATACTTCGCTATTTCTCTTGGCATATTACCAAATTTGTTAATACCGATTGTTTGTGCAGTACATTTTCCTTTCTGAAAGTTTTGGAAAAAGCGGTCATTCTTTGTTTTTGTTGAACGGAGATCTTGGTATTTTTTCACTATTTCACGAAACGTTCCTTGGATTGTAAAAGATCGTGGAATCTTGGTTTTAGTCTGGGTAATTTTGACAAGAAGCATATCTCCGTGGATTTCTACATCTTTTGTTGTAATATTGTACAGCTCTTGTCGTCTACAAGCACCAGTAACACCGAATATTAAGGCAACCTGCAAAGAAATCAATTAATTAGTTCTAAGAAATTATGCTAAAGTTACACACTTGTATATTGTAGATTCGTTTCGATTAAAAATATGAAACGTACCTTTGTTGCTAGATACTGACTATCCGGAGCCTCATTCAAAAACTTTTCAACGTCGGCTGGTGACAAAACTTTAGATTTCCGACCAATATATCCATCCGAGCGTCTCTTCAAAAATGCCATCAGGTTACAGTACGTTTTGATATCAACACCATGTTTGCGCTTAACCATGCTTCTTAACATGGAATAGATGCACCACAGGGAGCTAGGTTTGTATGTATTGGCGAGTTCAGAGAAATACGCCAAAAACACATTTTCAGAAAATGACTGGGTTTTTTTGTTGCTCTTCCATTGCAGGAAACTATCGTAAGCAGCTAAATACTTTTCTCTAGATTTTGCAGGTATTAGGCTTTCGTTTGCATTTTGTGCTGCATTTAGTATTTCTGGCGGGGTTAAATCAATCAATTGTTCATCTTCTGTACTAAAACCTGACATTTTTATAATTATTTACCACACAGCAACAAATGCGATACAAACAAAATATGAAAATTAGGGGAAAATTGGGAAATGGCGCGCAATTTTTTTTTTTTTTGCACGCGCCAAATGTAAGTTGATTGATTACAGCCATACAGCCTACTTCAAAATGATAATTTTTGTGATAAAATGCAAATATTTTATAAGAAATTATTGTGAATTATAAATAATTTGATAATAATAAATGTTTTTTCGTCTTAATTAGGGACACATTTATTTATTTCAAAAATGTAAATAGATTTTCGGTGGCATAAAACCTCTTTGTTGTTACAAAAAAAAAAAAAAAACTGTATTACCCGGTTAAATTGAAAATGCTCTGTTTACTCGCATATAATTTGCAGTTAGGTACTAACTTAACTTTGTAGGGATCATTCTATTATGCACTAGTGTGTAATATTATTATGCACGTGTATGTTATAGTTCGGTTTATGGCCCTAAGAACGATATAATAAGGCTCACTTTACGAGCAAGTGTGTTGAAAAAACAGTAATTTGTTCCTACAAATTACTGTTTTATGTGTCCAACTTCGCTTTTGGAGTATGTACTAAATATTCGACATGTCATTGTTCATAAGAACCATTACATACATGTTTCTTACTGGCGGCACTACACAACAAGTGAACCACAAGCATTGACTGTAATTGATGATCATTAGTATCTTTACAAGCACACTTAAAATATGTATAAATACAAAGAAATCTGTATGTATGGCAACATGATCAGACAAAACGTGCGTTTTTTTCACCGCAGTGTGCGGTACTACATACATTCCTATGCGATACAAAATATTTGCGGTAGATTGACCGCAATTTTGCAGCGAGGGGCCACCGGTGACTCTATTATACCGCACGCGTTTATTCCACCGCAGTGCGCGCACTTCTATGACACTCCATTGCTCCATACTTCACAGATTTTGCGGTTCCAAAACGCAAGGCAGTGCGCGCACGGCCTTAAGTTCTGTCGTTTCCATATTTCTCGGCAATTTTGAATTTGGATTTTCTATATTCGAATGTGTTTAAATTTTGGAACACAAAACAGTTGAAAATATTAGGATTAATGCTATTGTTTAGTCACAGCGTCGATTGGAATCTGTCAGGTTACGTACGAAAATGAATCTTTCTAAGAAAAATGCTCGTGCAATAATTTTCTAAAACTTTAGAAGAGGCTTGACACGGCTTCAGTGTTTTGAAGAGCTAACATCTGTGTTCATTAATGAATAGGTAATTCTATTCTAATAAGATAATTAATTACTCAATTTTATTTGACAAACTTAGTATTAGGGCAATTATTTGAAATCTCAACACCTGTTGTAAAATTTATTTGATCAATTTTATTTTATCTAGTTTTAATAAAAATTCGTATTTCATTAATAACTTTTCTTGTCACTTTTTTGTTATTATTTATTTTTTTCCTTTGGCGGGCAGTTTGATACTAGGCAACTAACGCGCTTTTTGGTGGCGAGTTTCAAATTACAATTTAAAGGTTTTTTTATTTTATTTTTAGCACGTAGCACGATATTAAACGTTACAATTTTTGTTTTATTTATGTATTTAATACACTACACATTAATTAATATTAGTTTATTTACCCTCGTCCGTGTGTCACTGCGGGGTGCCAACTGAAAACCAGCGCTGGGTGTCTTTCGCCCAGCAAATGCTGAGTTGGTAACCCTTTCGGTGTAGACATGCTCAGCGAAATTCTTAATGTAATTTTTTTTTATTTTTATGTTTGTAATTTTCTGTTGTTGTGTGTGTTTATAACCGAATAAATGGTTTTCAATTTCAATTTCAACAGCAATGAGTGACGAACGCTGGTATTTAGAATTCCAGCGTGGACATACTAATGTTAGTGACAAATCTCGCGAAGGACGCCCAAAATCCGCCTTCACTGAAGATAACATCATTGCTGTGAGACAACTAATTCTCGAAGATCGTCATGTGACGTATCGAGAGATAGAGGCTCTATTAGGCATCTCAGGGACAACCATTCAGAAGATGAGAAGATCTTGCATGAAGCGCTTGGTGTGAGAAAGCTAGTTTGCCGTTGGATACCGCATCTGCTTTCCGACGATCACAAGGCGGCCCGCGTCAGATGGTGTAAGAAAACTCTGCAAAGGTTCAACCGAGGAGAGTCAAATCACGTCTATGACATCATCAGTGGTGACGAATCTTGGATCTAAGCCTACGATTCTGATTCCAAACAACAATCTACAATCTGGGTCTTTCAAGACGACCCAAAGCCGACTAAAGTTGGTCGTTCTCGAAGCGCTTCAAAGAAGATGGTGACCACGTTCGTTGGAAACACCGGCCATGTTGCGACTATTGCCCTTGAAGATCGTAGAACGGTTAACGCAGAGTGGTATACCACAAGTCATCGCCGAACTTCGAAATTCTAACTCAAAGCGACGCATCATCCTGCACCACGACAACGCAAGCTCACAGCGCTCGTCAAACGATTGAGTATTTGAAGCAGGAAAAAGTAGAAATTCTTGACCATCCTCCATACAGTCCTGACCTATATAAGCCCTAACGATTTCTTTATATTTTCTAAAATTAAGAAAAGTTTTCGTGGTCTAAGATTCCAGTCCGGTGAAGAAGCAGTCGACGCTTTAAAGTCAGCCATTTGGAACACTTTAGCATGGAATAAATGTTATAATAACTGGTTTGAGCGAATGGAAAAGTGTATTAAGCTACGTGGTGAATACTTTGAAAAACAATAAAAAGTACTATAAGGTTTTAGATGTGTTTTTTTCTTCAAACGACAAAACTTAAAAGGCATGCCTTGTAGTTAGGGCATGAATCTCGGAATATCGCAATATCGGAATCTCGGAACGAAAGTTCCGAGATTACAATTCCGATACTGGGTGACCCAATATCGAAATCGGACAATTTTTTATATCCGGCAAAATTATGCTTGACGCTTTGTTGTTCTTGAGAATATATTATCAAGAAAAACGAGATTTTAACATATAAACTACATAGTCCTTTATTTCTGTTGATTTCGCTTGCACATTTTAAATTATTTAAGTATAAGTAATTTAAACTACTGAACTCAGAATAAACAAAACTTTGTTAAAAAAAATGTAATAAATATAGGATAATAATGAGAAATATGATTTAAACAAATATGTATTTCCAATAATTGTTATTCCTACTTGTTGATTTTCCTAAATTCTAAGAAGCTTTGTTGATTCTGAGTTTGATAGTTTAATTAGTAATAAGTATAGGATAATTATGAGAAATATGTTGGCTGTGGGTGAATGGGAGTCGGGCCTTCGTAATTCTTGTAGCATTACCTTCACTTAATATAGGTACTATGTTAAGTGATAA
The DNA here is from genome assembly GCA_943138885.2 of Tholera decimalis. Lineage (NCBI taxonomy): Eukaryota > Metazoa > Arthropoda > Insecta > Lepidoptera > Noctuidae > Tholera > Tholera decimalis. The sequence continues at coordinate 23,092,169 of OW964556.2, forward strand.
CACGTTCCGGATCGCTACATGACTAAGTACGTCTGGGTACTCCCAGCGGTGCTCCACATCGCTGTCAATGCGGTGCGGCAGTCGACCGCCTCGGACATCATGGCCTTTCCTGCAGCAGAAGCTTTGGTTGGATAGCACGGCATGCCAGCATAAATGACATAATCCGTCGGGCTCTTGTCACCGCTGGAGTACCATCTGTTTTAGAACCCAACGGCTTGGCACGGGACGTTAGGAAGAGACCAGACGGGATGACTATAATGCCTTGGAAGTTGGGTAGGCCTTTGGTGTGGGATGCTACTTGTGTTGACACCCTTGCGCCATCTCATTTTCTCAGTACGGCGGGCTATGCTGGGGCGGCAGCTGCAGGTGCAGAAAATCTCAAACGGCGCAAATACAATAAATAACCTAATTGGGTGCTATATGTTTGAGTCGTTTGGGGTTGAAACGTTAGGACCATGGGGTCCGAGTGTGCATCGACTCTTTCGTGACATCGGCAAACGATTAGTCGACTCCACAGGTGACCAGAGGGCTGGCCTTTTCTTTGGACAGAGAATCAGCATTGCCATTCAACGTGGCAATGCGGCCAGTGTTCTGGGCACTTTTCCCATTGATAGCGATGTTGACGAATTTTTCGATGCCCTATAATTTATTTTTATTTACGCCTGTATATACTTTATTAAACGATTGTTGACAACGAAAAAAAAAATTCCTAAAAATTGTTGTTCCAAATTGTAGATTGTCCTTGCAAATTTTATATATTTTTTTAAATTATAAGTTGTTTTATTGATAACTAGCTTTTGCCCGCGACTTCGTCCGCGTGGAATAGTTACTTTGGGCTAACGTTAAATTTAACCCCGATTTTGAAGCATTCATTGGCGCTCCGCTCCTATTGGCCTTAACGTAATGATACAATATAGCTGTGCCCGCGACTCCGTCAGCGTAAGTTAATGTATTGGTAATATTGTTTAGATCACGTTCACATGAGGCTTAAGTACCTAGAGAAAGCTTCGACCGCGAGACGCGTCGAGCGCGGCGACCGATTCTCAAAAATAATCCTTATAGCATGATTCAGTATTCACGCGCGATGGCTTATTATTATACGCGTATTTCATGTATAACTTTGGTGTTTCTATACCGATTTATATGATTCTTTTTACGGTTTCGTAGCCGAATGGCAAAAAACGGAATCTTTATAGTTTCGACATGTCTGTCTGTCTGTCCGTCCGTCCGTCTGTCACAGCAATTTTATTCCGAAACTATTAGGACTATACATGTGAAACTTGATAGGTAGATGTATTCTGTGAACCGCTTTCCGATTTTGAGAAAAAAATTAAAAAATATTTAAAATAAAGGGGGGCTCCCCATACATGGAACTAAACCTGAAAATATTTTTTTTCATGAAATCGATGCATGTGTGGGATCTATAGACAGTTCTTTAAAAATGACATCGGGGTTTCTAAAACCACTTTTCCATAAAGTCAATCGTTTAAAAGATATAAGCTTCCAAAGTGGTAAAATGTGTGTGTGGCGGACACAACCTCTAACTTCTATAATAATGGAGTGAAAAATCTAAAAAAAATATATGTCTGTAGATCTTAATATAAACTTTCAACCAAAATTAGTTTGAACGGAATCAGTTCAGCAGTTTTTGAGATACAGCATATTTTCTAAAACCGCAAATATAACTTTGTAATTCATACAAACACTATGAAAAACAAATTTATTCGGCGCAGTTGTAAAAAATGTAAAAAAGCCAGTATTAAGAAATTTGTAAGGTTTTTTTTTTCAAAACAAATTTATTTGGCGCAGTTGTAAAAATGTAAATAAGCTAGTTTTAAGAAATTTGTAAGGTTTTTTTTTTCGTCAAATAAATTTGCATATTATATTATAGTTACTACGGAACCCTTCATGGGCGAGTCTGACTCGCACTTGGCCAATTTTTTTATGGAATAGTTAATAATGTTAACTTTTTCAATTAGGGGTGACTGAGAGTGTTATAAACGTAAGAGTAGACAAATATTATAATCAGAAAGCTTCGAACTGCTAAGCTATCGGGAGTTACACGTGTTATTGTGAGTCAACCATAAAAGTTAGACATATGCTGTCGTGGGATATTTTTTATATAATTTTAAGGAGAACATTTCCGTCATGAAATGATTTCTGTAGCTTTAACCATTAAGGTTGCACACGCGACGGAAGCTTAAAAAATGGAGTAACTTCTCCCGTTTTCCCAACATTTCCCTTCACTGCTCTGCTCCTATTGATTGTAGCGTGATGAAAAGTATACTATAACCCGCTCAGGAGTATGAAAAATAATTGTACCAAGTTTAGTTAAAATCCGTCGAGTAGTTTTTGTTTCTATAACGGTTATACAGACAGACAAAAATTTAACTGATTGCATTTTTGACATGAGTATCGATCCTTAATCACCCCCTGATAGTTATTTTGGAAATATATTTCATGTACAGAATTGACCTCTCTACAGATTTATTATAAGTATAGATGAGTCAGGTAGTTGAATTAGTAATAAATACTTATTACTAATTAAAAAATAATGAAAATATGTGATTTAATACAAAGAACATACTTAAAAAACAACCAATGTTTTAACCAAATTAAAGAATAGGCACGGTTTAAAAATGTTTTTTATTGTACGCAATTCAACCTTGAATTTGTGCAATTTATAAATAAAATTTGCAATTTCTAACGAAATAACGAAATTCCGGTATTAATAGCGGAATTCCGATATTGAGATCTAATATCGGAAATCAGTACCGTAAAACGGGGTGAATAGATAGGTATTCGAACTTTGGTAACGATTTTCGTAATGTTGCAGAATTGATATCCATCTTTTAAAGCATGTATTTATTGAGTCTTAGGCCAAATTATTGAAATATATTTGTTTGTTTTCGGATATGTTTGTAGTTAATAAAAAAAGACACAAAATATACGTGATTTCTAATTACCAGCAATCAGGGGACAATAAACACACCTGAGGGGTGATTAGAAAAATTTCGTAGGGCTGCCTCATTGTAGTTTCCCTAAATATTTTTTTAGGATAAAGGAAAGCAAACTCGAGTCTTTAATTATTAGTTTAAAGTAAAATTATAATTTCAAATAGAAATCATCAATGATAAAAATTAATAAAACTGTTATAAATTTAGAGAGTATCATGAAAACAAAACTAAAAAAATGCACTTGACTTTAAAATAATTTTCTTTATAATAAATCAGTCAAGAATTATAAACAATATCATTCAAAATCAACAATTAAGAAATAAATAAAATAATCAAGAAAATTAAAAACGCTTTAAGTAACTAAAAGTGAAATTTGAACTATAGATAACCAATACAAACTTTGTGGCAGCCCTGATATAATCATGGCTAATCACCCCTCTTTCGTAACTAATCACCCCTTTGCTGTGTCTATTAACCATATTCGCGTGCCTATTAACCCTTCAGGCGTGTCTATTCACCCCTTTCGTGTATCTAATCACCTCGAAAAATTAAAGAAAACACGGCTTACGAAATAAAAACAATTTTATATAATAATGCATATTCTTACCTTAATAATTATAGCACAATATATTTATAACTGCACTGACCGTAATTTGAAGATAGCTTTAAACTATTATGACCAAAATTCACCGAAATACGGAGGTTCAAACTCACTTGTACAATAACGTCTTGTTTTGTTGTCAACTTTGAGATTGAGTTCAAAGAGTATGTAATACACTATGTTTTAATTGAGTTTTTGACATTTTTAGCGATGCTGCCACAAATAAAAAGTGGCCAGACTAAAACAAATTATACCAAGAAATGATTAAAGTTGCGGGTTTTTTATTGGGGATACCGAGTTTGCCATAAAAAACGTTGGAAATTATTCCAAGATTTTTTTTCTATTCCCCCCGTTAGTTCGATTCACCCCGTTTTACGGTATCGGAATTGAAAACTTTCCGATATTACATGCCCTACTTGTAGTATGTTATCCATAAGAGATAAACACATGCCATCGCGGATTTTTTTGTAGACCTTTTTAAGGTGTACAGTACTGTATAATCCCCCCATTTTACGATACTAAAATCCCAGGTCCAATAAAACAGATTACTTACTTATTTATTACTTACACATTTCACTGTGGAAAAAAGAATGAGCACATTCTTTTTTCCACAGTGAAATGTGTAAGTGGTGTGAATGGGGGAAAAATTGGCCAAGTGCGAGCCGGACTCGCCCATGAAGGGTTCCGTAGTAACTATAATAAATATAACATACTTAATATATTTATTTGAAAAAAAAACCTTACAAATTTCTTAAAACTAGCTTATTTACAAATTTTGCAACTACGCCAAATAACTTTGTTTTTCATAGTATTTGTATGAATTACAAAGTTATATTTGCGGTTTTCGAAAATATACTGTATCTCAAAAACTGCTGACTCGATCTCGTTCAAACCAATTTTGGTTGAAAGTTTACATATATAATCTACAACATATGGCTTTTTTTTAGATTTTTCACTTCATTATTATAGAAGTTAGAGCGGGGGGACACATTTTACCACTTTGGAAGCGTATATCTTTTAAACGATTAACTTTATGAAAAAGTCATTTTAGAAACCATAATATCATTTTTAAAGACCTGTCTATAGATACCACACACGTATAGGTTTCATGAAAAAAAATATTTTCAGTTTCAGTTCCATGTATGGGGAGCCCCCTTTATTTTAAATATTTTTTAAATTTTTAATCTTAAAATCGGAAAGCGGTTTACAGAATACCAAGTTTTACATGTATAGTCCTAATAGTTCCGGAATAAAATGGCTGTGACATACGGACGGACGGACAGACAGACAGACAGACAGACGGACAGACAGACATGTCGAAACTATAAGGGTTCCGTTTTTTGCCATTCGGCTACGGAACCCTAAAAAACTGCTAGTAGAGCAACTACCAGTCAGTTAACAAGTAAACAAAAACTAAATTAAACTTAGAACAATTTCCTTTGTTGGACACAACCTTTAGTGGACTGGACCAGCTCATTCAGCTTGTTTCTAGAAGTTCACTAACTGAATGTGACTGTGACTAAACTGAATGTGTGTAGAAAAACCATTTGCAGGCCTGCATTTTTCATCTTTTATGGATCACTTTTAGCCTCTCAAAGAATAAATAAGACAATACCCAAATATTTTAGATGTTTTATTCTTACAAAATAAAGTACAGCATTAGTTTATATGATGCCGATTTTGTTGGCAACATCTAATGCGTCATAGTCCCGGGCGAGCCTTACGTACGCCTTCTTCTTGCCATCGGGCCTGCAGAAAATTAATAAGTGATAAGTATTTAAGAAATATATATCAATTATATTCAAGTTAAAGAGAATTTAATCAGAAATGTGTTATTTTGATATCATTCTCAATCAATGAGATTCCCACAAAAATATCATCATAAAATTTTAAAAGTAGATTTTAGGTAACTTAATTCACAAGTGAATCCTTACCTGATAAGGGTGTTAACTTTCGCAACATTGATATCATACAGCTTCTTGACGGCAGCCTTAATGTGGTGCTTGTTGGAACTTGTGTGAACAATGAATACCAAAGTATTGTTGTCTTCAATCTTCTTCATGGCGGCTTCAGATGTCAGCGGATACTTGATGATATTGTAAGCATCCATACTGTAATATTAAACAAATTCTTCTTACTTTGTATTATAAATGCAAAAGTTTGTGAGTACGGACAGATGGATGTTTGTAACTGCTTAACACAACAACTACAGAACTGAATAAAATTTGGTGTATCTGGAATAAAACAAAGGCTACTTTTTATCCCGGAATTCCCACGGCATCGAAATTTGCGAGGGAGAAAACTCCTATGAGAATGAAGTTGTGGGCAAAATCAGTAGCAGTTTTCATATATACAATGTAAAGGCCAGTTAGAATTATGTGTACACCTGCATTGTTCCACAACCAGACAAGTTCAAGAAATTTTTCAGCTTTTAAAACTAAGAAATTTTATATTACTTTAATAGAAAGTCAATCATTTAAAATTTTCTTTAAAATTAAACTAATATTGACAGCCTTAGTGTAACACTTTCATTGCAGAGAATTCAATAATATTAATTCTTTTCAACAAACCTTATAGCTTAATTAGAAATAGGAAAAAATCATCAATAGCTACATATAACAACGATGACATGTCTGCTTCGTTATTAAATAAGTAACTAAAGTCTGTCACTTTTTAACCGACTTAAAAAAAAGGAGGTTTACAATTCGTCTTGAACTTGTTGCTCTCGAAAAGCACCATTTGAGGAAGTCGAACTGATGATGAAGACCCCAGATGGCCACCGAAACTACTCAATAATAAGTATTTCGTTGATTGCGATTAGATTACTTGAATATGGATGTTAAGCACTTTATGCTCATTACAATGCATATGGTGAAGTAGAGCTGATGGTGATGTACCAGGAGAACTCCTCAAAAATTAACGGCTCTGCACCGGGAAAAGCAATATTTTGTAAAAGGTGATAAGTAGTTGACATTTTGGCTTTTGTAACTAGATAAATTACAAACCGACCCACTAAAAAGCGTGAAAATAAACTTTTTAGCAAAAAATAGAACCGACTTCCATATAAAAACACTACAAAGGCAAAAATAACTTTAATTTCGGAAGGCGGTGTCTTTAGTTTTGTATATATTTTCGTTTTTGACACCGCTTTCCGAAATTAAAGTTATTTTTGCCTTTGTAGTGTTTTTATATGGAAGTCGGTTCTATTTTTTGCTAAAAAGTTTTTTTTTGTGCATCAATGGACAGTTCTTTAGAAAGTCATAAACAGTGATACTAATATAAAAACAATGTGTGATGCATTTTACTTACCGATTCCTCTTGGGAAGAGATTTCCTGGGGTACTTAGGGTGCCTCGGAGGTTCAAAGGTCTTGGGCCTGCGGAAGTGCACGGATGTGCGGATCTTGCGTACGCGCTTGCCATGTTCACCTTTGACAACCTGGAATTCAGACATTTTTCTTGAGCAGCAGTCCAATAGCTGGTTTACTACATCATGCACCATATTGAAACTAATAATGAAAATGTTATACAGTTTTCCAATGTAATGTGGCCATAAGGGGCCATTTTTCATTCAACCAACATAGGAAAAGGCACTATTTTTTTTTTATCATATTAATAATAAGACTAGCAGAGATGAAAATCTGAAAGTCCTATTTTATTTGAAGTTAATGGTATGCTGAATCAATGTAAACAGAAATGGTCTTTATATCAAAGTATAAACAAAAAAAACAACATATGCCACATCTTATGAAATAACATATTTTAGAAATTCTAAATAATCTAACATGTACATATTGAGATATTACAATAAAATGCATAAAATCCTTAATTGATATTTAATTTATTAACACATACCTTTCTCTGTGCTTTCAGGGCTTTGGCAACAGGTTTTACAACCTGTTTCTTTTGTCCCTTGATGCCAGTCTTCTTAGGCTTAGGTGCGATTTTCAACTTAGCCGCTGCTGGTTTAGGCTTAGGTTTAGAGGCAGCTGCAGCTTTCTTTACAGAAGGCTTCGCGCTAGACTTAGCTTTCAGTGCAGCAGCTTTAGCAGAACCAGGTTTGGCAGTTGGCACCGATGCAGTTTTCTTCTCTGCAGGTTTGGCAGCAGCTGCTGCTGGCTTAGCAGCTGGAGCGGACGCTGGCTTGGCAGCTGCTGGTTTGGCTGCTGGAGCGGCTTTAGGTGCAGCCGCCTTGGGGGCGGGAGCTGGCGTCTTGGCCGTAGCTGGCTTAGGTGCAGCAGGGGCGCTGGTTGAAGAAGCAGCCGCTTTGGGTGCAGCTGCTGGAGTTTTAGCCGTGGCGGGTTTCTTTTCCGCAGGCTTAGATCCGGATGACCCTACAAAAATAAAAAATTATTTACACAACGACATAACCTCAATGTGTACAATGCTTACCTTCGAAGTATTCACAAATATTTAGGAAACAACTACTTCAATAAAACGGGATTAAAAAGAAGGATGATTAAGTCCATAATGTATTATGAAATGAACCTAACACTAAAATAAACGGGTAAAAGGTTCATAACAAGTACCGCGTGGCTCAGCCAGGTAAATGTCACCATGATCGCACCACACACATTTGTTTTTACACTGAAGTTAAACGACTGAAATCTATAAAAATCACAGCAGCTGCCACTAACTTTCATATAAATCACGATTTTCATTTTTATTTCTACTAAATAAAATTACGTACCGGATTTCTCGGGTTGCTTCTTGGGAGGCATCGTGACAAAAAAGATGGAGAATCACTGCTTATGTTGCCAGATAACATTAAATTTCAACTTTCTGTTTTTCAGTCTGGTAATTTTAATAAATGCCGTTCCATTCTCGAGTGTGTGTATATCAAAACTACATTGTAGTTTAGAAAATAATAAATCGTCTCAAATCTCCAAAAACAGAAATCATAAAACAATTAACAAGTTCTTCAAATAACCGACAAGAAAGCCGATAACCGACACCGGCACAAGTATAATTCACTCAATAATTCGAAACAGACACACACAGAAACATGTTGGAAAAAACGTCATTACATTAAACATAATAATATTAAGTAAGTTATACTTATAACAAAAAAAAAAACAATGTAATCACAACAACATTTTCCACATATTACATATAACATACGCCAAGAGGTATGATGAGATGAAGAGTCAAGCTAGTTAGTTCAGTTTAGTTCACATTCAAGTAAACTATTATATTTTAATAACTCAACAAACTTTCAAATTAGTCAGGAACTTCAAAATGACTGGTATCTAATATATTCCGTTCCTTAATAACTTAAATCTTTATTTAATAACTTTAGTTCTAAAAGTATTTCTATTTAGTAAAAATATCTGTGATATGATAACCGACAAACACATCAAAACTGTTCATCATTAGACCAGCCGACCATATTAGGTGAATGCAGACCTAGCCGCACCGCAGTCTCTACAGTCCCCGCAGTCATCGCTTTTTGTTAATGGCCTCGCACTAGGGTTGTGAAAAAATAATCGATTATGGAAATAATCGATTAAAATAGATTTTTAATAAAAGAAAAATCGATTTTTATACGTGATTTTATTTTTATGAATAATCGATGTATAATCGATTTTTTTTAAATCATTCAATCAATTATTACCGATTTTTCATCTGCAACCCCCAACATTAAGTTTGGTCTTCTGACCCGGAGCCCGGAACACGAACTACCAAAGAATACTATCTCCATAATACTACATTAACGCTATCTGTGCATCTATGATGGCATTCCTTCTGTGCTTTTGAAACAGTATAGTTGATTCATTTAATCAAACATTCACTAGATGGAGTTAGTCAACGAACTGTACTATTTTACCAACATATATGTCATTCATAATTCGTTGGTGAAACTTCATTGTTCAAATGACAATTTTGAAAGTTTTTCGTGTCAAAAAGTGTTTAGTGTTATTAAAAGTCTCGTTTTTTCGGCTGCTTCGGCTCCAGCAGAAAGATTGTTCTCGAAAGCTGGCGCCATATACAAACACCAGGAGCCGAATATTATCCAAACGCTTACCTAAGCTGTTATTCCAGAACTCGTTACCTGCGTATTTCTTGTTTTTTTTTATTTGAATAACAATTTTGTTGATTTTGTGTGAAAAAAAATTAATTGAAACTTTTTATAATTTGATTGTTATAAAACTTTAATTTGTGTAGATTATATATGTAAATAAAAACGATTTACCAAAAAAAAAATAAACCGACTTCCAAAAAACACTGCAAAGTGAAAAATAACTTTAATTTCGGTAGTCGGTGTCTTTAGTTTTGTATTTTCGTTTTTTCACTCTTTTTGGTTGGTCGATTTATAATTTACCTTGTTACAAAAGTCTAAATGTCAACTACTTATACCCTTTTACAAAATATTGCTTTTCCCAATGCTAGGCCGTTAATCCGCGAGTTGACAACTTTGTAAAAATTGTTTGAAACGCTTCAAAGCGCTTCATGTGTACTCGTAAAATAATATTTTATTCATCACTTAACCTTCCAATTAAAATATAAGTAATTTTTTAATTTATTAAAAAACTAGGGCCTAAATCGTGGCATTGTGGTCACGTGACTACGTATGACGTCATCGTTCAAAAAACACTTTCCTGGCATTTGGCACATGAATGTACTTTGGGTATTTTATGAAATTTTACTCTATTATGAACGTGCAAAATTATTATCAGTGCTGTGCAGTACCTTGTTGTGGGAATACTACTATAAAAACGCCAACGAAACTATTTATTCATGTCCCTTTAAAAAGAGATATTTGCAAGAAATGGACTTCTGTGTCAAATCCATCCAAAGGTTGTTTGTAAAAGATCGCTTTTAGCGATAAGACCGCCCATTGTATCACCCTTTTTAGTTGTTAAGTCCATATTTGTTTACTGTTGTGGTGTACAATAAAGAATATATCTATCTATCTGCTTTTTTGAGAAGACAAAAAAAAGGAACTCATCGAACAACTATTACAGGACAATAAGACAAATGAACCAGAAGAGAGAGAGAGAGAGTTAGTTATGAAATGAAATGAAATATTTATTTGTAAATTGGTTATAAATAATACTTTTACACGTCATGTTTTTTTGCGTGTTTAGTTTAGCTAGATGAGGCCGGTATTTTCTAACTGACTACTCTGAGAAGAAACACCGAAACAAACTCCCTGTGAGTTTGTCGTCAACGTCTCTTTTAAAGTCCAGACAATTTGTGTTTGTATATGAGAAGCATGTAGGTTCATGTCTTTGGTATTCTTTTGAGGAAATAACCACGCAAATTTGAGCAGACCTGTCCAGACAGTGCAAGCAGTTAGTTAGTTATTCTTTTCTTATTTTGTCTTACGCACCAACCAAAGATAACCAGTCAGCTGTCAAAATATTGAACGATGACGTCTCGTTTTCTGATTGGTGTTTCTAATCACGTGACTCACAGATAAAAAGTCTCATTTTTCTCAAGGGAAAATAAAATAAATAATTAATAATCTTTTCTTCATTTGTACTATTTTGTGCTTCATATCAATAGATTTACATAATTAAATAGTTATTTTAAATTTTTAAACATACTGTCAACTCGCGTATTGTTGAGGAGTTCTCCTGGTACTTCATCATCAGCTCACTTCACCATATGCATTGTGACGAGCATATTGTGCCTAATAACCATATTCAAGTAATCGAAGCGGCATCCATGAAATACTTATTATTCCTACTTATATATTGAGTAGTTTCAGTACTTTTCGAATGCAACTACACAAGTTACTACATATAAAAAATACTCAAATCAGGTGTGCCTATAATATTTGAAGAGTTCCTTTGGTTTCTCCAAAATCCCATCATCAGATCCTGACTTGGTGACAATGCGACCAACTTTGAAGGATATATACCCTTTCAAACACAAAGAATTTTCCAAATCGGTTGAGCCGTCTTCGAGTAATCAGTGATCATACATAAAGAAAAAATATACGCGTTGAATTGAAAAACTTACTATTTCTGTTTATTTTTAAAATAAATAAATCTAATGATATAATATTATTGGCGTTTATTTTGAAATTAATTGATAAATTAGGAAAAAATCGATTAATATAACAAAATCGATTATTTTCTTAAGAAAAATCGATTATTTAAAAATCGATTTCTTATGTACAATGTCACATCCCTACCTCGCACATCTATCCGCGCCGCAGTCGCTGCAATCGTTCCCGTCAGTGTTGCCAGATTTTTGAAAGCATTATCTGTACCGAATATTTAAAAATCTGTATAAAAATCTGTATTTGGTATTGGTATTTTGCTCTTTTGTGTAATTTTATCTGTAGGTGCTATAATAGGGAATAAGCAAGTAATTATTTATACGAGAATAAGTAATTTTATTATAAACCGTTGACAGACATTCTCTGTCTACTTTATAACTCTGGCAACACTGCGCGCCGTGGATGCGAATGACGTCATCCGCGCTGCGTGCGGGTGACGTCATCAGCTGCGGCTAGGGGAGTTCGGTCGTTTATGTACATCAGAACGTTCGGCCAGTCGAGGTAGGGAGCTAGCTGCTACTCCAGTTTTTACTGACGATCATGTGACGCATAAAGATGCCAGCCATAGAATTTGTGACGGAACAGTTCGAAAGTTAGAAGCATTTATTTATGGCCGAACGACCTGATATCAGAACGTTCGGCCAACCTGAATCTCCATAACTGAGGACCTCAGAGAAACTGTTACTGAATAAAGATTTAGCGACGATTTTCTGACAAACAACCACTGCTTTACTTTTACTCGTAATGCCACCGATTAAAAGTAAAATGAACTTTAGTTTCTGGAACATCAGGACGTTCGGCCAACGTGATCTCCATAACTGAGGACCTGAGAGAAACCGTTAATGAATAAAGATTAAGTGACGAGACTGAAACGAATTTTTATTGCTTTATTTTATTTTGTGACGGCCCCGTTAAGTAGTAAAATGAAAATTTAACATATAACCTCAAAACATTGGGATTATCGATTCCTCCACAAGGAAGAAGCCCAGAGAAACCGTTAATCAATAAAGAATAAGTGACGACACTGAAACGAACTTTTATGGCTTTATTTTTATTTGTAACAGCCCTTTTAATTAGTAAATTGAAAATTTAACATATAACCTCAAAACATTGGGAATATCGATTCCTCCACAACAAAGAAGCCTAGAAGACTCGGAAAACACCTGATGTGTTTTCAGTTTTCAGTCCAACGGTGTCAGTAGTTTTGTTGATTCAAGATTAATCTATAAAAATGCACTATGGCGGATGGCGCCTGAAATAGGGTGACCATGTATTCCAACGAAATAAGTATTTCCGAGTACTTCATTATCTAAACAATGACGCAAAACACGTCGTAATATAAATTGTGTACGAGGACAATCAACGTTGAGCTGATGCCTGCATACCAGTGTCAACTTGTGAAGTTTTTGTTATATTAGTTGGGTCTATTTTGGCTAAAGGCAAACGAAAGTGGAAAGGTGACTGACATTGGAGATTGAGAAATTTGATTAAGTACAAGAATACTTAAATAAATAGGTTTCCTGATCGCTATAACCTGGGAGTCTAAGTCAAGAGTGAATAACATGACGAGGCCCCCCTTGCAGAGGGCCGAAGCCTGCCGGGGTCGTGGGACTTATCCCATTACCGTGACCCCGGTACGTAAAGGGTTATTGAAGGAACACCGTGGATTTTAGTCAGTAAAAGTCTGACAGTCCCTCCCACCCTGCCCGGGGTGGGAGGACTTATTTGAAATTTTACCACGCTAAAAAAAAAAAAAATTAAAGCGTGCTCCATCTTCGACCACATCATCACTTACCATCAGGTGATATGGTGGTCAAACGCGAGCCAATTTTTTTAAAATTGAAAATAGGTTCGCGTTTGACCACTATCTCACCTGATGGTAAGTGATGATGTGATCGAAGATAGAGCACGCTTACCTAAAAGTAACCTATTCACTCTGGACTTAAAGACTGCTAGGTTGTAGCTGTCGGGAAATACAATAATAAAAGAAAACAAACACAACTTAAAAAATCTTTATTTGTAATCAAACGTTGGTATGTAGGTTAGGTACATAATAATATGTACTTTTTAACGTTATATTAGCGCGTTTAGTAAAGAATTACAGTTAAATTGGTTCACTACTTCTTGTGTCTACTGCTAGGTGATTGACTTGAAACTTGTCAAATCGGAATTAGTTTGATAAACTAGATTACACATTATACAATTAAATAACAGTTCCATAGATAAATCACAGTAAGTATTATACAATAACTACACCAAATGACCTCATAAAAATACGTCGACAACATTACGGCTTTCTTTCCGGTAAGGTCAGCCAGAACTTAAGCTACCCATTCTTGATGCCCGGTTCTATTATATTACCAAAGGATCTCTGCACCTGACCTCGATGACGTCACACCAATGACATGAGCGAGTGAGAGACAGCAAGGCGCCGCGGAGAAGTTGCGGAGAAAGGAACGCATTCCACGCGGGTGCAGAAATACCTTGGTACTATAGTAGAAATTGATAAGAAATCACATTTAATATGCACGAGAGGAAAACTCACAGATGCCATAAAAATAAAATAAAATGTAGATATCACATTTTTGCATTACCATTAACCTTTTAAATAGCGCTGAAAAATACTTAAAAAATCAGTCAGAGAATATTATTTTTACACTTTAAAAGCGCTTGATTCTTATCATCAAAAACTGCTTAAAAATTAAATTGACTTATAATAAGTTAGGTATTAGTTTAAAATTGGTCGTGTTAACAAGTAGGTAGGTACTATCATCCGTCTAAAAATGTCCATCTACTTAGAAGTAAAAAACTTCACAACTCTATAAAACTTAACAATAGTAAGTAATAGTAATTTATTTCTCTAAAAATTTAGTAATAGTTTACAGAATTATAGTTTGGCAGTGACTCAGGGAGTAACTGTGTAAAATGGATGTAGCTATTATAACCGAACTAGGCAATGTCTGTGTTTAAGTTATCAATGCCATTTCCAGGAGTTTAAAAAAAAACGCCAACCAAGTGTTTACAACAGCATGGAGTACTTATCAGCTAAGGTGAAAATTTAACACTAATTTTAAAAAAGAAGAGTTAGTCAGAGTGGAAGTGATTATGAGAGTGCGTGCAGTATCTGTGGAGTTTGATTGAAGTATGTATGTGTGAAGTGTATGTAAGTGGTACTTAATATTTGTATGGGTATGTAGTGTTTGAGTGTGTGACTAGGCCCGCAAGACGCACCGCAGTTCGCGTCGCCGGTAGCTGTGGCATACTTCATAGGTTGTCTACAATTTGTTTTCGCCACTCACCTCTTGACGCGCCTCAAGACGCGCCGCAATTCGCACCGCGCTTAGCTGTGGTCAGGGGGTTTGTGAGGAGGTTCCTGTCTCTGCAGCTCTAACCACAGGTAGCTTGGACCCTGCTCCCAATACGCGGCCCTCTATTTTTTTTATGAAATATTTAAAAATGTCACTAGATTAGAAATAAAGTTAATATACGACATAATAATAATCTTGATTCAGAACCCTCAGGGCACGAGTCCTACTCGCACTTGGCCGGTTTTTTTTTTTTAATAACGAACGAAACGTGAAAAAGCGTGTCTCTTCTTCTTTTCGACTAGATCCTCGTAATCATTACACCTAGCACCTTCCAGCAGAGGTGGATCGAAGTCTGAAAGTGTAGAAGTCAAATGACTAACTAAATTCATGTCATTATGATTAAAGGTAACTTTAATCATAACGACACTGACCATTTTGTGCATCATTTTTCTTTGATTATACACGGTTAATTTTACATCATTTTGGAGACGAAACACTAACTCCAGACGAGTAATAGAACTTACAATTCGCACCTTTAAAGTAAAACCGTTACTAAACGAAAATTTTCACGAATTGAGTTATTTATACTTTAATTATTCCAAAATATCGTCTTTTTCGCCATCTAGCGTTAAATCATATCGTTACCAAACAAAATATAAATCTAAAAAATATTTATTGTAAGTAAATAAAGAAAAACTATGCTAAAGCACATGTATACAGTATACAGATATCTATCATATAAACTCATAAGAAATCATAAAGTACTTGTACTTAGACTTACCTAGATCAAATTAAGATACTGAACTGTTTCAAATATTGGCTCTCCTGTAAAATTTGATAATTTCGTATAGTAACGGTTTTACTTTAAAGGTGCGAATTGGCATTGTTATTGTTTTTGTTTAAGACATCTAATAAAGAAGTTAGAAATTTTTCACTTTTTTCTGTAATTTTTTGTTTTTTAGTAGCGCTTCCACTATTTTTTTCATAAACGCAAGATCGTACGTGATCCGCTCGGTGATGACGTAGTGCGGCATAGATGTGCGTGTGTGAGTCAGTTGATAGCGCGCTCGCAGTGGACTCAAGGGATGGTCAGACGAATAATCGTTACCTTCAAGTAGGTATTTTATTTCAGGTACGATTTAGGTTGGTGCAAGTTCATTTACCTCCATCATCTCTCGTTATAGCAGAAGCATGGCACAATTTCTACCACTGTCACATCTCCTTGTAAACGAGAGAAATTAATTGGGATTGAGATATATTTTAGAAAGCGGCTGTAACTGATTAAAGTAAAACTATTGGTCGCCTTTTGGTCGAAATTCTATAGATAGTTTCAATCAGTTTCAATTATTTTTATTTATGTGACATTGACAAACAGAAAAATAATAAAAAGTCGAAGCAAAGTTGGTGGCCTCTTTGCTTCGACTTTTTCATCATAACCATTGATATATATATTACTGCGTAAGGACTGGGCGGACCGCATGTTATAATGACGCCTCGAACTTGGTCCCAAAGTGAACCTTTATCGAATTGAACTAGAACGCAATCGGCTATCTTCGGGAGGGGTCGTCAGTTTTACAAGTAAAAATGCCAAATTGTGTCGTGAAGGGTTGCGTGAACTACGACATAAAGCACAATAAAAAAAAATATAACATTTCATATCACCGGTAACTTAAAAATATGTCATTAAAACAACTTCTAACATTATTTAAAACAATTTTCTTTCTTGTTTGTCTCAACCTTTAGCATAGACAACGCGAAGCCGCGTAAAAGTGCGACATAACTTTGCAGCGGCGCGCGTTGCAGCCGATGAAATAAAAAGATTTAATAATATTACTATAAGATTAAATTATGTACAAAATTATTTTTTATTGTTTGTTAAAAGCAAATTAAAATGTATTTTTATGTACAACAAATATAAATTTCGAAAAATAAAAGGTTTTTTTTTATTTCTTTGTACCCCGAAAAATACCACACCCCGCTCTTATAAGGTTACGTCTAGGAGCAGACCACGCCGATTGACATCTTAGTTATAATAGATGGCGTTAGTGTGTTTTGTAGGGCGACCGCGTCTGTCAAATGTTCTGACGACCGTATCTTTACTATTTAAATCAATGATCATAACGCATATGTGTATGTGTTTTTTATAACAATTTATTTCTAATGCATATTTTATAAATATTAGTTATATGCATTCCTTCTCCATATAAACTTAACTGTGACAAATTTCATACTCCTCCGTCCGCGTATCTATTTATTTCGTTGCAATACCTACATCGTCACCTTATTTCAACTATTTCGACGTGTTTTGCTTCATTCAGTAGATAAATAGGTACCTACTCGATGAATACTTGTTTCGTTGGAATACATGGTCACCCTATTTCAGGCGCCATCCGCCATAGTGCATTTTTATAGATTAATCTTGAATCAACAAAAATACTGACACCGTTGGACTGAAAACTGAAAACACATCAGATGTTTTCCAAGTCTTCTAGGCTTCTTTGTAGTGGAGGAATCGATAATCCCAATGTTTTGAGGTTATATGTTAAATTTTCAATTTACTAATTAAAAGGGCTGTTACACATAAAAATGAAGCCATAAAAGTTCGTTTCAGTGTCGTCACTTAATCTTTATTGATTAACGGTTTCTCTGGGCTTCTTCCTTGTGGAGGAATCGATAATCCCAATGTTTTGAGGTTATATGTTAAATTTTCATTTTACTACTTAACGGGGCCGTCACAAAATAAAATAAAGCAATAAAAATTCGTTTCAGTCTCGTCACTTAATCTTTATTCATTAACGGTTTCTCTCAGGTCCTCAGTTATGGAGATCACGTTGGCCGAACGTCCTGATGTTCCAGAAATTAAAGTACATTTTACTTTTAATCGGTGGCATTACGAGTAAAAGTAAAGCAGTGGTTGTTTGTCAGCAAATCGTCGCTAAATCTTTATTCAGTAACAGTTTCTCTGAGGTCCTCAGTTATGGAGATTCAGGTTGGCCGAACATTCTGATATCAGGTCGTTCGGCCATAAATAAATGCTTCTAACTTTCGAACTGTTCCGTCACAAATTCTTTGGCTGGCATCTTTATGCGTCACATGATCGTCAGTAAAAACTGGAGTAGCAGCCAGCTCCCTACCTCGACTGGCCGAACGTTCTGATGTACATGGTCGTTTCAGGGACTGCGGCGACTGCGGCGCGGGTAGGTGTGCGAGGTTGCATAGAACTTCATATAAAGAATTCGAATGCAAAGACTGCGCCGCGTGCGGTGCGGCTAGGTCTGCGTTCACCATAAGATATCCATGATAAGTGATAACCAATGCATGCCAACAAAACGATAATCGCATTTTCTCTTTCTTGCACCTAATTATCGGCTAAGTGAGAGAGGGAAGGCATGCTTGCCAGTTGTTGCCGGTTGGTTATCATCGGTTTCGGTTTCTAATGTTTTTATAGTTGCGCGTTGAGTTGTAGCTACTCGCTCGCTACTCGTACTCTGCAGATTGATAACCGTTGCCGGTTGAGACGATACCGATATCTAACGTTATTGCTACGGCAACCGTTTTCAGTTGCGTTTTGTTATAACTGATACATGTCTAAACTACAATACAACAATCACATTGAAGCAGAAGCAGCTTAGTAGAGCACCTAGCACTTACAATTAGATTCACAATTAGACAATTATATTTTAGATGATGTTACTAAAATTAGATTTGAATTTTGTATGTTATAAAGATTTGGCTAACTCACAGACATATAAAGAATAGAACAGACACATAAGAAGAATATTCTTTATATGTCTGTGGGCTAACTCACCTCATATAAATCGACTAGCTGTGTCCCGTGGTTTCAACCGCGTATAATCCTACTACTACATATTATTACACGAAAAACTCTGAATATTGATGAATAGATTTTTTTCGGGAATTGTTTTCGGTATTATATACAATATTTTATTCCTATTTTCTTTAGTATGTATTGGTTTCCTTGCGGATCTAGATAAAGCAACATATAATTGGCAATGTGAAAAAAAAAAATTGGCCAAGTGCGAGTCAAACTCGCCCATGATGGGTTTCGTTAGTAGCTACGCCAAATAACTTTATTTTTCATAGTGTTTGTATGAATAACAAATTCAAACGATACATATTTCCAAAAAGCAAAGTCTATTCTATTCTATATTGTTGTTAGAGGCAAGTGGAGCCGATGTCGACTATTCTGCCCATGTCTAAAGTAAATTGGAAAAGCAAGTGTGTATGATTAGAGCCAAAATGGAATTTAAAAAAAAACAAAATGTAAACTCAGAACAGGAACGGTAGTCACTGTTTCTTCAATTGGTACGGTTGAACTTGTTGGGTTAGTACAGGACTGAAACAAACAAAGAATAAAAATACATAAATATTATAGTTGTTAAACGATTACATAATATTATAACCTCAGCCATACAGACAATGTTTAGTACTCCGGCTCACAGTTTTATATTGTTGTGACGGATGAAACTCATCAGCGCCACAAGCAGGTCTGGTGAAGGGAATGTTAGAAGGGAAGAGAAGTTAATGGGAAAAGGGATCTTGAATTTCAGGAGACGGTTATACAAATCTGAAGATGGAACGATATTTGGGCAATTAAAAAATATGTGACCCAGTGTTATGATATGATATGAGTCCCGAACACGGATTTTTTCCAGGAACACAGGAGTGCAACAAAAACCCAAGCGGAGTCTACAGAGGACGGAGATAATTGATTTCGACACCTTTTTGTAAGTGTAGAACCAAGGTTTCGGCTTGATATCTGGTTGCACAACATAAAAGAATTTGCCTTTTTTCTTCCCAGTCGTGTTCCATTGCTGTTGCCAAGAACTATAAAGGTTCTCTTTTGGGAGGTTCAGTAAATCATAGCCCTGATAGGCATTGTGACTAGTGTTGCCAGGTCCGATTTGTTTTAAATCGGGACAGAAGTTTAAGAAAATCGGGATTTAGGGTTTTAGATCGGGACAAACAAAAACAAAGGGTTTTTTTTTTAAAGTAATTTATTTGTTTTGGTCGTAGGTATATAAAACGATGAATCTTTATTCTAAAAAAAAATGTATGGACAGATATCCTTCGTGGAAGCGTGTCCAACTAAGTTTAAGGAAAACAGAACTAAATGGAGCGGTGTCCAGGCAGGTATCACCTTGGGTTACAGTTTCACTCTTAGTATTACCGTCATTTAAGTCGGTATCTGCGCGGTATCTCCAGGATCCGGTCCCCAGGATACCACTCCATTTGAGGAGGCCTAAATAAAAAACATTACCCACTTCCATAAATTTACCTATAGGTGTATACTGTATACAAATAAAATAATCTGATAACTGAAAATTATTGATATTATATTAGTAAAAATTAACAAACTTAAGTAGGTATGAAAGTAGTTTACAGATAATTATTTTTTTTTAAATTTAATTTATGGTTTTCATTACTTTAGAAGGCCCTTGTTTTTTATTACGTAGTTGTGAAAGCATCACCGCAAGTCATGCTGAAGTTATTTTTTATTTGAATCTCGGCTTTGACATGCTCCGGTGTCAAATGGTTTCGCCTCACAGATAAAATTATGAGTTGGTTTGTGGAAATACTCTTTCCGTTGCCGTGCTCAACACTCGCGGAATTGACGTCATAATAGAAAATAACATCAAAAGATTTGCGAAGTCTTGATTCTCCTTAATAATGATTTGCCATTTTTGTAGTGGCGTCAGATCTTTGTTCTGCACTGCTAATTTCAACTCGTCAATTTTTTTCATCAAAGAACTCTTTATTTTTTTTTTAATAAATATAATTTGCTATCGTTGAGTTCATATTATTTGGTCTTTGGTGTAATGAGACATTTTTGTACCATGTACAACAGTCGTTTTTTTATTTTCGTAACTTTATCGTCAGACCATTTTTTAAATAAGTTGTTGCATGTGAATACCACAAACTCATCTTCAATCCTAAGACTTTAGCTCAATTCGTATCGGTGTCCACGCATTGAAGACAGCGTTTAACTCTACCGCTAAGGTCTGCAAACGGGTATTACGGAAGGCTTGGTTCGACTATGTTGGACGAATTGCTGCCAAATTAGCAACCTACCCTTCGGGCAGTAAGCAGTTTTGGTCCCTCGCCAAATCGGTCGAGTCGAACTTCTGTCGTCCTTCACTACCTCCCATGGTTAAACCGGATGTAACACTGGCTTATACCACGCAAGAGAAAGCAAATTTATTTGCCTCCCTCTTTGCGGAAAATTCGCGTCTTAACACAGGGTCTAATTTACTGCGTAACTTACCTCATTGTAACTCCGTAATGCGAGAAATTGTAATTCACAATAAAGAGGTCCGTAAAGCCCTTTGTAGTCTAAACGTGAACGAGGCCAGTGGACCGGATGGAATACCTGCCCAAGTCCTTAAAAGTTGTGCTCCGGTTTTGACACCTGTCTTAACTCGCCTGTATAGCCTTTCCCTCAGAACCGGAGTGATACCAGTGTCCTGGAAGCTTGCTAATGTGCAACCAGTACCCAAAAAGGGAAGCCGTGCCGATCCTGCCAATTATAGACCAATCGCCTTAACCTCCATACTGTGTAAAGTGTACTCAACAACAAGTTGCTGGCATACCTTGAAGACAATGAGCTCCTCAGTGACCACCAGTAAGGCTTTCGCCGTGGTCGGTCCACCGGAGATCTTCTTGTACATATACACGCATTGTTGGGGCGAGGCCATTGAGAAACATGGTGAAGCCCTTGCGGTGTCCTTCGATATCTCAAAGGCCTTTGACAGGGTTTGGACGCTAGTCTGCTGAGCAAGCTTCCTATATTCGGTGTTCCTGCTAGCTTATGCAACTGGATTTCCAATTTCTTGAGTGAGTGGTTGATCCGAGTGGTCATCGATGGCTGTTCGTCGGATCTTATGGCAATTAATGCCGGTGTTCCTCAAGGGTCTGTTCTTTCTGCGACTCTTTTTCTGCTGCATATCAATAACCTACTTCAGCTGGGAGCAGTTGGGTACGCGGATAACAGCACCGTCGCAGAGAGATACTTATCCAGTGCCAGAGCTGGCAGGGACGAAATTGCCACTCTCAGAAAGGCCATGGTAAAGCACATGAATTCGACCTTAAATCTCGTTTCTCAATGGGGCGACAACAATCTGGTCAAATTCAATGCTTTGAAAACACAGGCTTGACTTTTCAGCGCTAAAAGGAGCCCATATCAATTATCCCCTACTTTCCGAAATGCATCTGTGCCAGTAACCAACCGCTTGTAGCTTTGGTGCATGGAGTTGATGTCAGACCTCAACATTGGCCATCGAGTCCAGAGTTCAGTTGCAGCAAAAAAGGTAGGAAGCCTACCTAGGATGAGGCGGTACTTCACGCCTGGACAGCTTCTAAATCTATAAAAAGCACAGGTCCGTTCCTGCATGGAGTACTGCAGCCACTTGTGGAATGGCTCTGCAAAATACCAACTTGCTGCACTGGACTCGATCGAGCGTAGGCGACGAGGCGCTATCGGGCAAGCTTCATAGCCTGGCTCATCAGCGAACCGTTGCTTGCCTGTCGGTTTTCTACAGATTGTACTTTGGGGAGTGTGCGCAGGAGCTCCATGATCTGATTCCTCCATCTCTCTTTCACTACCGGTCTACCAGACACACAGCTGGATACCATCCACACTTGGTTGATATACCGTCTTGTCGTACCAAGCGCTTCTCCTCCACATTTATTGTACGCACTTCCAAGCTGTGGAATCCTCAGCCGGCTTCTGTGTTCCCATATGCATCTTCTGGGCTCGCTCATTCCATCGTAGATCTCATTTATCGCTTACCATCAGGCGAGATCGAGGTCAAGAGTGAGCTCTTTCCGAATAAAAAAAATTGCTTACTTAATATTATCTACCATTATTTAGTAACTTTTTGAAGGTCACAAAATAATGGTAATATTAAGTAAGCAATTGCTGATGCACACAGCAATTTCTCGTATTCAAGACATGATACTGCATCCTGTAAAACCTTAAAATTTAATACTTATCTGCAAACAATTTATATTTTTACGTTTTATATGCTATTAAAATTGCAAAACCCGTAAGATAAACCGCAGTAATAATTAGTATGATCTGACGGACACTGAATGAATGGACGAACGAAGATCAATGATTGAGTAAAGCCAAATTATATGCGCCCACTGGCGTGTCCCTGATAGAGAAAACAAAAAATCGATTGACTGAGCAAAGCCAAAGTGTAAACGCACACGATCGTGTCTCTGATGTCGTAGAATAGAAAATTTTGTTACTTGGCCTCTGGAGCGAGTAAAGTAACAAAATATAGCACTAGTGATCTGATGCGTGCTATTTTGAGCGCATTGTTACAACCAACATGATAATGTGATGCGTAATTTGATTTATTTTTTCTAACAATAATGCTTATTGTTATTTTTTATTATTTATCGGGACATTTCGCGTCCCGATCAGTGGCAAATCGGGACGCGTCCCCAACTCCCTAATAACCGGGACGTCCCGCGAAAATCGGGACACCTGGCAACACTAATTGTGACCGAGATCGGCTGTAGGAGACGAACATGCAATTTTGGCCAAGGCATCGACGCACTCGTTGCCCCTGATGCCACAATGGTTTGGTTTAATTGGCGTTAATTATTTCTATCCCAGCTCGTAACAGTATGAATGAATGGACAAAATATCTTTCAAAACTTTCAAATAAACATAATTATGTACATAATTTCACAAATAACAACAAAATCGTAATATGTGGTCTGCGAAACTACGTTGGTAGGTAGAAAAAGAACGATTGTATTATTTTTAGTCACTAATTTATTCGTAATTACATAATATTATTTAATTGCTGGCCTTTCCTATAAGAATAAAATAGTTTAATATTAGCTACAAATAAATTATATTAATAAAATGGTGGTATGGTATACGTCTTGCAACAATATAACCTATCTACGGATTTCAGTTCAGAGTAGTTTACAATAATAAATAAATTTTAATTATGTAGGGTCGGTTGATTATAATTAGGGTCGGGAATTAGAGATTCATACTCGAGCCTCGTTCTTTAATATGGGCCTAATGTATACGTGTCAAATAGTAGGCCAGGGTAAATAATAAAATAGTACGATGAATCGGATAGGCTTATATTTGTTTTATATAACACTTTAACACGTATTTTTTTTTGTTTTTTAAGACAATTTGAGTTCGGTGTTTTTGGAAAAAAGTGAAATATCTTGTGTACGCACTTATACACCTTTGCCAAGTAGTAATGCAGAGTGAGTGCAAAAATTTCAATTCTGATGAACATTTCGTCCTAGGGAGCCACGGAACAGATAATACAGTGGAAGTGCAAAGTAGGCGTGGCAGGCGTGTCACAATTACGCGCTGTACCGCGCAATTGGCCTCAGTCGTGTTCTAACATCGCGTTGAGTTGCTAGTCTCGCGACGAATTTAATTTTTCGCAGCTATGCCATATGGTTCCATTTTCGAGTGCAAAAATGATAGTAGAAGAAAAAATCTTAAAAATGGAAGTGGTTCATACCATCGCTAAGTACGATTTTATTTGTTTTCTAATAAAATCTTAGATAATTTCAATTTATTAATCATTTAATAGAAAGTCTTATCAAAATCAACCTTTTGTAATTGAAATAAAGTTTATTTTGGATTGATTGTATTCACTATTTCGTTCTAGAAAGTTCTTTGCTACTCAATTAGTGACGTAGTTGGGTCGGATATTGGTTTTATCGATTGATATCGATAAAAAATAAATAAGATTTCCTAACATTCATACACAAAAAATATTTTAAGAGATGTATTAGGTTGCATATAATATGCTTTAAAGCAAAAATGTAAGCAAACTTATTTATTAACTTAAAATTATTATTTTTAATTATTGTAATTTTTATAATGCTTGTGACAATGCATAACATTGACGAACTGGTCATTTCAGTGTGTAAGATCCTTCATAAAAGCTCGTGCACCACCATGGTTGTTCCCGCCTCAATGACATTAATACATATTACGTTGAAACTAGCAGAATGGATTATTTGTATTGATAATAGGTTCGCGTTTGACCTCCATCTCACCTGGTGGTAAATGATGATGTGGTCGAGGATGGAGCACGCTTACCTAAAAGTAACCTATTCACTCTTGACTTAAAGACCCTAGGTTATAGCTATCGGGAAACAGACTCCGGCAGGGAATTCCACTTCTTAGCTGCACGGTGTATTCCCGTTGTCCCCGTGACAACGGGAAGTAATTTTAATTATTTTATTAAATTCCCTTTGTCCCCTTTAACGGGGACATGGACTACGGGGACAACGGGAATACACCAAAATAAACATAAACATTTATAGTAATATAATTTCAAATTAATTTTATTCATAAAGATGAGTATAATTTGAGGATTTTCCCTTTGAGGATTGAAATATTTGTATATTGTAAGGACCATAAATATATAAAGACAAATATTACCATAGAAATTTAGCTATGCCGCATTGCATTAATGATTAATATTAAAATTATTGTCTGCCAAGCAATGTCATGAAATCCCTAAATGGACATCAGTAGGTTCCTAATCATCATTTAAAATAATTATAAGTTTCCCAAAGACGGTAGCGTCAAAGAATGAATAGTTAGATGCAACGGGTAGAGTTAATTGAATGCCATCCATATCAAGCACGATATGCTCGGAAAGTCGGAACACCAGTTCTTTCGTTTCAGACTTTCGAAACACCAGTTTCTTAAGAAATACCTTTTATTTCAAGGACACTAAATGAAAATTAAAATTACTGTATATATTATTTTAACCCGATTTTACGATAATTTTCACAATTTAGTTAATATTGCGCATTTAATTATTATCATCCGAGAATTGAGATTATTTGGAAAATATTCAGCAGGTATAAATATTTTTATTTGGGATTTATTAATTTATGTAAAATACATTTATGTATATAAAGCAAGTTCCAGACCCTGTTGGTATCTAATATTCCACCCACCCACCACTTAATGTTTATATTCGAAATAAACAAGAAATCGGATATCTATCGATATCGATAATGTAATTAAAAATACAATGTACTGCACTTATTGAGTAGCAATAAATATCGACATGTGACGCGACTGTTAACCTTATTTCTAAGAAAATAAAATATATAATCGCTTCCACTGAAAATAATGCCATCTATGGTCGAGTAGCGGAATTTACTCGTCAATTGACATAAGATCATAAAACGTTGTAACGATTTTCTGCACATAACCAAAATAAATCCTATCCGTAGAGCGTCAAGGTTTATTTCCAGAAGTAGGATTTGTGACTTATGTCGGTTTTGACTAAAATTAAAATGACAAATCAAAATAATTGTTTATTTGTAGTGCATTATATGATTACCGTTTTATTTGTGTGAGTTCGGCGGCAGCGGTTCCCGTAGTAATTTTGTCGCATCGCACTTCCACTGTATTTTCTGTTCCGTGTTATTTTCTTTGTCAATCAGTGATTTTTCTTCTAAATTGTTAAGAAGTTCTTGTATTAACCTTTTTCTTTAAGTTTCGTTTTTTTTTCTTGCAGCCTAAGTATTTTTATAATTTTTAAAGTGCAACTACTTGCGCAGTTTTGTTTTCGTCGGAGCAAAGAGTAAAGTAATATACAGGAGTCTCAACCATGTCACTGATATATGATGACGTTGTTGGGCCGCATTGGCTGTGTGTAATTGATGGTTGAGAGATGGATAGGCTGTGAGACTGTAATGATTGAGGAATGGATTGGCTACTTGAAGAAAAAGAAACTACCGTTTCCATGGCAAGCATGGTCTTTGTTATTTTCATTTTTTAAAGTGGGTATCGCACCCTCAATTAATTTCCTTCTATCATTCGCAAGTGCTTTAAAACTAGATGGCGTAAAATGTTCTGAACAATTCGTATTAGTACGCGTGTGTCCAAATGTTTCTCTTTCTGTGATTTTTTATTTTATTGATAATAGGCTCGCGTTTGACCACCATCTCACCTGATGGTAAGTGATGATGTGGTCGAAGATGAAGCACGCTTGCCTAGAAGTAACCTATTCACTCTTGACTTAAAGACTCCCAGGTTATAGCAATCAGGAAACATAGACTCCGGCAGGGAATTCCACTCCTTAGCCGTACGCACAATGACAGTATTCCTAAAACGTTTTGTGCGTATGGGTGGGATGTCCTGTCTACCATTTAACTATGGCGCATCGCCGTTTGTCTTGTAGTCCGATAATGGAACGGGCTTGGCAGAATTAGATTGTGTAATTCCATCGCACACTCCCCGAAATGTAACCGATAGAAAACCGATAGACTTGCAACTCGTCGTCGATGTTCAAGGCTCTGAAGCTTTGATTCGACAGGTGAATCGTTGCCAATGAGTCTCGTGGCCCATTTCTCGATAGACTCAAGCGCGTCCAGATGGTATTTGGTGTATTACTGCAAAATATCCTCCATTTTTCTCTTGTCACAGGATCTTTTGGAAATCTGTTGAAAAAAAAATAATAGAAGTAAGTAATCAGTTTAAAGCAAAAGAGATATTTGTTAGATACAATGAAAAATCTTCACAAAATTTTTGAAACTGAATTTTGCAAGGTAAGTTACTCTTACTTTTGTAAACATAGGCCATTTTGGGTACTTAAACCTAATGTAAATCAAAGAGATACATGTCTCTGTACACTTCATGCAAACATGGAACTCTTAATTCAAGCGTTGCATAAAAACAAGATAGTTAAATACAACAATTCTAACGACTTAATTAACAGTCTATGTTGCTCAAAAACTGAATGTTTACTGGAACGATGTAATTTGTGCAAAAATAAAGTAGTTAGTTATCAAGAATTCGATAACGATGATCTATTATCATTCAAAAAATGGGAAAACTCGATAAGCACTTATATAGTTCAAGGCGTAGAGAAGACTAAAAAGATAATAGCAAAGACCAAAGTGACCACGTCACCGAAACAAGCTATTGAAGAATTAGAAAATATAATTCCTCTATTCCTAAAACATGAAGGAACACGTAGGTGGCAATTTACTGCAGTAAAAGATCTGAAAGAACATCTCAAGGACAATGAAGCTATAATTCACATAGATTTTAGTGAGAACTATACTTTGAAATATGAATCGGAGGTTCAAGCCTTCCACTTTGGAGGAAGTAGGCAAGAGTTAACACTTCATACTGCAGTTATATATATGACAGATGAAACAAGTAATTTGACAAACACATCATTTTGTACAGTAAGTGAAAACTTGCGACATGATTCTGCTGCTGTATGGGCCCACATTATCCCGTTACTTGAATTTGTGAACTCTGCAAGTAAAAAGATAGACACATTAAATTTTTTATCAGATTCGCCAAGTAGTCAATACAGAAATAAAACAATGTTTTATGTTATTTCTAAACTGTGTTGGTATTTTAATGGGCTAAAAATGGTCACCTGGAATTACTTCGAATCAGCTCATGGTAAAGATGCTGCAGATGGAGTAAGAGCAGTTGTTAAACGCACTGCTGACGCTACTGTAGCGCAAGGTAGAGATGTTGTAACATTAGAAGGATTTGTGAAAACAGTAAGACAAAACACACAAAAAATTAACCTGGCAACTGTTGAAGAACACCAGATAACAGAAAAAGATATGTTGATACATTCAGAACATCTGAAATCATTAAAAGGTACAATGAAAGTCCATCAAATACTGTGGCAGAAAGAAAAGGACCACCTGATATTCAGAGAAGCTAGTTGCTTTATATGCTTGGACATGGACTGTAAACATACTAAATTTGTCGGAAAATTATGCTGTAAAGACCAAAATGAATCCACACATGATATTACAAATAAAGAGAATGTTAATAATAATACGTTTGATGCGACCACAACTGGAATAGCCAAAAATACACCGACTATTAAGATCTTGAGTAATGTTTTAATAAAGCCCAAACGCAAAAGAAACATAACCACCGTTAAAATGCTATCTGATTTAAAACCTGATAATAAATTACACTTGGACCCTAATATAAACATTGAGATTATGGTAAATCAGTATAATATTTCCGGCAGTGGCAGTGATATGAATTTTTCGGGTCTATTTCAAGACTACGTTCAATCTACATCGCAACTAAGCGCAAATGAGATAATTAATGGCCAGCCTAATATTCTTGGATCATCATTACTGCGTAATGATCTTGCAAACCCCCGTTGGTATAGTGGTCAGTGGCCCTGACTGCTATGCGCAAGGTCGTGGGTTCGATTCCCACCTAGGACAAATGTTTATGTGATGAGCACGGTCATTTGTTCTTTGTCTGGGTGTAATTTATCTATAATATGTATGTATTTAGAAATATATATGTATGTTTATCAGTTGTCTAGTACCCATACCACAAGCTCTGCTTAGTTTGGGACTAGATGGCGTTGTGTGGAAAGTTGTGAAAAAAGAAGAAAGAAGAAAGAAAGAAAGAAACCCACATGAGACTGCATCTGAGTCTACCTGCAAAGTTTCTGGTCGTGAAAGTGATACAGATTCGGATTCGAGTTATAATATTTTTTAGTTTTTATAATTGATCTCATTACATTTAAGAAATATTTAAGTAAAATTAAACTTTTATGTTGCTGAGTTCTATCTACACCGAGTTTTGAACTAGTGTTTTAGTTGATTTTATTTAGATTACTAGAAAGATAATTATGATTGTTTTTGTTTTGCAAACCTGTATATTTTGTTGTTATTTTCTTAATTTTTTAAGTTATGGCAAGTTCCATATTTAACAAAGTTTGATAGAAATAGCAAATCTTTTCTGTTTATCATTGCCGTGTGACGATTTTGCAGATCTACTTAAGACTGAATTATTTTATGATTAAGTACATGAGCAGTTTCTGGTCATGAAAGTGAGACTCATTCGGATTTAAGTATAATTATTTTTTATGTTTTTTAATAAGATCCCATCGGGTTTAAGAAATAATTTAGATGGAACTTGTTTACGTTTAAGTTTTTCAACACTATTTCAAAACTCAGTGGTTTTGAAGTAGTGTTGTTGTTGATTTTTGAATATTTTGTTTTTAAATTCAATCACGTTGTAAAGCTAGCTTTGGTGTCATTTATTGTCACGTAAATAATGTATAAATATGTGATTAAAGTATATCATTAATTTTATTTCTCATTACCAATCACGAAGCATAATTACCAATTTTTTAATTCTAATTACCGTGTGTTTCATATCTCATCACCGTTAGACGAAATTTTTCAGCTTCAGATTCAGACCTTTATTGTGGTTCAAATGCTGTCCGTTTGATTTATTTCGTTAACCTACACTATAAACTTTACATTAAATCCATAAAAGTTGTAATTGGAAGCATCATTTGAACTAAATTTACGAATCCTGAATATGTCTATCTTCAAATATTCACCCATGTAATTAGAGGTATGTATTGGCGTACCGATGGTACGCCGATATATTCTCTTCCAGTGATGCTGACATTGGAAGGACCGTACTGGTTCAACACACGATAAATACTGGTAACCAATTACCAATCCGTCAGCGGCCAAGAAGATTGCCAGTTGCGCGAGAGAAAGAGGTAGATGCCATGATCGAAGGGATGATGAAGGATGGTGCGATAGAACCATCATTCAGTCCATGGTGCTCTCCTGTAGTGCTAGTCAAGAAAAAGGACGGCAACTTACATTTTTGTGTCGATTATCGGAGGTTGAACGATGCAACAAAGAAGGACAGTTATCCACAACCAAGAATTGATGACACGTTAGATACGCTGATAGGAATGAAGTGGTTTACAACCCTAGATTTGAAAAGTGACTATTGGCAAGTGGAATTAGATCCTAAGGATAAGGAAAAGACAGCATTTTCTACGGGAAAAGGTCTGTGGCAAGTCAAAGTAATGCCGTTTGGATTGTGCAATGCGCCAGCAACTTTTGAAAGGCTAATGGAGCTAGTACTCACTGGGCTTATTGGAGACGCCTGTCTGGTATATTTAGATGACATTATTATAGTCGGGCGCTCATTTCAAGACCATCTTAAGAATCTGGAACATGTGCTAGCGTAAATTCGTGCTGCCAATCTAAAACTAAGTCCTAAAAAGTGCTCATTTTTCAAACGTCAAGTGACTTTTCTGGGCCATATAGTTTCGCAGGAAGGTGTGCAAACTGATCCGGAGAAAAAAGTCGCTGTTAAGGATTGGCCAGTACCAAAAGACAAGACAAGGTCAGAGCGTTTTTGGGGTTGTGCTCATATTATTTTTGTGAAGAATTATAGTTTATGAATAATTTCGTTGATATTGCTAAGCCATTACACAAGCTCACTGAAGAGAAGCGAATATTTTGCTGGGAAGAAGACTGCGACGCTGCTTTCCGTGAATTGAAGAAGCGTCTGTGCGATACACCTATTCTTGGATTTCCTCACACCGAGAACGAGTTTATCGTAGACAAAGATGCAAGTAATACCGGAATTGGTGGCGTGTTAACTCAGCGAAAAGGAGATAAAGAGGTTGTGATAGCCTAATTCAGCAAAGCGTTATCAAAACCGGAAAGAAATTATTGTGTCACAAGAAGGGAGCTACTAGCAGTGGTAAAAACATTGCAGCATTTCAGTAAATATCTGCTTGGTCAGAAGTTTTATCTGCGGACCGACCATGCTGCATTAAAGTGGCCTTGCAATTCAAGAACCCTGAAGGGCAAGTGGCAAGGTGGATTGAACAACTGCAGGAGTTTCACTATGAAACTGAGTACCGTAGCGGAAGATGTCACGGCAACGCGGATGCGCTATCAAGAAGACCTTGCCCTGAAGAATGTAAGCACTGTGTTAGACAAGAAAAAAAAGAAGTAGTACCCGTCAAAATGCTGAGAACAGACCTTAGCGATGAGTGGAAAGAAGCGCTACAGCGTGCGCAGCAGGATGACTCAGACGTCAAACCCATTCTTGAATGGAAGAAGGCCGCTGCTCCAAAGCCTAGTTGGCATGACTTTGCTGAAATGAGTACCACAACAAAAAGTTATTGGGCACAGTGGGAAAGTTTGGTGATCCACGAGGGAGTATTGTGCCCCAAATGGGAAATGCTCGAGCAGACCATTGTCACCTACAAATGGTCGTACCAAAGGCGAAGGTACCTGAAGTTCTACAGCTTTACCACGACGGATGTTCAGGAGGTCATATGGGAGTAAAAAGGACTCTGTTAAAGGTACGAGAGCGATTTTATTGGAACCACTGTCGAGACGACTTAGAAGACTGGTGCCGCAAATGCACTAGTTGTGCAGCAGTTAAGGGACCTCAAACACGCAGTAAAGGAGCTTTAAAGATCTATAATGTGGGAGCCCCATGGGAACGGATAGCGCTAGATGTTGCGGGACCATTTCCTGAGAGCGAGAGTGGGAACAGGTACTTTATGGTCGTAATGGATTATTTTACAAAGTGGCCAGAAGTCTTTGCCATTCCTAATCAAGAAGCTACCTCAGTGGCAGATAAATTGGTTAACGAATTATTTTGTCGTTACGGAGTACCTTTGGAAATTCACAGCGATCAAGGAAGAAATTTTGTGTCCCAGGTATTTCAGGAGATATGTCGAGTAATGGGTACTCATAAAACCAGGACCACCTCTTATCACCCGCTATTCGATGGAATGGCGGAACGTTTTAACCAGACATTGGAGAGATCTGGCTAAAGTTGTAGAAAGCAGGCAAAAGGATTGGGACAAACACATTCAGCCATTCCTTCTGTCATACCGAAGTACAGTTCATGAGAGTACAGCTGTTACACCTACTTTCGTGAACTTCGGACGAGAGCTTAGGTTGCCTGCAGACCTAATCACTGGTATACCGCCGGATGCACCTTGAAGTGTAACAAACTACGCGATTGAATTGCGAAACAGAATAAACGACATTTACGAACATGTCAGGCAATCCGGTAAACAAATGTCTCAGAAGGTGAAGACTCGTTACGACCGAAAATTTAACAATCTAGGATTTGATGAAGGCTCATTCGTCTAGTTACATAATCCGGTGCGCAGCAAAGGAACGTCGCCGAAATTGCAGGCAAAATGGGATGGACCATACCGCGTTATGACCATGAAGGTATAGACAAAGTGGAGACCACACTTCGAATACCTACTTGAAGCAAAACTTGTGTATCGCTATCTCGCTCACTGTGGTCAGACCCTCTCTTTCAAGTAGTGTAACCTTAATTTAATTTTACTAAGGACATTACGTTTTATTTAATTAATATACTCACATCTCTGTTCTCTTCTAGATTTAGCTCTTTTAAAAATTGATGAAAGATGCGTATTACGAAAGAAGCTGTTTGTTGCAGTGTGAAAGTTGGGAAGTTCCTGATTTATTAAATTTGGCTGTTTGTCATTTTCAATCACGCTAAAAGTCCTAGGTCGTATACTTATGTACATAATTTTGCATGGAAATGAGTATAGACTATGACCAGTACAAAAGTTTAGTTTCTGTAGCAATACCTACGAAATTAATGATAGATACTAATGACGCGGCCGAGGCCGACCCAGGAAGAGGTGGCGAGACGACCTGGACGCCTACCGCAAGGGCTGGTTTGAGATGGCTCAGAATATCTGGAAGGGTTTGGGTGAGGCCTTTGCCCAGCAGTGGAACAGAGCTGGCTAATAAAAAAATATATGTACAGGAGACTGGAAACTAACTTATTGTGTATGTAGCGTAAAAACGAAAAGGGATTGTTGACCAATCCAACTAGCCTAATGTTTAGTACCGATCGTTTCCGAACGTACCTTTTTGACATAAAGAAATTTGATCTTGACATAACCTTTTTCACTTGACAGATAGACTTTGGTTCCGTTGTTGGAAAATGTCCGCCCTTGGGACTTTGATTTGATTGTAATAGAAATATCGTGTGCAATCGCGTGTTGAAACCGATAATTGGGTCGCGAGTAACGATTAATTGGAATTCGTAATCCCCATTTGATGAAAAACCTGGGATATTTTGGGATTTATCGCCGGTTGGTTGCCGCCGCATGGCACGCGGAGTTGTTGGAAATAAGTTGTGCTGTGATGCTGATCTGGACCGCGCCATCTGGAGACTGGCGCCTTGTGAACGTTCTAGAACACTTGACTTGCATCACACCTTTCAATTACTCACCTCATATTTACATACATACCACACTTGGGCGTGACTTAGGAAGGTCGAAGCTTGGCGAACCCAGCACAGAAGGTTAGTGGTAATAAGGTATTGATAAAGCCTCAGAGGCTATAGATTGTTGTCGGCTGGAGAGCCTGTAGATTATTGTGTAAGTACTATTGTTGTAAGCAACGGTAGGGCTCCACGAACCGTGGACAAGTTCAGACCGTCCAGTTACCGTTGGCTGGCTTCTTGTAGTCCTGAACAATTTTGGTAAGCAGAGCGTGGCTTTTATAATATAAAATCCACATAGTAAATTGGAAGTTTTGAAAGTAACTTTAGTTTAATTACTTAACATAACTTATAACTTAATAAGTTTTGAATATATTACCATGTCATCCGGGCTATCTAATTGAAGTTGAATCAATTGAAGTTGTATTTGTAATTTGTACTGTAGCTCCCTTTTGTTGAGTTGACAAGTGGGATTGTTTGTGAAATTAGGAATTATTAGGTTGTATTTGGTACATAATTTGGTATATTGTTGTAAAAGTTGTTTGGTATTTGTTGTGATTAATAATTGAATGTCACTAGTCTGAAGTTAAAAGTTTATCTAAATAATAATCACACATTTGTTAACATAACAAGACTTGAATGGTGTGGATTGACTTATTGCATTTATTTGTGTTATTGGAGATTGTCGGGCTCAATATTATACAGTCAATTGTTGTGTTTATTGGTGTTTATTGTATTATACATTCAATTGTTATTTATTTTGTAACTAGCCATCTGTACCAAGCTAGATTCATACTTGGAATGGGTACAGGGTCGGATTTGGACTTGAAATAATTGAATTTAAGTTGTTATTTTGGTGAAATTATTTGGTCGGCTAACAAGTCATTGTTGTTTGTTTAGTTAATTTTAGCTTGTTGTATTAATATTTGATTGTTGCAATGGCCTCATTAAGGGCAGTCAGGGAGGCTGCTGCCGGATTGACCTCACAGTTGAGATGGTTCACATCGGCAGCTGCAACGGTTGAGCGTGTAGATTTGGAAGAGCTCACCCTTGCTCGGTACGGGCAAGTGATTGAGAGGATCAAGTCAGCTGATGCTGCGCTCACACGCTTCAACGAGTACATCATGGACGTGGAATGGGGGTGATGGATCAGACAGCCCGCGATAAGATTTTGGGTGACTATGACCAGATTGTCCACCTGGGGGATGTCATATGTCTACGAGCGCGGGAAATTTTGAAGAGCCGGGTGCCTGATGCGGCCAAGCCGCAGACCCCCGTTGTTGCAGGCCCTGGACTATTGAGTAGGCTGCCCACCCTGGAGCTGCCACATTTTGACGGTCGCTTGGACCACTGGCTGGGCTTCCTAAATCTCTTTGAGAGTCTTGTCGATGCACGCTCGGACCTCGGACCTGCCCAGAAGCTGGCCTATTTATTGTCTGTCCTGGAGGGCGAAGCCAGAGCCTTGGTGCAGCACTTGCCGGTGACGGATTCCTCTTACCCGACCGCTCTCGAGCTTCTCTCCCGACGGTATCAGAACAAGCGCTGCCTGGCTGATGTGCACATCGACCAGATTTTGGGGCTACCGGCCATTGTCAGCACGTCGACGTTGCGCACTGACTTGCTGAACCCGTTGGTCTCAGCGACCAACGCCTTGAGACGCTTGGAGTTACCGGTAGAACATTGGTCCTACTTGTTGGTGCACATAGTGCTGCAGTTGCTCCCCGCGGAGTTGAGGTCACGTTTTGAGCAGAAGTATGGTGGGGATAGTGCCACCCATCTTCCCCCCTTTGACGACCTCCTCAAATTTTTGGAAGACGAGTGTCGGTTTTCGGATAACACTCGTGGGGCCACGGGGTCACCCCCACTACCTTCTCGGCCTAGAGACCAGGGACGGACTAGGGCTCGGGGGCCTGTTGATGTTCACCCCGCCCCCCGTTTTGCTGGCGCCCGGAGTCCTCGGGCTACGGGGCCTGTTGATGATCGCCCCGCCCCCCGTTTTGCTGGCGCCCGGAGCCCTTGGGCTCGGGGGCCTGTTGATGTTCGCCCCGCCCCCCGTTTTGCTGGCGCCCGGAGTCCTCATCATTGTGACTTTTGTAAGGCAACGGGGCATGTCATGACGCGTTGCCCGGACTTTTTGAATTTGCACGTAAGTGCCCGCCGCCGCATTGTCAACGCACGCCGTTTGTGCTTCTCGTGCTTGGGGGCCCACTTTCATCGGGACTGCCCCGACCCCCGCCCGTGTAGAATTTGTAAAGGGTCCCACTTGAAGATTTTGTGCGCCAACGCGAACCGCTCCAGCAGACCAGCTTCTGAGGGGGGTTCGCGCAGGGGGGGGGGGTACCCCGGAGACGAGCATCGGGCTGAGGCCCGCAATTCTGTACGCCGCACTCCACCCCCCGCGCAAGTTGAACGGGAGCCCTGCGAGCGCCATTTGGTCTCCCCTCGTCAGGGAGAACGCGCATTGGCTGCTAAGCAGCAGTGGCCGGGTCGGCGCCGCTGCCTTTCCCCTCCGTTGGCGGAACGTCCCCGGTTGGAGTCGCGCCCTCCGCCATTCGGGCATCCGGTGGGATATGCCCCTCCAGTGATGGCGAGCGGCTCGGGACACCGCGCGGACGACTATTTTGATTGTTGGCCTCGTCGTGAACGAGGGCAGCCTGGATGCGGCGATCGGTCGCCGCCCAGGCATCGCTAAGAGATTGACACCTGTCCCGCTAAAGGACCCCCCCCCCCGATCAAGACGGTTGTGTTGCCAACGGCCTCGGTCAAGGTCTTTGGGTGACTCGATTGTGGTCTGTGCCATTTTGGACACGGGAGCCCAGGGTTGCCTTGTGTCGTCTTGGTTAGCGGGACAGGTTGGCCTGAAGGTGAACGACCTTTCAGGCAAGATTTGGGGAATTGGCGAAACGGCTGTCACCACTGTTGAGGGAAGGACCTGGTTTGAAATCACCCTTGTGAGTTGTCCTTACCCTAAAATTGGTGCTCCTGCCCTTGTTATAACTGAACTTGGTTGGGACGAGCCACTTTGGGAAACCCTGTTGGAAGACTGGCTCCAACTTGTATCTGCACTTCCTGCGGTGCTTCTTGTGCGTCTCTTAAGCCACGTTGCGCGCAATTTGGGTGGAACTGTTGACATTCGGGCTTCTTGCGCCTGGACGGACAGTCAAATTGTTTTGTGTTGGTTGAAGACGTCCGTCCACTCTTTGGAGGTCTTTGTTGTGAACCGAGTGTTGCAGATTCAAGGTTCTGAAACGCCTTTGATTTGGAGGCACGTGCCTGGTGATCTGAACCCGGGCGACGTGGCCTCACGCGGGTGCATGGCCCCCCACTTGATTGCTCACCCCCTCTGGTGGGGACCGGACTGGCTGACTTGCCCCGAGGACAATTGGCCTCGAACGCCAGTCTTGATGCCGGATCCTTTGCCCGGACTTAAGGTGTTCGCTGTTGGGACAAAGGACCCCCCGTTTGATCTTGAATTTTGATGAATCGAAACAGCTCCCTCGACAAATTGTTGAACGTTACCTCGTGGATCAGGCGTTTTGGCCATAATTCTAGGAATCCAGGGGACAAGCGCCTTTCACCAGTTCTCTCTCCTCAAGAGCGACAGGAGTCACTCCTCCTTTGGGTCCGCTCTGTGCAGGCTGCACACGTTGAGAAGGAGATCGAGGTCTTGAAGTCTGGTAGGGTCAGGTTGTCGGGAGCTGTCAGTAAGTTGAATCCCTTCTTGGATAGGACGGGTCTTTGCGTGTTGGAGGACGGTGGAGGCACTCTAGCCTTCCTTATGGAGACCGTCACCCCCTTTTGTTGCCCAAGGAGGGCCACTTGGTTTAATTGTTGGTGACTGATCGTCACGTTAAGAACTCGCATGCCGGTTGCAATGCGCTGTTGGCCATTCTGCAGCGAGAATTTTGGATTTTGTCGGCTGATCGCGTCAATGAGGCGAGGCCCTTTGCTGGCGTCGTAACGGACTTGTTGGTCCCCTTTTGTTGAAGACGTCCACCCTTCGTAATAGTAAGATTGTTAAGTCTTATTTGTGTGTTTGTCTGCCTATCAACCAAGGCAGTACATTTGGAGCTGGTAACCTCCCTCTCGACAGAGGCCTTTGAGGCGACTTTGGAAAGATTTGTGTCTCGCCGTGGGTTACCTTCTTTGATTAGGTCTGATTGCAGTACGAATTACAAGGGTACAAGTAACTATTTGAAGGAGGTATACGCCTTCCTTAATGAGAGCCAGGTTGACATTGGTACTAGTTTGGCCCGCCGAGGGGTCACTTGGTTGTTTGACCCGCCAGCCTGCCCCCATTGGGGGGGTATTTTTGGGGCCGCGGTGAAAGCGGCAAGGGGACGCTGGCGGAGATTGTTGGGAGACACCGTTCTCACCTTTGAGGAACTAGCTACGGTATTTGGCCGCATTGAAGCTGTGTTAAATTTGCAACCTTGTCAAGACTTCCAATTGATTAGCGGACGGGTAGGCCCGTCCGGGGGGGGGGGGTAGATGTTTAGTACCGATCGTTTCCGAACGTACCTTTTTGACATAAAGAAATTTGATCTTGACATAACCTTTTTCACTTGACAGATAGACTTTGGTTCCGTTGTTGGAATACGTCCGCCCTTGGGACTTTGATTTGATTGTAATAGAAATATCGTGTGCAATCGCGTGTTGAAACCGATAATTGGGTCGCGTGTAACGATTAATTGGAATTCGTAATCCCCATTTGATGAAAAACCTGGGATATTTTGGGATTTATCGCCGGTTGGTTGCCACCGCATGGCACGCGGAGTTGTTGGAAATAAGTTGTGCTGTGATGCTGATCTGGACCGCGCCATCTGGAGACTGGCGCCTTGTGAACGTTCTAGAACACTTGACTTGCATCACACCT
Organism: Tholera decimalis; assembly: GCA_943138885.2. Taxonomy (NCBI): domain Eukaryota; kingdom Metazoa; phylum Arthropoda; class Insecta; order Lepidoptera; family Noctuidae; genus Tholera; species Tholera decimalis. The sequence goes on from OW964556.2 coordinate 23,131,019, forward strand.
TTCAATTACTCACCTCATATTTACATACATACCACACTTGGGCGTGACCTAGGAAGGTCGAAGCTTGGCGAACCCAGCACAGAAGGTTAGTGGTAATAAGGTATTGATAAAGCCTCAGAGGCTATAGATTGTTGTCGGCCGGAGAGCCCGTAGATTATTGTGTAAGTACTATTGTTGTAAGCAACGTTTTGGGCTCCACGAACCGTGGACAAGTTCGGACACACCAGTATCGTTGCACTGGCCTTTTGTAGTCTCGAACACCTAATTTTGTCCCACTACTGGGCAAAAGCCTCACTCTCCCTTTTCCACACAATTCTGTCTTTTGCTAGAGTAGGCCAGTCCTTTCGGGTTGTTGTACTCATAATTTTATTAACATCAACTCTTACTATGGGAGTCATCATAAAATCGCAAAAAAGAAATTAGTTGTTTCATTTATTTGTAGCTCAAAAAAAAAAATTTGTAGATCAAAAAATAAACTTTATATTTCTTTAGTGAAATATAATGAAAATGATACACAAGATGACTTTTTTAGAGATTTCTGAGTAAGTCTGTGTTAAGGTTTTTACCACTGTGGAATTTTTAATATTATGTATTTTCATCTAAATATGTTATATGGGGCTATACTGCCCTCATAAGCCATAAAGCGTCATTCCAAAAAAGTGATACTCGAGAAAATTCATGTTTTAGTTTTTTTGATTTCGCGTCAACTTAGTAAAGTAGTTTTAAAATTATTCATTCATAATATTAGATACTCGTACCCATATTTCTTTTTGATGTTTTTAAAAAAAGGAAACGTATGTTTTTTTACCTCATTTTTGAGATACCGTTATTGGGCTTCGATTAATATGTTTATTAATATGAGTTACCGCTTTTAGTTATAGTGTGTTCATAGGAATTTCATACAAATGTTTTTCTATATATTTTTGCTAAAAATGCATGTAAAAGAAAATAAAACACGAAAAAAGTGCATTTGGAAATAATTTTAATAAACTTGAGATTAACATAATTAGAAAATTTTAAATTTTGAAAATAGGCATCTATGTCATAAATCACCCAGAAGTAGGGAGCTCCCTCCAGAAGGACAGTCTATTGCCTGGTATTATATTTTGAAGGGATTTCAAAATATTGTTCTTCTTGGCTTGCGAAATTCCGTTAAGCATGGTTTTCTTCTTTGGAGGTGGAAGAGCATTCGTTTCTAAAATCTTGTTTCCAATAATACTAGCAGTTATATACTCACTATCAAAGGATGTCTTGTAATTAAAATCGAAACTACCTCTCGTAGCTTCCATATGCACTATATCGCAGATATAAGGACGTGGATTAAGGAATGAATTCTAATTTTAATTAAGAATTCCACCGTAAGTAAATATACAGCCATTGTGTTTAAAAATAATGATATACCTCTCAGCTCCTTAGTAATATCGTATAAATTTGAGATATGCAATATTTTCTTACTAGGTTTTAGGTGGTTTCTGGTTGGGATAGCGCCATGTAACTTCATTTAACCTGTAGGGAATTTGTTAAGCTGATGCAACAAAAATCAGAAATTTGTATTTTTTGAGATACCGCTTTTTGGCTTATGAGGGCAGTATAATAAGAACGGTAATATGTATAAAACCTCAAAAAAGAAACTAAAACACTCTAAATTAAAATCATTTATTAACTTTTCTATTATACATGACTAAATATCATTGCTTGCTCTGTGTAGTTTCTATCTTTTACCTCGTAAATCACTGAGTATATTTTTAACCGACTTCTAAAAAAGGAGGAGGTTCTCAATTCAGATGTTTGTATTTTTTTTTTTTTTTTTTTTTATGTTTGTCCACGCATAACTCCGTCGCTTGCCAACCGATTTGAAAAATTCTTTTTTTGTTGGAAAGGGTATACTTCCCAAATGGTCCCATGAAAATTTTATCGAAATCGGAAGAGCCGTTTCTGAAAAATCAAAAAAAGTCGAAAAAAATAATTTACGTTGATGATGTTTTCGTTTACTCTGCATTGCGTTTTTTGTTCGCGCATAACTCCGTAATTTACGAATCGATTTGGAAAATTCACTGACCCACTAAAAAACGCGAAAATAAAAACTTTTTTGCAAAAAATAAAACCGACTTCCATATCAAAACACTACAAAGCCAAAAATAATTTTAATTTCGGAAGGCGGTGTGAAAAAAAAAGAAGATACAAAACCAATAACACCGACTACCGAAATTAAAATTATTTTTGGCTTTGTAGTGTTTTGATATGGAAGTCGGTTTTATTTTTTGCAAAAAAGTTTTTTCTGTATGAGTCTTTAAGTGGGCACGTATACGCATGTTAAAAAAAGAATGTGCAATTTTTTTAATAAGTGTCTTTAATCTTGGATTGCTTCTGCAGTATTTTTTCTTTCGTTGATTTTATTTTCACCTGCACGCCCCTATCAATCTTCGTAGGAACGTGGGCTTCACTGTAGACCTAAAACAAGAAAAGTGTGAAATCAGAACAAATTTTTATTTTATTAATGCGTTTGACTGTATTATTCAAATAGTTATTATACTAGTTGCGCCCCGTGATTTCACCCACATTCCTCCACTCCTAAGGATCGTAGCGTGATGTAATATAGCTTTCCTAAAGTGGATTAAGAAAATGCAAAAAGGTATATACTTAATATTAATTTCAGTCAAAGGGAAACTTACAAGTAACTTGTTAAGATTGCTTATATTTTCAAGAATTCTTCGACCTTGGTTTTTACTGGTTTGGTCTTCAACATTGCAACCGGCACGTTTCACTCCCGTTTCCTTAAGAGAAGAAAAACTTTCATAAGTGCCAGAACTAGTACTTGGTACAGCCAGAGCAACTATTTGTACCATAGACTCTTCATGTAATGAACTTACTCTCTGAAAATTATTATATATTTTACAAAATATTGCCTTTATTATATATTTGAATAATTTGAAAAAATAAATCTTAAAACATAAAAACATGTAATATAGATAATCAAATTTTTACCTTGCTAGATGATACTACTTCTTGATTTATTATTATAGTAGAAACTACTGTTTGTTTTAAGCGCCTTGTTGAATCATAATCTGATTCTTGAAAATGCAAATAGGAAATCCTTGTACTTTCATAAAACTTAATTTTCAGTGGTACAATGGATAACCACAATTTCCACTGAGTACTATTTTTAGGAAATCAAAAAAAAAAAAATTATGATTAATATACATTAATGTTATAAATAATGAGAAACAAAAACTAAATACCAAAGAAAAAAGTCTGCGAGTATAATAATGGCTGTAAAATTATATATAGTCCCACAGAAAGTCCCAGATGTATCCTCAATATGGTCACACTACTACCAAAACAAAATAAACAAACAACAAAAAATAAAAATAAATAAAGTTGAATTAAGTCCATGAAATTCAATGTAAAACTATTTGGTCTGTACACAGTTATCTCAGTTATCATTAACTAATATGTTAAAATCATTGGTCAAGCGTTTTATGAAGTAATTAACTGAAAATACAAAGAAATATGTTTACAATTATTTAGTGTAAAAAATCACGTTTTAAACACTTACGCGTAAAATCTTATATCACCTCCTGGATACCACGTACTACCACAACCACGCACTACACAATTTTGCTTGGTGGTAGGTACGCGAGTTATGCTCGACGCGCCGTGCATCAGCGCGCCGCGCGCCGCGCCGTTTTGGTGAATAGCGTTATTGAATAATTTTAATTAACTAATTTTAATTAATAACCTTTCCTTTGCAGTCGGGTAAAAAGGCAAAGTTTATCTTCATAAAATTGTCTTGATGATGAAATTACTTTCGAACGTAAATATTAATATGGCGGCATTGGCCGCATAATAATAATATCACAAACTCAGACCAATAAAAAAGTATAGACGGAGCCGTCGTAAACAATCGCGACGAAAAAAAGTGAGGCCTAGTCTCGGCTTTGTGTGCGTAACTTGGTGTAAGATATCGTAGATTTGCGCATGTGTGCTAGAGAAAAATGTTGCAAGTGTTGTGCTAAAACTCCCAAGACTCCAGTTTTATTCTTATATAGTATTGTGTTTTATTTGTCTTGGTTGAATAAAATGAAAGATTCAAGAGAATTTGATGAATTAAGTTTAATCAGAATTATTTATTTTAAGATCAACACTTCATTAATTTTACAAAACACACCAAACTTACTTATATCAGAATAACACTAATGCCCCATATGTTATGTCAGTTTTTTATATGTCTGACGTTTTGAGTTACAACTTAAAGTAAAGTTTCTTGTTTTGCAATATGGTGGAATCTTACATTTATGTATATATTAATTACAGATCTTATTAAATTTGTTTGCTGCTCTACGCCATACACGTTATGTTCATCTACTAAATTAGAAAAAATATTTGAAGGGAGCCACTCGACATCATTTCTGTTATCCCGTACAGCTTTAATCCAGTTTTATTTCCACGTTTCATCACCTGGAAACCTAAAAAAATATAACAAATATCAGTAATTATTATTTAAAAATATTTTAAATTATATTTACGTATCATACATAATGTCATAAGTACCTGTAAATAATCCAAAACTAAGAAAAACTCCAAAAATATTCAATAATAAGATTTAAAACATACTTGTAAAGTGTCCGTAAAAAATCACAACTTCCCTTACTTTTGGGAAAAGAATAATGTTCTTAACTTGCAACACTGACACAATGGGAAATTATGACAAATATTTTACGATTTTGTTGAAATTACACACCAAATCGGACACTTACTTGTGAAAAGTAATCCCGGAAGACTTTTTTTGAAAACATTAATTGTTTTTGCAGCTGTGTATGACACAGGACGGCATAGTTTCGCAATTATTAAGTTACCACAACTACGTCACGCGCCCTCGCTCACGTGTGCGTTACCCCAGCAAAATAATGTCGAAAATAGTCATTTAAATCTTATAGATAATTAGTTGCCCAGTTTCTGTAATTGTTAAGCACATTTTTAAATTTGTTACACATATAGTTTTTTAGTTATTACACAAAAACATATTCTGCTGGGGTAACGTTTGAAACGTTACCGCAGCAAAACTTTTTTTTAAATAATGGGAATATTGAAATAAATATTAGCTACACATTTAGTTGTCTAGACGAGGTAAATGTTACACGTTATTTTGTTTTTGTTCTTTCTTCAGCTGCGAAGTTATTCGAGATTTTGCTGGAGTAACGTTTGTGGTTTTGCTGGATCTCTGAAACGGTTAAGCGGATTCTTATCGTCTTTTGTACATGACTTCTTAGGAATTAGTTTTAATTTGTTTCGCAATAAAAATAACAAAATGATATACCGTTTAAAAGTTATTTAATGAAATATAAAAACACTTCTTTAGGTCCTAACACTCTGAATATGAGCTCTAAAGACTTACTTTAAACGTTATTTTGTAGCGTTTAACTACCTTCAAATGTATATGAAGTTTCATTAGTATCCTGGTGGTAATTAACAAATTATGATGATATTCAGTTCTCCACGTTCACGGTCACAATGCGCGCGGAGTTATTTGGCCACCGATAAACCTGTATACGGTTATATAAACTGAATGTTATATCAATATTTAGTTGCTTAATTCAGTTATATACCTGTAAAGTTTCAGAGTAGTACATACAATAATTAACGAGATAATTAAATAAAAGTCATTAGGAACTTCAACACCGTGGTAATCCGACCAATTTTAGGTGGTTACAAAAAAGCGACCGCGTAGAACATTATGCTATCTTCTAAAATATGTAGGATAATACACCTTAAAATTTCGGTACAGACGCATACACTGTTAAATACATAACAATATTATAATATCTGTACTATAAACATTATTATTATTACCTTTCAGCTACTTATTAGATAGGTATATATTGTATAATGTGCACCAGTTCAATGGCACAGTTGCACGGGTTCCTTCTATTTGGCAGAATTTTGATACTCCAAAATTCATTTGGCATAACACACTTGGTATAATCTTCCTTAAACGAATATTTTTAAGGCATAAAAAATATTTAGTATGTATAATTATTATTTAGCCGAATTCTGCATAATTTCGTTTAGCATAACTGCATGCTTGCTTGCATGTTTACATGTTTCTTACAGGGAAATAAAAACCACGTATGTTCACAATGAAATTTTTTATTTAATGTATGCCAAAAGATGGTTCTAACTGTAAACTTTCTGAAAGAATGATGGTTCTACGTTTTAATTATTATGGATATGAAATTTATGCCTAAAGATGATTCTGACTTACATAATTATTTGACTGCAGTTTAATATTTTATTTTTGATCTGTGATTTTTACATAATTTAAGTTAATCTTACAATACAACTATCTGTAATATATATCTAGGAAAAAATATTGTGATATTTGAAATTTGTCTACAAAATAGTAGGACTTACTGTTTTTAAGTTTAAAAATTATTATTTTACCTGTAAATAAAAATTCTTTAAGAAATATGTAGTTTTTTTTTAACACTTGTGTACACATCTCTACTAAACTTGTAAGGCTATCCTACATATTTTAGAAGATAGCATAATGTTCTACGCGGTCGCTTTTTTGTAACCACCTAAAATTGGTCGGATTACCACGGTGTTGAAGTTCCTAATGACTTTTATTTAATTATCTCGTTAATTATTGTATGTACTACTCTGAAATTTTACAGGTATATAACTGAATTAAGCAACTAAATATTGATATAACATTCAGTTTATATAACCGTATACAGGTTTATCAGTGGCCAAATAACTCCGCGCGCATTGTGACCGTGAACGTGGAGAACTGAATATCATCATAATTTGTTAATTACCACCAGGATACTAATGAAACTTCATATACATTTGAAGGTAGTTAAACGCTACAAAATAACGTTTAAAGTAAGTCTTTAGAGCTCATATTCAGAGTGTTAGGACCTAAAGAAGTGTTTTTATATTTCATTAAATAACTTTTAAACGGTATATCATTTTGTTATTTTTATTGCGAAACAAATTAAAACTAATTCCTAAGAAGTCATGTACAAAAGACGATAAGAATCCGCTTAACCGTTTCAGAGATCCAGCAAAACCACAAACGTTACTCCAGCAAAATCTCGAATAACTTCGCAGCCGAAGAAAGAACAAAAACAAAATAACGTGTAACATTTACCTCGTCTAGACAACTAAATGTGTAGCTAATATTTATTTCAATATTCCCATTATTTAAAAAAAAGTTTTGCTGCGGTAACGTTTCAAACGTTACCCCAGCAGAATATGTTTTTGTGTAATAACTAAAAAACTATATGTGTAACAAATTTAAAAATGTGCTTAACAATTACAGAAACTGGGCAACTAATTATCTATAAGATTTAAATGACTATTTTCGACATTATTTTGCTGGGGTAACGCACACCTCGCTCACTCGTGGCAGACCATGGTGCTATAACTTAGAACAAAAGTGACGAAATGATAACCGACTAGTTTAGGTAGGGTTCTGCTTTTGGATATAAACTACTCAATTCAATTGATTTTTAATTTATTCGTATAGCAATAATCAAAGTTTAAGTTACGTATTGATAGATGGCATTTTTTCTCAAAATATTTACACATTTAGTTTAAACTTGTTCTCCGTTTTACTCAGATATTCTAAATTATCTTTAACAAATAACCATTTTATTTTATATAAATTAAAATATTAGGGATATTAGGACACCTTTTAAATTTCACACCTTTTATAATATATTAACACAAGTATCTTAAAATTAATAAAATCCTCCAAATACGCAATCCTATTTTTACTTTAACTTATTTAATTTTATACTAAAATGGTAACGAAACTTGCGCAAATGCAGAGATGCCAGATTGGAGGGAATCCCCCCAAATTTGGGGAGTTTTTAAAGTTATGTAGGGTGAATTGAGGGACAATATTTTTGGGGGAATATTTGGACTGCTGATGTCTGAACGCGATCAAACCACTGACTAATCTGTGAAAGCACACACACGAAAACAAAATGCTGTGCACGATGATAGCCGAGTGGCTCCGAAGTTGCCGCAGAATGGAATGATTTGCATCGTACAACTTGGAAATCCACGCAATACACCGAAGAGTTCTGGGTTGAAGTTTATAATTTCAAAAATGCAGTCGGTGATAGAACATACCCGTGGAAATGTTACCAATTGGCACTAGGAATTTTGTCTTTATCTTTTTCTAACGCAATTGCGGAAAGAGCCCTATCTCAAGTAGCTATTATTGAAGACAAACGTCGAAACAGATTGGCCATTAACACTGCCGAATCCATCTTGAGAATAAGATATAAATTGCTAGAAGGATGTGTTCATTTTAAACCCAGTTCAAAGATGCTAAACAGGTTTAACTCAGAAAAAATGTACGGAACTGCAACCGGCGCGAGTGAAGAGGCTAATTTAGTCATGGACGCTATTGCTAAAATTGTATAAAATTGTATCAATAATAAAAAAGAATAGCCATTTATGAGTTTTTTTTACAAATCTTGAATTTTGGGGAGATTTCGGGGAAAGTTTGGGGAGAACGCGAGTCGGTCACTTGGCAACACTTTGTAAATGTCAAAGGTTTAAAAAAAGTTAAATAATTTGTCAAATAATAAGTCAATAATTGCAAATAATTCAAGAAATTTAAGATATAATATATTCTTATTTAATTGGTGTGTACCTAAGGATACTTCTAAGTTATTGTGTGGATCACGAAACGATTATGGAAGATAAAATTCAGATGGTCATCAAATATTGTAACAGAAGAATAAGTATTTGGTGAGATAAGATAAAGTATTTGGTGTTGTAATTATATTGTTTTATTGTAAATCAACATAAATTACTAAGTACTAAATAAAAAGGAGTAAATAGGACGGCCTATGCAGTGGTACCCTGATTTGTAGGTAGCTATATCTATATGCTATATATATATATACATATGCTTCATACATTGTTGTTGTTACTTGTTGCCAGAGGGCGCGGGCGCTCTGGAATCTTCGAGTGACGGCTCTATCTCAGTATATAAAATGTACTCTGTGTGGCAGACTACCGAGCGGCCGTCTTCATATTGCCGAATCGTCTTCTTAATAAGTGCCTCACTTTTTGAGCGCAATGTTCTGTCTATACTTTTTTATTGGTCTGAGATCACTAAGTCATGCCTTATTTTTTAAATATTTACATAATTTGCCTTATTGTGGATTATTTAGAGTTAGATATGCAGTTTCGCGGACTTTTTTTAGATCTACATAAACCCTACATTTTTGTAGTACACGATCTTTACGTATATCTCAGCATTTCGTCAGCGCACTCGATTATAATAATTTAACGGCGTATTTTCTTCCGACTTACTTCACTAATATCCTTGTTTCTTCCTCATGAAACTGCCTATCATAATCAGAAAGAATTTTTAAAATCCACCCAGTACTTTCGAAGATTAGCGCGTTCAAACAAACAAACAAACTTTTCCGCTTTATAATATTAGTAATAGATTACAAAAACTCTAATATTTTCAAGATATAAAACTGAATCTATAATTTTATTTGATATAATGATCAGTTAATATAATAAACGATTGATATAATTTTAAAGCAACAAATTTTTATAAGCATAACATTAATTGAATATAAAATCGTTTGATATAGGTACCTACCACTCAAAAGACATAAAACCTATTTAGTATAATATGATCAAATGCTTATGAAATGAAATTAAATGAAATATTTATTTTGTAAATTGGTTATAAATAACACTTACACGTCATGTTTTTTTGCGTGTTAAGTTTAGTTTAGCTAGATGAGACCGGTATTTCCTAACTGACTACTCCGAGTTAGTCTTAGTTTTTATTTCCCTGTAAAAAACATGCTAACAAGTATACACCATACATGCAGCATACAAGTATACACCATACATGCAGCATGCAAGCAAGCATGCAACATACAGCAGGCATGGTTTCTGTCATGGCTCCGGCGCTGCAGGGCTCCGGCGACGGCGGTCTTGGTCCCATACGACCTTATCGTCACAGATGTGTTTCACGCTAGAGGTGGGCAAAGTGTATCATTTTTGAGATTGGAACATTAGCATCTCGATCACTGAAATGATCCGGAACACTGATATGTTTCATTTTCATTCAAATGACTCAGTAAACGCCCGCGACGCGACGTCATGTATAGAAACGTAACATTCTTACGTTGCGTTGCGGGCGTTTACTATTGAGACATAGAAATGTTTTTTAATACTGAATAGATAGATAGATAGATAGAATACACTTTATTGTACACCAAAATTTAAACACACCTATTTAACAATATTGCTTATTCTATGGTAACAATGGCGGTCTTATCGCTGAAAGCGATATCTTCCAGACAACCTTTGGAAGGACTTTAAAAACTTTTAAATTAAAGTGGGGAGGGCTAAATTAGTGTACTAACTACATTACTCATAAAAACAGAGAAACAAAACTATTTAAATATTAAAATAAATAAATGTATATGCAAATATATATATATGCATATAAATACAATGTAATACATAGGTAATTAAATAATACAATAGGTACATATAATGTGTTCTTTAACATCAAGTGGAAAGAAAACAAAAGAATAGTCATAAATTGGAATGAAAATAATTAGCAACCAAGCTTTTAAAAGTAGCCAGTGACTGAGCTTGTCTTACAGACACCGGCAATGCATTCCACAAACGAATAGCTTGCACCGTAAACGATGAGCCATAGAATTTAGTGAAATGTGCAGGCATTGAAAGTCTCAAATTCTCCGACGATCTCAAATCTCTTACATGTGTGTCATGAAGGAACTTAAAGCGTTCTTTGAGATAAAACGGGGTTGCGGGATTGAAGAGAATACTGTAAAGTAATGATAAAATATGTGCATTCCGGCGAAGGCGGATCGGCAGCCACTTGAGTTTAATGCGAAACTCAGAAACATGATCATATTTGCGCAAACCAAATATGAATCTTATACAAAAATTTTGGAGTCGTTCAAGCTTATCTAGCTGCACTTCAGTAAGATCTGGATAACTTGCTTCAGCATAGTCGAGAACAGGGAGAAGAAGGGATTGGGAAAGCGCAATTTTAGTGGCAGTCGGCAGGAAATTGCGCAATCTGCGTAAAGACCCCGCAGAGGCAAACAGTTTGCGGCTTACTTCTTGCAACTGAGGACCCCAAGACAAATCCCTATCAATATAAATACCTAGGTCTTTTACTGAGTCACAGTAAGGTATAGCAGCTCCATCAAAAACGATTTGAGGAAGGGTCACCCAGTTAATTTTGGAACGTAGCCTAGGGCTGCCAACAATAATGACTTGAGTCTTGGCAGGATTAACCCTCAAACCATGATTCAAACTCCAATCAGAAATACGCGCTAAGTCTTTATTCACAATCTTCACCGCCTCAGACAGTTCTTCAACGAGAGCTTGCGAATAAATTTGCAGATCGTCAGCATAAAGGTGATAGGATGAGAGAAGATCATTTGAGATAGAATTTATAAATATGGCGAAAAGAAGAGGAGAGAGAACGTCCCCCCTGTGGTACGCCAGCAGTAGTATTGCACCATGAAGATGATGTACCTTCAATGCAAATACGTTGTCGGCGGCCACACAGGTAACTACGAAACCAATCAATTGCTGTTGGAGATATGTTAAGAGAGCAGAGTATACCGAGCAGTACATCAAAATCGACAGTGTTAAAGGCGTTACTGAAGTCCAGTAACGAAAGGACAGTCAACTTCCTATTATCCATACCTGATCTGATATCGTCAGTAATTTTAACTAGAGCTGTGGTAGTGCTATGTCCTGAACGAAACCCGGATTGGTACAAATTTAGGAGTTGGTTTTTACAAAGGAAGGCACTAAGTTGATTGTGGATAAGGCGTTCGAGGACTTTGGATAGGAACGGTAATATGGAAATAGGGCGGAAATCAGAGAAAGAAACAGGATTAGACTTTTTAGGGAGAGGAGTTATCTGAGCTTCTTTCCACAAAGATGGGAAAACACTTGAGGATACGGAATAATTGAGGACATGGCAAATGACAGGAAGAATTTCGTCCAGGATAGGGAGTATCATCTTACGGCTAATACAGTCATTACCAACGGCATTTGACGTTATAGATAGCATGCTCTTCTTAACATCACAACTGGTAAATTGATTAAAAATAAAAGGAGAATAATTGGGAGTGGGAAGAGAAGAAAGATTATTTAGAGTATTGGTTTTAACAGCACCATTGAAGCTACAAGAGGTGGAAAAATGTTGATTGAGCGATTCAAGGTCTATATCCTTAGGAATAGACTCTTGACGTGACTTCCCAATTCCCATAGATCTAAGAAATTTCCAGACTTTAGCTGGATCACCGTTTTCAACGGACTTTTTGTCTACATATTTATTGTAATAAGTGAGATTATAAATAAAGTCGATCTTCGTGCATAGGATACAAGAGTCAATAGTTAAAGTAACTCAGTGTGTCTCGGTCTCTCTCAATCGCTCGCACACTGCTCAGTCGCCACACGAGCGACGCGTAGCGCGAAATGAGCCTGAGCAAAGTAATGTTTCAGATTCAAATGATGCATTTGAAACGTTGTTACTGAACCAATCTTTTGAATCACTTCAATTATTCGAATCAGTGAGTCGGTTCCGTAAAGAGTTACACACGCCTATTTCACGCTGCACGCACCTGCTCCTCTGCTCGCGGACCGCCTCGCCCCTCCGCGATTTTATATAACACTCTAGGGGTAGGGCAGACAAGACTACGTGGAGTCGGTTTTGCAACGATTCCTTTCTGTCACGCCGCTCCTGCAGCACGCTCTATCAGAGCATTTCTCTTTTTTTTTGCCAATATACATTTGTTGAATGTCCCACAAGATTGTAGATTAATAACATTTGTGTAATGTGTATGTTATTGATACAGTTTTGTTTAGGAGCACATTTTTTATTAAAATTCACAGAAATCATTAAAAAATATTATAAAAATATAGTATTTAATTAAAAAAATGAATAAATACAAACTACCAAAATTTGCAATGTATGAAAATTCGTATGTCCCAAACTATCATCCGTTACTTCAAACTTAATTATTTTAATAAGGTTCAAAGAAACTATACTGAGTTTTGGTTTTTAAACCATTTTACGAGGTAAAAAGATCTACTTACATTGCTGTTTTGGTACTTTTTTTTAACTTTGTCAGATATAAATGAATTTTAAACTTGTCCCGGAAAAAGTTCCAAAAATAGATTTCAGTTTTTGTTACCAATTTTTTATGTGTTATAGTTAAAAATCTTCTATTTCGTTAAACAATTTTAACTTGGCAATACTACAGGTTCCATTTAATACCGCGATATCGATTTAGGTGTCAGTGCTGTTCCGACATAAAATTGTGAAACACGTATTCCAGTTCGAAAATCGAATCTCATTCCGGTATTTGTTACAGCTGTTTCAAGGTAAGTTGATAATATTGACTACTTTCTTTCATCATGTCACAATAGTTAACAACTTGCACTAAAGTTCAGTGAATTACATTAGACGTAACTCTAATTTTAACTATTATAATAATACTTTGTAAAAACTAAACAAGTGTTTCGTTACTATTTTTTTTGTTACTTTGGCACAGTAACGTATTAGCGGAAAATTTGAGTAACAAAAAAGGAATTATAAAGCTACGTTTGCATTCAACAGCGCAAGAAAATGCCACTTACTCCGGCAGAAAAAATGAAACGTTATAGAGAAAAGTTGAAACAAAACCCTGATAAGTTGGAACAAATAAGAAAACAAAATTTAGAAAGAATAAAATCAAAATATAAATATAAAAAAATATTGGAAATGTCAGAAACAGAATAAAATAAGCAAAGAAAAAAGTGGAAAGAAGAAAAACAAAAACAAAAGGACAAAACAGAATCTAAAAAAAGAAAGCAGTGCAAGCTTTTTAACAAGAACGGCTGTTTTAGCGTAGACAGCAACAGAAATATCAACGGATATCTTGGCTACGGAAAAAACACCACCAGAGACGTCGACTGAAACATCATCAAATATGTCAGCGTGTATGATTATTATCCCGATGATGAATGCGGGAGTTGCAATAAATCGATGCACCTTTTCTAATCTCATAGTCATTATTAACAGTGTGTTTGCTGTTTTTTTAACCGACTTCTGAAAAAGGAGGAAGTTCTCAATTCGGATGTTTGTTTGTTTTTTTTTTGTTTTTTTTATTTTTTTATTTTTGTTCGGGCATAGCTCCGGCGCTCGCCATCCGATTTGAAAAATTCTTTTTTTGTTGGAAAGGGTATACTTTCCAAATGGTCTCATGAAAATTTTATCGACATCGAACAAGCCGTTTCTGAAAAATCAACAAAAGTCTAATAAAAATATTTACATTGATGATCTTTTCGGTTACTCTATATTGTGTTTTTTGTTCGCGCGTTTTTAGTTTTTTGTAGTTGACATTTTGGCTTTTATAACTAGATTAATTACAAATTGACCCACTAAAAAGCGCGAAAATAAAAACTTTTTTGCAAAAAAATAAAACCGACTTCCATATCAAAACACTACAAAGCCAAAAATAATTTTAAATTCGGAAGGCGGTGTGAAAAAAAAAGAAAATACAAAACCAATAACACCGACTACCGAAATTAAAATTATTTTTGGCTTTGTAGTGTTTTGATATGGAAGTCGGTTTTATTTTTTTGCAAAAAAGTTTTTTAGAATATTTTTTCAAAGAAGTGTTTTAAATGACTAATACAGATGTTGAATATGTTTGTAGGTTATATAAATGTGTATTTTAATTGATACCACTTAAGCTATGTAAAGTTTTAGAATATTTGATCTCTACCTCAATGTTCCTAATTACAAATAAGCATTATTAAATTACCAATATGTTGAGTTTCTATTCATAAATAAACGAAATTATACTAAAATCAAACAAACTTTGTTAATTTTCAGGATAATGAATGTCGTGTAGGTACTTCAATTAGAAATAAGTTTATAATATAAACTTATTTGTAAAACGTCTATAACGCGTATTACATTGTAGACCTTGCCTTATATTTTTTATTTTGTTACCTAATATTCTTTTTTGTTACTGTCCCAAAAAAAATCCGATCTTATTTTATGTTTCACGTATTTTATTTTTATTATAAAACAATGAATCTTATAAAGAGACTCAAGGATACTTAACATTTTAATAAAAAGTACGTAAAAACGGTAAATTTTGTTTATTTTCCATATTATCAAAACTTTAAATTTTATTTAGGTGAAAGGTAACAAAAAAATAAATAAACACTTAATTTGAAAATGTTCTTTTACTTTTCTTGGAGTTTCTTTGCAATGATGTTATTAAGTTTATATGAAGTATCCAGAAAATTATTATTCTGGATATAACAATTGCTACTTCAAAGTTTTTATTAAGAAATAAAAAGTAACAAAATAAGAACCTGTAATCTACCTTCATTCAGTTTTTAATACATTTTCCACAAAATTCATACATAAAATAGATTTCCTTATAAAAATCCAAAGGTTAATAAAGTAAACTACCTGATTTCATGAAAAAAAACAATTTATATATATATTTTTATTTTTAGCGGTTTTTTGAAATTGTGGCAAAAAAAAAGAGAAATGCTCATCAAATTAATTGCAATATTATAAATTTTAAACGATAGGCCTAATGATTTTCGATTAAATAAACCGTTATATCCAATAACGTTAGGTATACGAAATAAGTTTTAGGCTATTTAAATGTTATGTCTAAAAAATTATATCAACAGTTGGTATAACTCAGGTGCAAGCTGCGTATTTTCACCGCGGTCATCCGTCCCATCATGACCTACGCCTGCGTTGTTTTCGCACACGCAAAGCCCTACCTCCTCCACAAGATGAAGACCCTCCAAAACCGATTCCTCCGTAGAGTCACGGGAGCCCCCTTTTATGTTCGAAATGAGCTTCTTCACGTAGACCTCAAGATGCCCACCATCCAGCAGTACATGAAACGCGTCTCCAAGCGTTTCTTTGAAAGTTCAATCCAACATAGGAATCCCCTTATCGTATCGGCCGCCCAATACGAACCCTCGCGTATATCTAAGATTCGCCGACCAAGGCATATCCTAGTCACTCCCGATGACGCAATCACCCTGCTCCAAGAGAGCCGTAGGGAAACAAGTACAGTGGCACACAAACACAAAAACCGACCGTCCTTCCGTCCTCGCCGCCGAGGCCCGCCGCGACGTCCCCGTAATAGTCCACCCCGACCCTTGCCAGAGCCAGCCCGCGACGCTGAGCCAGTAGCTTTAAATTCCCTTATTAATAATAATAATAATAATATGATCCAGCCTGTCCTAAGCTGCCCTCCCCTGCGACGCCCTAAGCCGAGGTCCGTACCCCACAGGGGGTGCCCTTAGCGTGTAGTCGCCTAGTTTGTAAGTTTTTTAATAAGCCCTGGCTGGAGGCTTTAATTTATTTATTAATTAAGGCCACCACAGGCAAGCCCGGTTAAGCAGCCGACAACCTCAGAGGTTGACCTGTGAAATGCCACACACAAAAAAAAAATGAACGGATATAGTTAATAGACAGTGATAGACACTTAACGGAATGATTATAGACTTTGTGTTTAATAGTTTTAGTTCTATTTAATAGTTTTAAATACGAAAAATAAAAGTTTTAAGCGATTACTATAAGGATTAGATAGTTTCGTGAATGTATGTACATAGAACTAGAGGTAAACATTAGTACATATGAGAATATATCTTTAAAAGTAATGTTTTTTGTTGGTTTAATATTTTTCCTAGATAGATCTTGTGATTTAGAATCGAAATATTTATAGTTTTACCCATGAAAATAGTGAAAATGGCCAAAAATATGCAACGGCTCTCGTTACGGTAAAGTTTCGCAGCAGCTAAGCAAAGTGCGCCTTCTCCTGATTGGTTAAAAATACTTTGTTCTGATTGGCTGACCAATCACAGCGCTTAGATTTTTAGTTTTGGTATATAATGAGTACATAACGTAAGTAGATAAGAGATAGCTGTTCTTGATTCTGGTTGGATAAAATTCCTGTATTCTTATTGGTCAACCATTCATGGAGCCTACATTTTCTTAGCGAAATTTGTATAATCTAATACACTCGATGCTTCAGAAGATGGTTGAGAATGATACGATGACTGAGAGGTTATTTATGGTGAATGTACGAACGCTGCCGTTTGCTGAAGAGATTGTAATGCACTTGTCGCTGCAGGAGATGGTTGAGAATGATACGATGACTGAAAGGTTGGTGATGGTGAATGTCCGAACGCTGCCAGCTGCTGAAGAGGTTGTGTATGGTATCCACGATATTGATCTTGCCATTCAGTTTGATAATCATATCTTTGGAAACCTTTGATTTTTTGTATAAGAGCTAAAACTCCTGCTTGAAACTCTAAAGTTTCATCCATTGTGAAATAATCAACGGCGGCAGTACACCCTTGAAAAATAATAAATTTGGGTTTTCTTTTTCTTGTGTCATCCTAAAGTCCAGGAATTTAGACATCTTTTCATCGACGTCTATTGTGCTCTTCGTGCTTATGGGAACCGAAGGTTTACGAAACTCAGTTTCATTACTAGGACCACTTTGTACATTTCCTTCATCGTAGTTTTGAATTGACTCTTCGGTTGATCTCGGCGGCTCATAAACCTTCTTTAAAAACATATATATATTTACGTATCATACATAATGTCATAAGTACCTGTAAATAATCCAAAACTAAGAAAAACTCCAAAAATATTCAATAATAAGATTTAAAACATACTTGTAAAGTGTCCGTAAAAAATCACAACTTCCCTTACTTTTGGGAAAAGAATAATGTTCTTAACTTGCAACACTGACACAATGGGAAATTATGACAAATATTTTACGATTTTGTTGAAATTACACACCAAATCGGACACTTACTTGTGAAAAGTAATCCCGGAAGACTTTTTTTGAAAACATTAATTGTTTTTGCAGCTGTGTATGACACAGGACGGCATAGTTTCGCAATTATTAAGTTACCACAACTACGTCACGCGCCCTCGCTCACTCATGGCAGACTACCGAGCGGCCGTCTTCATATTGCCGAATCGTCTTCATATTAAGTGCCTCACTTTTTGAGCGCAATGTTCTGTCTATACTTTTTTATTGGTCTGAGATCACAAAGTCATGCCTTATTTTTTAAATATTTACATAATTTGCCTTATTGTGGATTATTTAGAGTTAGATATGCAGTTTCGCGGACTTTTTTTAGATCTACATAAACCCTACATTTTTGTAGTACACGATCTTTACGTATATCTCAGCATTTCGTCAGCGCACTCGATTATAATAATTTAACGGCGTATTTTCTTCCGACTTACTTCACTAATATCCTTGTTTCTTCCTCATGAAACTGCCTATCATAATCAGAAAGAATTTTTAAAATCCACCCAGTACTTTCGAAGATTAGCGCGTTCAAACAAACAAACAAACTTTTCCGCTTTATAATATTAGTAATAGATTACAAAAACTCTAATATTTTCAAGATATAAAACTGAATCTATAATTTTATTTGATATAATGATCAGTTAATATAATAAACGATTGATATAATTTTAAAGCAACAAATTTTTATAAGCATAACATTAATTGAATATAAAATCGTTTGATATAGGTACCTACCACTCAAAAGACATAAAACCTATTTAGTATAATATGATCAAATGCTTATGAAATGAAATTAAATGAAATATTTATTTTGTAAATTGGTTATAAATAACACTTACACGTCATGTTTTTTTGCGTGTTAAGTTTAGTTTAGCTAGATGAGACCGGTATTTCCTAACTGACTACTCCGAGTTAGTCTTAGTTTTTATTTCCCTGTAAAAAACATGCTAACAAGTATACACCATACATGCAGCATACAAGTATACACCATACATGCAGCATGCAAGCAAGCATGCAACATACAGCAGGCATGGTTTCTGTCACGGCTCCGGCGCTGCAGGGCTCCGGCGACGGCGGTCTTGGTCCCATACGACCTTATCGTCACAGATGTGTTTCACGCTAGAGGTGGGCAAAGTGTATCATTTTTGAGATTGGAACATTTGCATCTCGATCACTGAAATGATCCGGAACACTGATATGTTTCATTTTCATTCAAATGACTCAGTAAACGCCCGCGACGCGACGTCATGTATAGAAACGTAACATTCTTACGTTGCGTTGCGGGCGTTTACTATTGAGACATAGAAATGTTTTTTAATACTGAATGTTTTTTGTCTACATATTTATTGTAATAAGTGAGATTATAAATAAAGTCGATCTTCGTGCATAGGATACAAGAGTCAATAGTTAAAGTAACTCAGTGTGTCTCGGTCTCTCTCAATCGCTCGCACACTGCTCAGTCGCCACACGAGCGACGCGTCGCGCGAAATGAGCCTGAGCAAAGTAATGTTTCAGATTCAAATGATGCATTTGAAACGTTGTTACTGAACCAATCTTTTGAATCACTTCAATTATTCGAATCAGTGAGTCGGTTCCGTAAAGAGTTACACACGCCTATTTCACGCTGCACGCACCTGCTCCTCTGCTCGCGGACCGCCTCGCCCCTCCGCGATTTTATATAACACTCTAGGGGTAGGCAGACAAGTCCCCCCCCCTCCCACACAGGTGATCACTGACTGGAGGAAAGTAGGCGAATTGCTGAAATCCAACACGTCTCCTCACCTGGACAAGATCCCCGACCACATCCAGTCCGCCGCCGACACGACGGCTGCGATCGACTCACTCACGGAGCACGTACAATCTGTCTTGAACGACTGTTCAAAGGAGATTCCGGTGTCAGAGCACTGGCGCCGGAAACTCCCGGACGATGTACGGGCCCTGCTGACTGAGAAGAACGCAGCAGTCCGTGCCTACAGAGCTTTCCCCTGCCAGAATAACAAAACTTTCATGCGGTACTTACAGCGCAAAGTAAGTAACAGCATCAGAGAGTGGCGTGAAGCCGGCTGGGACAAGACCCTGAGCGAACTGGAACCCACCCACCATGCCTTCTGGCAACTTCAGCGGAATATGCGCGCCACTGAGGTTGCCTCAATGCCTCCCCTTATCCGCCCGGACAAAAGCATTGCCTTCGACGACGAAGACAAAGCCGAATGCCTAGCCGACAGCCTGGAGGCACAGTGCTCTCCCAGCTCCCAACCAGTCGACCCAGCCCACCTTGCCCACGTGGATGCTGAGGTCGAACGTAGATCTGCCCTACCCCCTGTCGAGGACCCTGCTGCTCCCCTCCCCCCCGTCACGGAAGACGAGGTGGAGGAGATCATCAAGAAACTCAAACCTAGGAAAGCTCCCGGGACTGACAGACTGACCACTAGGGCACTTAAACTCCTCCCACGTACGATCTTAGTCCTACTGACTGCCATCTTCAATGGCGCCTTGTCCAACAACTTGTTTCCACAAGCTTGGAAAGAGGCTATAGTGATAGGTATCCCAAAACCTAAAAAGCCCAAGAACCTCCCGACTAGCTATAGACCCATTAGTCTGCTCAGCGCCCTCGGCAAGGTCTACGAGCGGATTATTCTTAATCGGCTCAAGGACTTTGTCGAGGCTAAGAGCCTAATCCCTAACGAACAGTTTGGCTTTAGAGCCCATCATTCCAGTGTCCACCAAGCCCACCGCATCGTAGAGCACATTAGCGGCCGTTTTCAACGCGGTCTGGTGACGGGGGCCCTATTCTTTGATATAGCAAAGGCTTTCGACAAAGTCTGGCACAATGGCTTAATTTATAAGCTTTACCAACTAGGTGTGCCGGACCGTCTCGTGCTCATCATTCGAGACTTCCTGTCGAACCGTTCCTTCAGGTATCGTATCGAAGGAGCGCTTTCCACTCCCCGCCCTATCAGAGCCGGCGTCCCCCAGGGCGCCGTGCTCTCCCCCCCACTCTTCACGCTATTCACTAGCGATATCCCCAAAAAGCCCCCAGTAGAGTTATCCCTATTTGCCGATGACACGGCCATCTACTACTCGGGACATAATCCCGTTAACATCGCTCATACCCTCCAGACCTCAGCCAACGCACTAGGCGATTGGTTTAGGAAATGGAGGATTGAGGTAAATCCCGACAAAAGTCAAGCAGTCCTGTTTCGCAGGGCTCGCCAGCATAAACAATTCACCCCCCCACGCCCGATCACTATGTTCGGCAAGCCAATCCCTTGGGAGAAGCGAGCCAAATACTTAGGTGTGATCCTCGACCAGTTTCTCAACTTCAGTGAGCACATAAAGTCGGTTCGCTCGCGAGCCGCTTTCGCTCTCGGTAGGCTCCACGCCCTGCTGAATAAACACAGCAAGCTCTCCCTTAAATGTAAAATCCGAATATACACGACATGCATACGTCCTATCATGACGTATGCCTGTCCGGTGTTTGCTCATGCCAGTCCCAATCAGATCCATAGGATGCAAGTCGTTCAGAACCGTTTTCTCCGAAAGGCCACGGGCGCGCCCTGGTTCTGTAGGAACGAGGATCTCCACGTAGACCTCAAACTCCCGACCATAAAGCAAGTGTTGAAACGCATGTCAGTGCGTTACTTCACCTCTGCTGAGACCCACACTAACCCCCTGATCATATCGGCCGCCCGATACAGACCCTCCAAGATTTCTCGGGTTCGTCGCCCGCGTAACATCCTAGACGAGCCTGACGACCCCACCACCATCCGACAAGAGAGCAGTAGGGAAACCAGCACTCTTAGAAAACACATATACAGAACGCGTTCCTTATTCCGGCCTCGCCGACGAGGCCCATCGCGACGTCCGCGTACCTGTAATGAAAATCCTCCCCGACCTTTGCCAAACGAGCCAGCCCGCGATGCTGAGCCAGTAGCAATAAATACTCCCGTAAATAATATGACCCAGCCTGTCCCTTTGCTGCCCTCCCAAAATGACCCCGCTATGCCGAGGCCCGTACTCCACAGGGAGTGCCCTTAGCGTGCGGTCATTAGTTTTTAAGTATATTTTAGTTTGTAAGCCCTGGCTGGGGGCCTTTAATTTATTAGAGGTCACCACAGGAAAGTCCGGTTAAGTAGACTCACAGCCTTAGTGTGCTGATCTACAAGTGGCCCTACCTAAAAAAAAAAAAAAAAAAAAAAAAAGGCAGACAAGACTACGTGGAGTCGGTTTTGCAACGATTCCTTTCTGTCACGCCGCTCCTGCAGCACGCTCTATCAAATTAATTGCAATATTATAAATTTTAAACGATAGGCGTAATGATTTTCGATTAAATAAACCGTTATATCCAATAACGTTAGGTATACGAAATAAGTTTTAGGCTATATAAATGTTATGTCTAAAAAAATTATATCAACAGTTGGTATAACTCAGGTGCAAGCTGCGTATTTTCACCGCGGTCATCCGTCCCATCATGACCTACGCCTGCGTTGTTTTCGCACACGCAAAGCCCTACCTCCTCCACAAGATGAAGACCCTCCAAAACCGATTCCTCCGTAGAGTCACGGGAGCCCCCTTTTATGTTCGAAATGAGCTTCTTCACGTAGACCTCAAGATGCCCACCATCCAGCAGTACATGAAACGCGTCTCCAAGCGTTTCTTTGAAACTTCAATCCAACATAGGAATCCCCTTATCGTATCGGCCGCCCAATACGAACCCTCGCGTATATCTAAGATTCGCCGACCAAGGCATATCCTAGTCACTCCCGATGACGCAATCACCCTACTCCAAGAGAGCCGTAGGGAAACAAGTACAGTGGCACACAAACACAAAAACCGACCGTCCTTCCGTCCTCGCCGCCGAGGCCCGCCGCGACGTCCCCGTAATAGTCCACCCCGACCCTTGCCAGAGCCAGCCCGCGACGCTGAGCCAGTAGCTTTAAATTCCCTTATTAATAATAATAATAATAATATGATCCACCCTGTCCTTAGCTGCCCTCCCCTGCGACGCCCTAAGCCGAGGTCCGTACCCCACAGGGGGTGCCCTTAGCGTGTAGTCGCCTAGTTTGTAAGTTTTTTAATAAGCCCTGGCTGGAGGCTTTAATTTATTTATTAATTAAGGCCACCACAGGCAAGCCCGGTTAAGCAGCCGACAACCTCAGAGGTTGACCTGTGAAATGCCACACACAAAAAAAAAATGAACGGATATAGTTAATAGACAGTGATAGACACTTAACGGAATGATTATAGACTTTGTGTTTAATAGTTTTAGTTCTATTTAATAGTTTTAAATACGAAAAATAAAAGTTTTAAGCGATTACTATAAGGATTAGATAGTTTCGTGAATGTATGTACATAGAACTAGAGGTAAACATTAGTACATATGAGAATATATCTTTAAAAGTAATGTTTTTTGTTGGTTTAATATTTTTCCTAGATAGATCTTGTGATTTAGAATCGAAATATTTATAGTTTTACCCATGAAAATAGTGAAAATGGCCAAAAATATGCAACGGCTCTCGTTACGGTAAAGTTTCGCAGCAGCTAAGCAAAGTGCGCCTTCTCCTGATTGGTTAAAAATACTTTGTTCTGATTTTTAGTTTTGGTATATAATGAGTACATAACGTAAGTAGATAAGAGATAGCTGTTCTTGATTCTGGTTGGATAAAATTCCTGTATTCTTATTGGTCAACCATTCATGGAGCCTACATTTTCTTAGCGAAATTTGTATAATCTAATACACTCGATGCTTCAGAAGATGGTTGAGAATGATACGATGACTGAGAGGTTATTTATGGTGAATGTACGAACGCTGCCGTTTGCTGAAGAGATTGTAATGCACTTGTCGCTGCAGGAGATGGTTGAGAATGATACGATGACTGAAAGGTTGGTGATGGTGAATGTCCGAACGCTGCCAGCTGCTGAAGAGGTTGTGTATGGTATCCACGATATTGATCTTGCCATTCAGTTTGATAATCATATCTTTGGAAACCTTTGATTTTTTGTATAAGAGCTAAAACTCCTGCTTGAAACTCTAAAGTTTCATCCATTGTGAAATAATCAACGGCGGGCAGTACACCCTTGAAAAATAATAAATTTGGGTTTTCTTTTTCTTGTGTCATCCTAAAGTCCAGGAATTTAGACATCTTTTCATCGACGTCTATTGTGCTCTTCGTGCTTATGGGAACCGAAGGTTTACGAAACTCAGTTTCATTACTAGGACCACTTTGTACATTTCCTTCATCGTAGTTTTGAATTGACTCTTCGGTTGATCTCGGCGGCTCATAAACCTTCTTTAAAAACATCATCTGATCATCGTGTACATAACGTCGAGACTTTTTGGCAGCAGAATTTTTTTTTTCATCTTCATTATTTTTCATCGATTTTCGCCATGTGTCTCGAAAGATGTTACATTTATCCGATACAGATTTTCCTGCAAACAAATAATAATAAGTATTATAAAGTTTTGTTGTTCAAGTGTTTTCATCCATTTTATTTGTTTTCAGATATTTTGCTTCTGGGTGTTCGTTCAAGGAACTTTCACTACTCATAATTATAGGGTAGGAATATCGACTATTAGTAAAATAATAAAAGAATCCAGCGTCATTATTTGGAAGATTTCATGAAGTTGCCTAATACAGAGAGAGAATGGGAAGCCATTTCAAATAAATTTGAAACAAAAGCTAACTTTTCTCATTGTCTTGGAGCTGTACACGGAAAGCACATCAGAATTATAAAACCATGCCATAGTGGTTCTATGTTCTTTAATTATAAAGATTATTTCTCTTTTTTATTAGTTGCTGTGGTCGATTCAGAATACCGATTCATCTACATAAGTGTTGGTTCATATGGAAAAGAGTGTGATTCTACCATATTAAAGAACAGTACCTTTTGGCAAAAGTTTAATGATGGTTCATTAAATATACCAAACCCCAAGCCTGTACATGAAACCACACATGAAGAAATGCCGTATGTACTCATTGGGGATGAAGGTTTTAGCTTAACACCGAATCTCTTAAGACCCATATCAGGGTACACATTTAGATCATGAAACAAAATCTTCAACTATCGCTTGAGCCGAGCTAGAAGATATGTTGAGTGTGCCTTTGGTATTCTAGCCAATAAATGGAAAATCCTATATCGGCCGATAGATCTTCAAATAGAAACGGCGATTAACGTCATAAAAGCTTCTACGGTTTTACATAAGTTTGTCCGAGATAAAGACGGTATTAATTTACAACAAAACCCAATAAGTATGGAAACAAGTGAAGAAACGGGCCCGTTTCCACATCGTCCACATCCACGACAGTATAGAGGTGGTCCTACTGCAAATATAATTCGAAGAGCAAGAGACGAATACCTTGGTAGGAAGCAGCTATATGAAACTACCTACATAGTATTGAATAAAAAATTAACTTACCAAATTTTTTTCTTTCTTTTTCGTCCAGTTTCTCAAACTCAGGATTTCATATTATGCGAATTTCCCGCCACGCTTCTAATCGTCGATTTGTTAATTTGTACTCGTCCAACGTTTTATCCCACAATACGGGTTTATTTTCGACTAGCGATATTAACGCGCAAGCGTCCACGTCCATTTTGCACGAGCACTGACGCCAAAGAGAATGTAATATACTAGACGCCGAATGAGACTAGCGACGCGAGGAAGGGCGGGGCGGAGGGGGTCTCGTCTTCAGTCTTGACGCAACGTTTGTTCACACCACGGAATAGATGAATAAGGTTGGAATGGTAATGTGGGCGTGGCGCGCGCGCCACATTTATGATACGACAATCATAGCGCGACCGATTAATTCATTCACCGTGTTTAGTACGCTTCGGATTACTCCGGAACACAGAGCTCTGCTTTAAAATGCCGTGTTGCACAATTATAACCTGTAAAACAAAAAGTCAGACCGCAAGTATAGAGCGAGGAGGTATATCTTTCCATCGGTAAGTCAAAAATAACATTTAATTACAATTTTATTTGTAAATAGCATAAAAATATTCTGATCACTATGAAATTCTGAACATTAACAACATTATTGCAACAAGTTACAAAAAGTATACATTGCCCGTTGTTTACTCGCTTAATCAATGCAATGACCAAGTCCGCTTACAATGTTCTGCATGCGCCACACTTCAACCATTGACGTTTTGTCCTTTGCCCTGATTGGCCGTAATGCACGGCGCATGCTTATCAAACAGTGATTTACAATCACTAGCAAGCTCTCGATTTAAGTGTGTGTAATTTATTTGTGTGCGTAATTCGCATACATAACGGGCCTCTTGCTTGTAGTAGAGCTAAAGAGTGGGGAGACAAGCGGCGACACGCGTTCTTATACAAATCAGGAACTATTTCCTTTCTAACCTCTTTTATCTGTTCTGTGGTTCACACTCATCCGATCCGGGCGTTTTGACTGATCGTCGCAGTGGCAAAACGTCCGTCAAATAACTCTGATCAGTGTTTTTTCCCGGATCAGTCATAATGTGAACAGCTCCATACAAACTGTACTGCCACTGGCACATCCGTCTATTTAGACTGACCGAGAAAAAAGACTGATCGGATAAGTGGGAACGGGCACTGATACATTTTATAGTGTGCTTGGTTTCGTCCTCGACAGCCGGTGGAACTTCGTAAAGCACTTCCGACGTTTGGCTCTAAGGCTGGACGAGGCAGAGGCTGCATTGGAGCGGCTCCTGCCCAATCGAGGACGGCCAAACGCTCTACGCGGAGATTGTACGGTCCTTGCCATAGGATCTGGAGGTGGTAGGACTCGTGCGCTTGCACAATTGGCGCAAGGACTAGGCATGCCTCAATCGCGCCGATAAATCACCTCTTTTAGGAGTGGCTGAAGCCGCCGATGGGCTGACGCCATGGCGTCCTCACCTTCCGCCTGATGCAGGTGCTGACCGAACTCGAAGCTGTTTCGGGAGGTACCTGTATTCGATACAGCGGGAGGACCCGCCTGGGTGTCGTCATTGTGAAGACAACCCGCAGGACGCGATGGAGCATACGGTAGAAGTGAGCCCCGCTTGGGCGGTTGAGCGGGAATGGGATGCAGTTGCTTCCTTCTGCGACGCAGTCATGCTAGCGAAGGAGGAGGCTGAATGCGTGAGGGAGAGACAACTTGCTTTCTCACGCCCCAGCCGCCGCTGGAGACGCCTCGGGCGTTGGCAGCCGATGTCCGGCCACCGTTGGCATGGGTTTGCGACTGGCGAGCAGTAGCCCACCGTTCGGTAAGGATAAGTCTACTGTCACCTAAATTGCCGGCCTCAGACTTCAAAAACCAACCCCCAACTAAAATTATAGTTTTGCCCCGGACACCCTAGAAAAAAATATTTTCGAAGTTGAAAACAAAACGAGGTTTACTTATGGTTTTATTTTTTTGATAACATTATAGAGCTATGATAGAGCTCTATATTTTTTCATATAAGTAGTCTCTTTCTTTATATAAATCAACATAATAAAAACAATATGATAAAATCATTGTGCTTTTTAGCATCCGTAAGACATGAACGCTTATAGGGAACATCCCCCCGGACGCTCTCCAAACTAGGACAAATCCGGCGAAATCCGGATGGATGGCAGCCCTTGGTTACCAGGCTCGGAGAGACGGTGCGTCGTGTTGAGCCTTTGCCTGCTGAGAATGTTCTAACGAGACACCACGGCCCCGGACCACAAGGGCAACTGAAGGAACAGGGTCGGTTTTTAGTCAGAAGAAGCCTGACACTCCCTTCCGCTAAAAAAGGAATAAAATAGTGTATTGTGCAATAAAGTCAAATTTAGTCGACTTATTTTATTATAAGTGACCCCCTCCAAAATTGCAGGCTGCGACCGCGCCTGAGTAGGTATAATACAACCGAACATGTCAAAACAAACATGCGTTTACTCATCTATTACTCGGTCAATTTACGGGCTTTGTACAAAAATCTGCGAATATAGATAGATAGATAGATAGAATAGATAGAATATACTTTATTGTACACCAATAATTGAATCACACTTAAATAACAATATTGTAAAAAAAAAAAATTGGTTACAATGGCGGTCTTATCGCTGAGAGCGATATCTTCCAGACAACCTTTGGAAGGACTTTATGAGCTTTATTTAAAATGGGGAGGGCTATATTAGTGTACTACTGTACAAATACTCATTAATAACGGAAAAACTAATAAAAATACAACAAAAAAAAAATATATTCAAATACATAAGTACATAAAATAAATAAATATATAATGTGTTCTTTAACATCGTGTCGAGAAAGCAAAGGAATAATCATAAGTTTGAAATAAAATGATTGGCAACCGAGCTTTTAAAAACAGCAAGTGACTGAGCTTGTCTTACTGACACCGGCAATCCATTCCACAACCGAATGGCCTGCACCGTAAACGACTGGTCGTAAAATTTTGTGGAATGGGTAGGCATCAAAAGTCTCAAATTCTCTGATGATCTCAAATCTCTAACATGTGTGTCATGAAGGAACTTAAAACGTTCTTTGAGGTAAAAGGGAGTCGTTGGATTGAAAAGAATACTGTAGAGTAATGATAAAATATGTGCATTCCGGCGAAGGCGGATAGGCAGCCACTTGAGTTTAGTGCGAAACTCAGAAACATGATCATATTTGCGCAAACCAAATATGAATCTGATACAAAAATTTTGGAGTCGCTCAAGCTTATCTAGCTGCACTTCAGTTAGATCTGGATAACTTGCATCAGCATAGTCAAGGATAGGGAGTAGAAGAGATTGGGCAAGCGCAGTTTTAGTAGCAGTCGGTAGGAAATTGCGCAATCTGCGTAAAGACCCCGCAGAGGCAAACAGTTTGCGGCTCACTTCCTGCAACTGGGGACCCCAAGACAAATCCTTATCAATATAAATGCCAAGGTCTTTTACTGAGTCACAGTAGGGTATAACAGTTCCATCAAAAATTATTTGGGGAAGGGTCGTCCAGTCAATTTTGGAACGTAGCCTAGGGCTGCCAACAATAATGACTTTAGTCTTCGCAGGATTAACCTTCAAACCATGATACAAACTCCAATCGGAAATACGCGCTAAATCTTTATTCACCGCCTTCACCGCCTCAGATAAATCTTCAACGGGAGCTTGCGAATAAATTTGCAGATCGTCAGCATAAAGGTGGTAGGATGAGAGAAGTTCATTTGAAATAGAATTTATAAATATGGCGAAAAGAAGAGGAGAGAGAACGCCCCCCTGTGGTACGCCAGCAGTAGTATTGCACCAGGAAGACAACGAACCTTCAATGCAAATACGTTGTCGGCGGCCACACAGGTAACTACGAAACCAATCAATAGCTGTTGGAGATATGTTAAGAGAGCATAGTATCCCGAGCAAGACATCAAAATCAACAGTGTTAAAAGCATTACTGAAATCAAGTAAAGAAAGAACCGTCAATTTTCTATTGTCCATACCCAATCTTATATCATCCGTAATGTTAACAAGAGCTGTGGTAGTGCTATGCCCCGGACGAAATCCGGATTGGTAAAAATTAAGGAGTCTGTTTCTACATAGGAAAGCACTAAGCTGACTATGAATAAGGCGTTCAAGGACTTTGGACAGAAACGGTAAAATGGAAATGGGACGGAATTCAGAGAAAGAAACAGGATTACATTTTTTTGGAAGTGGGGTTACATGAGCTTCTTTCCATGCAGATGGAAAAACACCAGAGGATACAGAATGATTAAGGATATGGCAGATGACAGGAAGGATTTCGTCCAAAATAGGGAGTATCATCTTGCGACTTACACAGTCACTACCAACAGCATTTGACGTGATTGATAAAATACTCTTCTTAACATCACAACAAGCAAATTGATTAAAAACAAAAGGAGAATAATCGGGAGTGGGAAGAGACGAAAGATTATCTAAAGTTTTGGTTTTAACAGGCCCATTGAAACTACAAGAGGTGGAAAAATGTTGATTGAGTAATTCAAGATCTATATCTTTAGGAACAGACTCTTGACGTGACTTCCCAATTCCCATTGATCTAAGAAATTTCCAGACTTTAGCTGGATCACCGTTTTCAACGGACTTATGAATGTGGCGGCGTTGGGCATCCCTACAAACCAAGTTGCTGCGATTTCTGATAGCGACGTATTTTTCACGATTCAAGGAGCTAGGTCTGCACATAACAAATTAAATACGAATAGATAGGGGTACGCAGCTACGGAGGGATCCGTGCACTTTTGTATACCTATACCTATGCCTTATGTTAACACTGTGTCTTTGGCACCGCCGCGTGCCGCCGCCGCCGCCGGCGTATATCTATACATATTTATTATTATTATTATCTACTATTATACTTCTTCATTTAGTTACCCTCTTGAATTGATTAATTAGATTGCTCTGTTACTGCATAAAATGGTCTTCCTTTCACAACACATCTAATGACCTGAATGACAGTTACTAGATAATCTTAAACCACTCATAAATCTGTTTTGTTTTGTTCTGTCGTTTTTCTAGTACATTTTATCTTGACGCCATTTTTATAGTTTAATTTTGCTTCAAATGATTTCGTTAGATACATATTTTAATGCTTATTTTTATGTTTTTATAATTAAATTATGTCTAATTAAACATTTAACATGTTTTAAATTACTATATTTTAAATAAAATGAGTATTTTAAACATTAAAATGCAATTTCAAAAATTGGTTATAGAAATAATTAGGTAAAAAAATATTAAATCTTACATTTACAGCGGGCGCTCTTATTTTAAGAGAGTTTTACATAATAATCGACGATGGAATTTCAATCGCATATAGATTTGCTTGTTTATAACTAGCTAAAACATAAGTATATATGAAATAAGAAATTTGTTACGCCATGATGCAATACAATAATAAGTTTAAATAACTCTTGTAAGTTCTTCGCCATTATGTGTCGTTGTCTATTACAAATCAATTAATGTAACTTAAAGTTGTTAGTCTTGAGTTCATTTTGGTTTAAAAACTTGACGAGTAAAGACTTCTTTAAAGGTCTCAACTTTATCTATAAACTATCTACTAGTAAAATTTGTGGTCTATAAACAGTTTAGTGAGACACTAGAAAAATCTCTACAGATAATTTGAAATTTTACAACTCTTATCTCTATCTATTCATGTTTTCTTAACTCATTCTTATGAGGCCGGATAAGTTTGTGCCCACTTTTACTAAACTGTGTCTATAAGCGTTCTTGAATATTACTTGGGGTATATTTTACTCTTAAGAGCCATTTTTCAAAATTTGAACGCTCGAGTTTAGGTAAAAATCGGCATGTATGCGTGGCGATGCACATATAAACAACACTAATAGTGTAGAGAGAGTGTCGAGTCGGACTAAACAATTTTGAGCTGTTATAATCGTCTTTATAAGAAAGAGATTTGATTACTTAAATGACTTGAGATTTAAAAAATGAAAGACATGTATAAAGTATATATTTAAAAGAAAAATGGAAGTTATGTGACAACCGACTTCAACAAAATTAAACTCAAAAGTGTAAAATCGGTGTTACTTAACTAAGAAAAATCACACTTTTTGTGTACGTACGTACGTACGCACGTAAGTTATGAGTTGTAGTTTCCGATATTTATTTTTTAATAAACTGTTTCAGAAGGAAGGTTATTTTTTACGTTAAATTGTAAATGATATTTATTTCTACAAATAGGTTACAAGTAAGAAAAAGTGTTGGTGTGTCTATACAAAAATATATATATTCCTGTCATAATTGAACCATATACCGCGCCTTGATTGAGTTTAGATTTTTCAGTTGTGTTGGGGTCTGAAGTTTTCAGAATAAAGCTAGAAACACACATCTTATATTTCAAGTAAAATTTGGATATGAGACCCATCCGTTTCTCTTTTTCTATTTTTAGAAAACTCATATTGTAGCCGAACTTTTCACTGTGTTTGCTTATATTGATTAATTGACTCCAAAAGTACTGACAATCTATTATTCGCCTTCCATGCACTTTATAATTATTCTAAAAAATAAAATTTTGCATTTCAGAATTTTAACTTTGTGATGAAATATACAGAAGAAAAAGAAAAAGAGAAAAGAGGTAATTGTAATTATCATTATGAATATCTTTTACTATGGGACCAACCTTAAAATTGCGAAAAAGAATAGACGACCTCGTTCATTTATAAGTGTGCATAACTGGACAAAATTTACTAAACAGCTGATGATGATTTTCACGTTCATAATAATGAGTACAATTACCCCATTTAAGGGTTTATGTATATTCCATTATACCCTGTATAACATGTTTAAAATATATTACCCTAAAGTTAGTTAGTTAGTTTATCTTCAGACAAGTAGTTGTTGCACTACATATCTGAAGATTTTTGTACGTTCAAAATTTTCTACCTATGCAATCATATACAACGTGTAACGGAAACCCCATATCTATCCAAAAGGACTGAAGACAACATCTGGTATGGAGTCTCTATGCAAAGTTTCAGCTCAAAATAAGTGACTCACAGAATTGACCCCAAATTATCGGTTTCATATGTTTCTTGGATACCAATAATAACAAACGTGTCACATCACTATGAGGGTCATCACTTTCCACGTCACTAGCCAATAACACGATAATTCTCTTCGTTCTTTTTAATTTGAAAAATTCGGTCTCCGGTATCAATGTATTGAAATTTCTAATAAGCTCCACACATGTAGACATAAGATTAGAAAACCCTTGCTATATCGTTTGTTATCATCCAAAGAAGCCGTGCACTCGGTATGTATATACCCTTTAAATTACACGTTGTATATATTTTAAATTACATGTTGTATACACTGGTGCTGTTTCATATATATAGTTTAGACTATCGCCGTTATTTACATATATTATCTTAAATTTTTGGGCTTTTTTACCAGGTACCTTTTATTCGAGCTCTGATAACTTCCAACAACAGAAATCAAAAATACAGGAGAAGTGGTAAGGGGGCCTATCGGTGTCCGCGCGACATGGCCACAGGGCTCATGTCACAGGCAAATGGCCGTCTCCGCGAACTAGTGCGCTTTCGACGGCGATCGTGATAACATATATGAATGCCGAGTTGTTCTGTGGTATCTTGTAAAAACCGAAGCCAAAATCAAATCTATGTGAATCATGGAATCACTTACCATATGTAAGTACAAGTATTTTACAATATTTGTCTTTAAAATCATGAAAAACAATAAATCGTAAAATATTTCTTGGTTTTACTATGTTATTTTTGTTTTCAAATATCAGAGCGACTGTACTCCTTTTGCTATAAATACATTGCTCCTTAACCTCCAACCTGAGTTCGTCACTAAGTAACTGGACAAGCAATGTAAACATAACATACGAAACTGTATTACGCGGATTCATCGCGTAGTGAGGCCGCCACTTCTTGCGACGAATTAGTGATGTGCTTGTGCAGATCCACTAACGTAGGCTATCGACAGCAATGTCGATTGACGAATGAAATATTGCTATTATAGTTTAGGGGTTTTTCAACCGACGACAAAAAAAAAGAGGAGGTTATCAATTCGACGCGTATATTTTTTTTTTTATGTATGATCACCGATTACTCGGAGACGGCTGAACCGATTTAGAAAATTCTTTTTTTGTTTGAAAGGGTATACTTTGAGATTGGTTCCATTGTCACCAAGTCAGGATCTGATGATGGCATCCTGGAGAAATCGAGGGAACTCTTCAAATATTATAGGCACACCTATAGTGATTTGAGTATTTTTAAAGTAACTTGTGTAGTTGCATTCGAAAAGCACCATTTGTGAAGTGGACCTGATGATGAAGACCACAGATGGCCACTGGAACTACTCAATATATAAGTATTTCATGTGTTCCGCTTCGATTACTTGAATGTGGTTATTAAGCACAATATGCTCGTCACAATGCATATGGTGAAGTGAAGCTGATGGTGAACTACCAGGAGAACTCCTCAACAAATAACAGCCCAACATTGGGAAAAGCAATATTTTGTAAATGAATATAAGTAGTTGACATTTAGGCTCTTGTAACTAGGTAAATTAAAAATCGACCAACTAAAAAGAGTGTAATAAAAACTTTTTACCAAAAAATTAAACCGACTCCCAAAAAACACTGCAAAGTGAAAAATAATTTTAATTTCGGAAGTCGGTGCCAAAAACGAAAATACAAAATTAAAGACACCGACTACCGAAATTAAAGTTATTTTTCACTTTGCAGTGTTATTTGGGAGTCTGTTTAATTTTTTGGTAAAAAGTTTTTTATAACATACGGAAACCTCTAAGAAAATATGTTTAACTTTTATTTTACATGAGGTGACAGAAATAAAAATACGTTGAAAAGTCAAGTGTACAAAAAAGTAAAAAAAAAAATAAACAATTTATTTTACGCCCGCAGCATGCGTAAGGAGTTCTGACGTCGCCGTCGCTACAATAGTTTATTTTTTAATCTGTCAACCGTTTTAGCCTGGTTGGAAGATCGATGTAAATAATGTTTTTTTACTTATTTTGATTTTTTTACAGAGTAGTAGAGAAATGCGTAACCAATATTCGTAAAGTAAGTTACTTTAATTTTAGGTTAATAATCGGTGGTGTTTTTCGGTTTAGAATTATCGTATGTTATGCCTTATCCTCATGCTGTTTCTTTATTTTTTATGGTTTTTGTATTTTGCTTCCGTTGAAGCTTCGAATGCGTTATAATAATCGGCATGGTTCAGATAATGTATTTGTGAATTGAGCTTAAAATAAGTCAATATATTCATGCTATTTATTTGTTATGCATGGATGTGTGTTTGTTTTCATATATTTAACAATTTCTCTACTAACTAGGATTTTTCTTATAACAAAAACCTAATATAACCTACTAAACTATTACCTGCGGGGTAATTGCGTAACACACTTACAGTAGGAATCGGTTTCATTATGCTAAATCAACAACACTCACTGCGGTATTTACGTTGTTGAGCAGACCAATATTTCGAACATATGAAGCAATGCATTAGCAATATACGTCAAAATCATTCAGATCTTGATTTATAGTGTGTTACGTAATTATTGCGATATTATATGGTGACGTTTAGAAGTAGCTTAGGATGTATGTAAATGATAAATAAGTGCTTTTCGTACTTTTCAGTTTCCCAAAAGATGGTAACATAAAAAAGGAATGGATTGATGCCACAGGCATGCCACCTAACTGGTAGCCTACAAAAAATAGCACCATATGCTCGGTTCACTTCAACGCAGAAATGTTCTAGTCTCTAAAGAAAAGTCGCAGGATTTTTGAATAGAAAATTCCAAAATTAAGAGTACAACTGATTTTTGCAGAAGTGGGTTGAATTTTATTTTATTACTGAAAGCTATTCTCATGATTTAGGGTATTCATAAAATCAGTCATTCAACTTTTCAGGATTCTATACAACCTATACGGCTGGTATGTTCCAATCAAGAGCGTAATGTAAGTTAACATCAACTTCTATTTGACCTATCACTATGATAATTAAATATTAAGATTTAAGTCGAAAGCGCCAGGGTAGCCCTTAATACTTAGTAGGTAGTACTTAATAATAATTATGTAATGTTATGTTCTTAATAATATGTTTATTGTTATTGTAATATTTTCTGGACATGCCATTTTTTATTTGGTTCATTTTCAGGTGCCCAAAAAAAATTGTACAATAATAAATGAAAGAATCGATAACTTTCCGATTTAGTCAATCACTAGCGTATATGTAAAATAAATTGCTTTTGCACAGCACAACGATAGCGACCGATGTTTTTGTGTGGGTAAGTTCTACGGTGCATGGTAAATACACGCTGTGTTTGACGGAATAAGGTTTATTATTGATTGTATAGTACGTTCTGATTCAAGAAATGCGGGTGTGTGTGCGAGTGCGTATCTATTGATTTTATTAAACTGCATGTGTAGTTGTTGCCCCGCCCAGCGCCTAACTGGAGACACACGGTTCCGATATAATTTCGTCTGTTGACCATATCTAGTTATTTATTTTATCTATGCTTCCAACACTCTTTATCTTTCTGTGATTATGGCGTTTTCAATATTACCAAAATACCGGGTCCCAAACAAAAGGCACGCTGTAGAAGACCCTATTTATATAAGTAATGCTGTTTCGTATTAACTAAATTCAGAACTAAAGAAATATAGAAAGTCCAAAAAGTATTTACTATTGAGTTCTAAACTTCCGCTAAATCGTCAAGTCTGATGTCTAATGCAACGGGTGGTTATTCCTATAAAATTTAAGATAAGATATAATAATTTACCACTGAATATACTAGAAACTACACAGTCACTCTGAAGGGTAACTGAAAAGACAATGCTTGATGACGACCATTCGGTTCAACACCTAAATTGAAGTAACTACATAAATAAATAGTCCAAATAATATTTACGTTTGCGTTCGAAAGTTCCATTGCATCATCAAGCCCAAGGTCTAAAGCTACAGGATTAATACGATTGCAATAAAATTTATTTTATCTTTTATTTTGGGGTGGAAAATGCAATAAAAGAGTTTTCCCGCTCTAGGTGGAGGATGCGAGTGCTAGACTTCTACTGACTAAAAATCCACCCTGTTCCATCAGCAGCCCTTAAGTTCCGTGGCCGTGGTATCTTGTTATTTATTTATTTTATCTCAAATAAAATAAACTTTGTATTAAAAAATAAACCCGACTTACAAAAAAACACTGCAAAGAGAAAAATAATTTTAATTTCGGAATTCATTATCAAAAACGATACTACAAAACCAAAGACACCGCTCACGAAATTAAAGTATTTTTTCACTTTGCAGTGTTTTATTTTTAAAGTTTGATTATATGTCGCTTTTTAGTGGGTTGGTTTGTAATTTACCCAGTTTAAAAGCCTAAACGTCAAATTTGTATCACCTTTTGAAAAATATTTTTTTTTTTCTAATGCAGGGACGATAGCGTTTAGTTCTCTTGGTACTTCAAAATCAGCTCTACTTCACGATATGCAGTGTGACGGGCATAAATTGTTTAGAAATTTTATTCAAGTAATCGAATCGCAACCCACGAAATACTTATTATAGGTGTGCCTATAATATTTGAAGAGTTCCCTCGATTTCTCCATGATTCCATCATCAGATCCTAACTTGATGATAATGGAACTCACCTTGAAGTAAATCCTTTCAAATAAAAAAGAATTTTCTAAATCGGTCTAGCCATCTACTAAAACTACTACAAAAATACAGTCGAATTGAGAACCTCCTCCTTTTTTTTAAGTAGGTTTAAAAATAAATCAATAAATAAATATGACATTCGTTAAATTGTATTTATAGTTCTACAGTACTGAACAACAGTTAGGGTTTCATTTCTTAAGTGCTTCTATCTTTTGTGATTATTTGTGATTTTTTTTTTCTCAAAACGTTGGTAGCCCTAAATTAAGACTACATCAAAGTATTACTTTATATTATAAATGCAAAAAACTTTTAAACAAAAAATAAAACCGACTTTGCTTTCGTTCGTCGGTTTTTTTTTTTCGTATTTTCGTGTTTGAACACCGACTTCCAAAAAGTTAGTTAAAAAGTGTTTTTAACGCTTTATGATGGTGGCGGTGGAATGAAACCAACGTTGGATGACAGATAGGGTTTTATTTACTTTACTCAAACACTTGACAGACTTTATCAAACAAAGTTAGACTGACGTAATAACTATTAGTGGTCCTAGGGATGGACTGCGGGGCTATCCTATCCCTTAACCTCCTAGCTCGCTATTCCTGAGGGCGACGGGGCCTCCGCTCAGTTCAAGCTTAAGACAATAGTAGTGACTGCGGGGCTATCGACCACTATGCCTTCTAAGCTGCGAATGAATCGTTTCTCCTTGGTGAGGGCTTATATAGGCGGCTTGACACGTTAGTGTGCGTCTTCATCATGTGATCCTTGTATGTGTTTGTAACTCGTTAACGTCACGACACTTCACACGTCGTATGTTAGATGTCACTAGTACTCTACAGGTACTGTATATACAATCTGATAGATGGCGTAAGGCGTTGTGTTATAGCTTTTTAATTTGAAATTTATCAAGTTACAAAAGCCAAAATGTCAACTACTTATCACCTTATACAAAATATAGCTTTTCCCGATGCAGAGCCGTTAATTTTTGAGGAGTTCTCCTGGTACTTCACCATCAGCTTTACTTCACCATAATTATGCATTGTAACGAGCATAAAGTGCTTAGCCATATTCAAGTAATCGAATCGCAACCCACGAAATACTTATTATTGAGTAGTTCCGGTGGCCATCTGTGGTCTTCATCATCAGTTCCACTTCACTAAATGGTGTTTTTCAAGAGCAACTGCACAAGTTACTACAAAAAATAACCAAATCGCTATAGGTGTGCCTATAATATTTGAAGAGTTCCCTCGATTTTTCCATGATTCGATCATCAGATCCTGACGTGATTGCAATGGAAACAATAAGAAAGTATACCCTATTAAACAAAAAAATAAAATTTTAAAATCGGTCTAAGCGTCTTCAAGTAATCGGGGAGCATACATACAAAAATCCGACGAACTGAGAACCTTCTCCTTTTTTTTGAAGTAGGTTAAAAAATATGTACCTTGCTTCATGTGCATTCTTTAATGATGCATAATTATTGCGTTTCCCTTTTTTGACACAATGGTATACACCGTGCCTGTTCTCCATAGCTAAAACAATTACGTATAAAGCACTAAAAATATTTCTTACAAAAAAAAATACGAGTATCAAAACCCGCGTAGTCGTAGTATAGTTAGCATTCTCAATACGTGCGCTCGACTGTCGGGACGCGGAAAAAATTGACATACGTCCTACCTCGGAGGGCGCTCGCGCCGTACTGAATGCAGCTATTTTTTTTTTTTTTTTGTGTGGCATCTCGCAGGTCAACCTCTGAGGTTGTCGGCTGCTTAACCGGGCTTGCCTGTGGTTGCCTTAATTAATTAATTAATTAAAGCCTCCAGCCAGGGCTTATTAGAAAACTTACAAACTAGGCGACTACACGCTAAGGGCACCCCCTGTGGGGTACGGACCTCGGCTTAGGGCGTCGCAGTGGGAGGGCAGCTAGGGACAGGCTGGATCATATCATTTTTATTATTAATAAGGGAATTTAAAGCTACTGGCTCAGCGTCGCGGGCTGGCTCTGGCAAGGGTCGGGGCGGACTATTACGGGGACGTCGCGGCGGGCCTCGGCGGCGAGGACGGAAGGACGGTCGGTTTTTGTTTTTGTGTGCCACTGTACTTGTTTCCCTACGGCTCTCTTGGAGCAGGGTGATTGCGTCATCGGGAGTGACAAGGGTGTGCCTTGGTCGGCGAATCTTAGAGATACGCGAGGGTTCGTATTGGGCGGCCGATACGATAAGGGGATTCCTATGTTGGATTGCAGTATCAAAGAAACGCTTGGAGACACGTTTCATGAACTGCTGGATGGTGGGCATCTTGAGGTCTACGTGAAGAAGCTCATTTCGAACATAAAAGGGGGCTCCCGTGACTCTACGGAGGAATCGGTTTTGAAGGGTCTGCATCTTGTGGAGGAGGTAGGGCTTTGCGTGTGCGAAAACAACGCAGGCGTAGGTCATGATGGGACGGATGACCGCGGTGAAAATACGCAGCTTGCACCTGAGTGATAACTTGCTGCGGGAGCTAAGAATGAAGTGGAGCCTACCTAGAGCAAAAGCGGCGCGCGAACGTGCCTGCTTTATGTGCTCAGCGAAGGAAAGGTGTTTATCGAGGACCACGCCTAAGTATTTGGCTTGCTTTTCCCAGGGGATCGGCTTGCCGTACATGGTAATCGGACGGGGGGAGGGTGGGTTTATCCGCGGCTTAGAAAAGAGGACTGCCTGGCTTTTGTCTGGATTGACTTCGATTCTCCATTTCCGGAACCACTTGGCCAGAGTGTTTGCGGAAGTTTGGAGAGTGCGAGCGATGGCATCGGGTTTAAGACCGGTATAATAGATAGCCGTATCGTCGGCAAATAGGGCTAGCTGAGTATTTTTGTGCTTGGGGATATCGCTAGTGAATAGCGTGAAAACGAGGGGGGATAGTACGGAGCCTTGAGGAACTCCTGCGCGAATGGGATGGGGGGAGGAAAGCTCCCCCTCAATTCGGTAACGAAAAGTGCGATTCGATAAAAAGTCCCGTAGGATGAGCACGAGACGGTCAGGCACGCCGAGTTGGTATAGCTTATAGATTAAGCCATTGTGCCAGACTTTGTCGAACGCTTTCGCTATGTCGAAGAATAAGGCTCCCGTTATTGCGCCCCGTTGGAAGCCGGCGCTGACGTGTTCTATGATGCGGTGGACTTGTTGGATACATGAGTGTTCGGTTCTAAATCCAAACTGCTCATTGGGTATAAGACTCTTTGCTTCGGCAAATCTTTGAGCCGCTTATATATAAGCCTTTCATAGATTTTACCAAGGACGTTGAGTAAGCTAATGGGACGGTAGCTAGACGGGTCAGACTTGGAATTGCCTGGTTTGGGAATACCTATGACGGTGGCCTGTTTCCAGGTTGCGGGGAACATATTATTGCTCAATGCACCATTGAAGATGGCAGTCATTAGCACTATAAGCTGGGCGGGGAAAAGTTTGAAAACCCTATTGGTGATGCCGTCGGAGCCAGGGGCTTTTCGCGGTTGGAGACTTTTAATGATATCCTGGACCTCATCAGGAGTGATGGGGGCCAGTGGATTATCGGGATCTTCGACGGGCGGAAGGGAAGTTCTACGTTCGACTTCGGCGTTCACCATATCGAGGTGGGCTTGGTCTACTGGTTGAGAGCTGGGAGAACACTGGGACTCTAGGCTGTCGGCTAGGCATTCTGCTTTTTCAGAGTTATCGAAGGCGACACTCTTATCGGGACGAATGAGAGGAGGCATTGTGGCCTCTTCAGTGGATCGTAACTTCCT
The DNA here is from genome assembly GCA_943138885.2 of Tholera decimalis. Lineage (NCBI taxonomy): Eukaryota > Metazoa > Arthropoda > Insecta > Lepidoptera > Noctuidae > Tholera > Tholera decimalis. The sequence goes on from OW964556.2 coordinate 23,171,801, forward strand.
CTGAAGCTGCCAGAAGGCAAGATGGGTGGGCTCAAGTTCGCTCAGCATCTTGTCCCAGCTCGCATTACGCTGCTCGGTAATGCGTTTCCTTACAGCACGCTGTAAGTTGCGCATGTGAGCTTTGTTTGCGGCGCAGGGAAAAGCGCTGTACGCACGGATGGCTGCGTTCTTCTCGGTTATCAGATTCCGTACATCATCCGGGAGTTTCCAGCGGTGGTCTTCCACTACAGGAACTTCCCTTGAACAATCGTTCAGGACGGATTGTACGTGATTTGTAAGCGAGTCGATCGCCGCCATCGTGTCAGCGACTGAGACTATGTGGTCAGGAATGGTGTCCAATTGAGGCGACGTGGTGGATTTCAGTTTTTCACTTACTTTCCTCCAGTCGGTGATCAATTGGGTCGGAGGAGGTTGGGTAGGATCATGGTTACCCGAGCGGGAACCTAGGTGTAGGATAACGGGACGGTGATCCGAGTTGAGCTCGTGAAGCGCTTCTATGGAGTGTAAACGGGGGTTTACATTCTTTAGGAGCGCCACATCGAGGACATCGGGGTTATGGTTGGGGTCGTGTGGGTAGTGGGTGGGAGTCATCGGAGCGATGACGTCGTAGTTTAGGGTCGCGCCTAGGTTATACACGATTCTGCCTCTGGCATTTGTCGTGTTGCTGTTCCAAGCGGGGTGTTTGGCGTTGAGATCGCCCGCTAGTAAGACGGAGTCACTCAGGCCGAAGAGAGTCGTGAGATCGCTGGTGAGCGCGATAGGATCGTCTGAAGCAAGAGACGCGACCGATGGTGGGGGATGGTAGGCAGAGATGATGGTTATCGGAGGATGACCAGTCATGCCTAGTCGACAGGCAGAGTACTCTAGGTGAGAGAGAGGCGCGGGTGGGGTCAGAGGGATGCAGTATAACTCCTTTCTATAATAAATAAGGGTACCGCCGCCGTGGCAACGTGTTCTGTCATTGCGAACTAGACGGTAATTCGCAATTTTGGGATCAGCGCGGTGGGGTTTCAAAAGGGTCTCCTGTATAAGGAGGACGTCTAATTGGTGGTCGCGGAGGAATTTAGTTATTTCGGCGCGTTGGTTGAAAATTCCATTGGCGTTGAAAAAACCTAATTTGAGGGATCGAGGCCTAGTGTGGTTTGTGCGTTGGGAATCCATTGGATCAGTCCATCGCATCCATCTGGTCGAGACCTAGCACCACATCACTGTGTGTGCTGAATATTTGGCTGTACAATGCCGTCGTAATTTTGCCGTTATTCTGCTGTTCGGCAGCCAGAAGGGCATCGCGGAGAGATCTGGCTTGGCGGGTCATAAATAACCTATAATGGCGCAGTATAGTCTGGGCGCAAGCCTCGCCATGCGCGACGGGTGAGGGATTGGGCGGTTGTTTGACTGCAGGAGCAGCAGTGGTTTGAGGCGCGGGTTTGTGACTGGCTGTGGGCTCTGTAGCCACGGCTATAGGCAGGATCTGCGCTGCGATGGGTATATCCATCAGTGCCTGCAAAGGTTTGGCAGGGGCCAAGGAGGGAAAGGCTTTTTCGTGGTTTAGCCTGTTCCACGGGGACGGTCTCTGAGGAGCGAGACGTTGGGGAATTTGAGAAGAAGGTGCCTCTCTCTGTTGGCGGGCGTTGGCGCGCTTCGCTAATTTAGGAGCGAGTTTGGGGGCTTTGGGACAGCCGCGGTAGTTTGCCGGGTGACCGGTCTGGCCGCAGAGAACGCAGCTGGGTGGTTCCGAACAGAGGGTTCGGTCTTTAGGCCGTGGGCAGTCCGCAGTGCTATGCTCGCCCAGACACTTGACGCATCTGGGAGTCGCATAGCAGTTGCTCTGCGCATGGCCATACAGTTGGCAACGGTGGCATTGTCCCACTGTTGCGGTTTTGTAGGGCTTTTCTATTGAGATACCGGATAGGGAGCAAATAGACTTAATCTTAAATATTGGGTGATGACCTTCGGTTGGTTCACAAATGACAAGAACCATGTCGTACAATTCACCGCCTCTCGCTTTATGTAAGCGATGGACGGCGATCACTGGTATACCTTGATCGGCAAGGTCGTCTTTAATATCCTGTACTAGGATTTCTTTAGGGACACGTTTAATAATAACACGAGTGGGCGTGTCCTCGGGGAAGGAGAAAGTGTGAAAGGAAATATTCCTTTCACGGAGGGCGCGATATAGTTCCCTATAGTCGTTCGACGTAGGGACGGTGACTTTAATGCCATTTTGGCAGGCACGGGCGTTTGTGTAGTTGATCTTTCGATCAACACACATCTTGGACACATCAGTCCATTTACCCTTGTCCTGGATGTAAAAGGGGGGCGGAGGGCGTTGCTTCCTTTGGGCTGAGGAAGTTTGGGCTATCGGGCTGGCGGGACGACTATTCTGTGCTCGAGCAGAGGTAGTTGGGGCGGGGCTAGCGGGTCGAACGGGCGTTTGAGTTGGGGACGGGGGCGACGCGGTGGTCTTTTTGGCCTTGCTGGCCTGGGAGGTTTTCCCTTTCTTCCTCTTGCCACCGGTGACGACTTGAAAGTCGTCTTCCGAGGACGAGGGGCATGATGACAAATCATTGTCAGAGTTGTTATTGGACACAGGTTCAGTGGTGTCCATTTCACGGAATTCAGGTGCAGCGCACACCTGCGCGGCGTCCATTGTTTTAGGAACAATGGGATTAGCAGGTGGGCCGGAAACAATGGGTGATTTCGGGAATCGGGCGATCGGCACGACTTTGTCGGCGGGCGGGGGCAATAAAGGGCTATCTACCTGGAAGTCGTTCGTTGTTTGACGAACAATGGGATCGGAGTTAATAAATACTTCCGTGAACTGACCTACCGGGATGCCTTGATCGGCAAGCGGGGGAGATAATGGGCTGTCAAGCGCGTCACTAAAATCAGCGACGTTGGCTTCGGTAGCCGGGGGACAATTAGCGATTTCACGCTGGATTTTTCCGCCATATTTGGCGGAAATAGTAGGGTTTTCCCTAAGGATTTCTAACAGAATCTCCAAAATATTGGAGTTCGCCATGATTGGCAATTGGATCAAAATGGAATGGGGAAATTTTGGAGATTTCTCTCCCGCGGGGGGCCTATTTAAAGCCTAACTGGCCTAACTCCCCGGATGGATGGGTCCGGGGATGTGTAACCCTCCCAGTCGGGTAGAGACTGGGAGGTGAGTACCTAATGGTGAGCCCTAAGCTTGTAACCGGTCGCCAGTCTTATTGTGCGAACCGGGCCCTATTGGGTCTAGTGCGAAGGGGTAGACACACCCAACCGACACTAGGTGTGTAGCTGAAAAGGAAACTCAGTAACTAGGTTTGACTAGGAGATCCCCCAAGGCCAAAACCTAGCACTCGACTCCAATTTACTGCTTCACCCTGAAGGGGATCAGCGGGTGCGTCGGGTCAGCACCCCCTTGGTATTGTTGACACCGTGAGGTTTCCAACCAAGGACCACGAAACTGTGGTTTTACCCTGAAGGGGCCAAACCAAATTGTTTTTGACGATACTCTGTTATAGAAACAGGATATCCTTCACCGCCTCGAAAAAGGCGGATCCGGACCAGGCGTCGTAGTCGGCGACTACGAGTGACGTCACGGCGAGCGTGACGAAGCGTAGCGATGACTCAGGCACGGAACGATCGAGAGCGCGGAGCGGTACGACCGTCGCGGGCGAGCGTCGGAAGCGGAATGCTGAATGCAGCTAGCTTGGGCAACGTAATATATAGTAATTTAGAGCGTTCTTAAAATCATGTTATTATAAAATTACATGATCGCATTGTCATAAAAACTATTTATTTGAATTCTTCACAGAACAAAGTTTATTTTGACGTAATTTTTTTATCGAAATTACGCCTTATTAAATGCGAATAATCGCGACAAATTTGCGCTACAGCACCTAAAAATAGACGATAGTTTTTATTTTTTTTCTAAATAATGCAATAAATAATCCTGAATATTGAACATTAGTTCACAAATCAAGTATATTTCTTATACTATCCATATTTTTTTCACCTGAATTTGTGAACATTAGTCATAGATTCCGGAATCTGAAGTTGACTCTACGATGATTTTTCAGTAAACTACTTTTGGGAGATTACTCACCACAAAGCGATGCACATGTTTTAAGTAAATGTGAAACGACGAAACACTTCATTAATAATTGATCTATTTTAGACATGTATTTTAAAAATTCAAAGTATGACGTAAGATGGTAAAGCAGGCGATTGAAATCTTAGAAATTTGCGAAAAAACGTCTAATGGCTCTTAAGGTAGACGATAAAATTAAATTCTATTAGATATCTAATAGTCCGTTTTTAGACGCGATTGTGTTACCGTCGACTGCCGACAGTCTCGTGCTCATCTTATGGGACTTTTTATCGAATCGCACCTTTCGTTACCGAATTGAGGGGAGCTTTCCTCACCCTATCCCATTCGCGCAGGAGTTCCTCAAGGCTCCGTACTATCCCCCCTCGTTTTCACGCTATTCACTGGCGATATCCCCAAGCATAAAAATACTCAGCTAGCCCTATTTGCCGACGATACGGCTATTTATTATTTATTTATTTAATTAAGGGTCACCAACAGTTGTTACAGATATAAGCTTCTGGAGAGAAGCAAAGAAGTTGAATCCCAAGTCGAGTCTTCCCTTGAGTGTAGCGGGAAGAACAGAGCCAGTTGATATTGCTAACTTATTTCAGCAACAATTTAAAGTTGAATCACCCCTAGGTCGAGTAAATCAAACGGCTAATATGAGCTGTAAAAACTTGAGTGTGCGTTTCTCGGCCCGTGATGTGTCTTCTGTTATTAAAAATATGTCTAGGGGTAAGTCACCCGGTCATGATAGCCTAAGTATAGAGCATTTGCAAAACGCAGGGGTCCATCTCCCAAGGATTCTTTCTTTACTGTTTAATTTGTGTATCAGTCACTCTTATTTACCGGTGGATCTAGTAAGGACTGTTGTGGTGCCCGTTCCTAAAAATAAGACCGGTGACATGTCGGATACCACCAATTACCGACCTATATCCTTAGCAACAATTACTGCCAAAGTGTTAGATAGTTTGCTGGACAAATATCTCGCTAAGCATTTAAATATTGATGACAGGCAGTTTGGTTTTAGGAACGGGTTATCAACTGAGACTGCAATTATGACACTAAAGAGCACAGTACAATACTATACTGGGAGAAGGACGCCTGTCTATGCATGCTTTCTGGACTTATCCAGGGCATTCGACCTTGTTTCCTACGACATCCTGTGGAACAAATTGTCGAGTGAAACTAGCCTGCCGCCAGAAATAATTAATGTATTTAAGTTCTGGTATAGTAACCAACATAACACTGTGCGGTGGGCAGATTCCTACTCTGATGTATACAGGCTAGAATGTGGAGTAAGGCAAGGAGGTTTAACCTCGCCCAAGCTATTCAATTTGTATGTGAATAAGCTGATTGAGGAACTCAGCAGCTCTGGAGTTGGATGCATGATGGACGGAGTTTCCTTTAATAACATTAGCTACGCTGATGACATGGTGTTGCTGAGTCCATCAATCAGTGCGCTTAGGAAACTGCTGAACATTTGTGAGTCTTACGCTGGTGCTCATGGACTGAGGTATAATGCTAAGAAAAGTAAGCTGCTCGTTTTCAAAGCACATAATAAGACCTATGAAATAGTACCACAAGTCTCGTTGTGTGGTACGGTGCTTAATAGAGTTAAGCAGTTTAAATACCTCGGTCACTGGGTTACAGAAGATGGCTCGGATACCTGTGACATGGAGAGAGAGCGCAGGGCATTGGCCGTAAGATGCAACATGCTGGCCCATAGGTTTGCGAGATGCGACAGTAATGTCAAGATTACTCTGTTTAGGGCATATTGCCAATCTTTTTACACCTGCAGCCTATGGACCAGATACACGCTAAAAACGTACAATGCCTTGCGCGTGCAATATAACAATGCATTTAGGATACTGTTGTCACTACCACGTTTTTGTAGCGCGTCAGGGATGTTCGCAGAAGCACGCACTGACGACTTTTTCGCAATAATGCGTAAAAGGTCTGCATCATTGCTGCGTCGTTTGCGTGACAGTGCCAACAGTCTCCTGAATGTGATTGTGAGTAAGACCGAGGGAAACTTGATGGGACACCTGTGCGCAATGCATGTGCTGCAACCGGGTGTTCCCAGAGGATGGTAGATCCTGGTCTTGTTTGTTTAATAGTTTTAATTTTGTCGACATTTATTATAAGTATATACTAACATAGTTTAAGTCAATACTAACAAATTTATGGGTAATACCGAAATAAAGAATAAATAATAATAATAATAACACAGATAAGAAAATATATGTATTAGTGTCTTAAATCTAACTGCACAACCAATTACAGGCAAACACCACAAACAATATGCTCTTGGTAATATAATTAAAAAAAAAAAATGTAAGTACTTAAATCTATACTAATATTATAAACAGACAAATTTGGTTGCAATTTTGTATATAATAAATAAATAAAATAAAAATCTTTTATTTTCAGGCATCTAGGGCCCATAGTGTTAGTCAAACAATTTACTTAATAACTATGTTAGTAAGAAACAATTAGGCATACACAGACAATTATAAGGTAACAAAACAAAAACAAAATAAAATAAAAATAAAAAAAAAACTCACAATCACAATCAGAGGAAGGTTTATCAAGCCCCATGTCTAACGTGTAGTTTGATAAACCTATCCATTGTAGGCCCTTCTAGTCTTTCCGCAAAAACTTTCAGAACGCCATTGTTGCTTCCTCTCACTCTGCGTATTATAGACGCGACCTTCTTGCGCATGATCGCATAATAATCATCCGTATGCGCATCCGCGAACATCCCAGACGCACTACAATACGGAGGAAGCCTCAACAGCGCCCTGAAAGCATTATTGTATTGAATTCGCAGGGTGTTGGCAGTTTTTTGGGTATGGTTAGCCCACAGGCTGCTAGTGTAAAATGTTTGGGAAAATGCTTTAAAAAGAGTGATTTTAACCGGTAGAGAACAACCAGCAAACCTGCGAGCCAACATATTTCCCCTCACAGCCATCGCCCTGCGCTCTCTCTCCATATCGAGATCATCTTTAAGATCCTCCGTAACAACATGGCCCAAATACCTAAATTGTGTGACCCTCTTTAGAGGCAAACCGTTTAGTTCTACTGGCAGGACAATTGATGGACTTTTATTTCTACCTCTAAAAACTAATAGTTCACTCTTTTTAGGATTATACTTTAGACCATGTTGCTCGGCGTAACCTTCACAAATCGCGAGTAACTTCCTTAATCCATTGATTGTAGGACTCAGCAGCACCATATCGTCGGCGTAACTTAGATTATTTACACTCACCCCGTCTATATGACATCCGACATGTGTGCTACTGAGTTCCACAAGCAAGTTATTAATATATATATTAAATAATCTCGGTGAAGTAAGACCTCCCTGCCTAACACCACATTCGAGTTTATAAGGCTCTGATAACGCATTGGACCATTTAACAAAGTTCCTCTGCTTTTCATACCAAAAAGATAATATTGACACTAATGTCTTTGGTACTCCCGCTTCCCGAAGCTTCTCCCATAAGACATTATAAGAAACAAGGTCAAAGGCTTTGGAAAGGTCCAGGAAACAAGCATAAACTGGGGTATTCCTGTCGGTGTAGTATTTGACAGTGTGCTTCAGCGCAAATATTGCACTCTCAGTAGACAACCCAGCACGAAAACCAAATTGTGTATCATGTAGTGTCGTATATTTACTGAGGTGCGTATCAAGCACACTGTCAAACACTTTGGCTATCACAGTGGCCAATGAGATTGGCCTATAATTGCTCTTGTCCGATATGTCTCCTGTCCGATTCTTTACTATAGGAACCACTACAGTATCCAGCATTTTCTGTGGTAAGTAAGAGTGTCCTACACATAGATTAAAAAACATTGACAACACTCTTGGCAAGTGTACACCAGCATTTTGAAGATGTTCGATGCTGAGCCCATCATGCCCAGGAGATTTCCCCCTTTTCATAGATTGGATTACTGTTTTTATTTCTTTACACGTAAATCGAAGGGGTACTCCTGAGTGATGGATCTCATCACCGTCCAACTTCACCACAGACTCAAGAGGTGAGTTAACTATAAACTGTTCCTTAAACATATTAGCTAAATCAGTGTGGTCACTCTTACCATCCACACTCACTGGTAAGCTAGGAGAACTATTAAGTTTTTTAGTGCCCTTCCAGAAAGATGAAAATCGTTTCTCAGAATGAAGGGAGGCTAAAATATCCATTTCAATCTTTTCTTGATGCTTAATAACCCATTTTAATTTAGATTTAAATAATTTACGACTAATTATCATGTTTTCATACACAGGCCCAGAACTGGGCTGACCATACCAAACCCACAGCTTATACTTGTACCTAGCTTGAGCGTGATACTCTTTGACATGTTTATTCCAGCCCTTGATACCCTTTTTTCTTATAATGTCCCTAGGGGCTCTGTTTAGTATAGCTGCTTCACTTAAATTCAATACAATACAATCATACATGGAATCCAATAATAATCGATGTTCAAGACTACTACAAAAATGATCAGCACATTTTTCAAAGTCTGCAGGAAAATCTACATTTTTTAATTTCTTATTACACATAGACAAGTATTCATTTATTTCATCTGGGTTTCTTTCGCCCCAGCGGACATTGTTAAGCGATGATTTAATTACACTTGACTTTAATCGAATAACATTAACATCACATTCGATTTTTAAAGGAAAGTGATCTGACCAAAACGTATCATAAACTACCTCAATGTTTACAATTGATTTTCCCGCCGCCTGTGTAACAAGACAGTGGTCGAGCCAACGCTTACACCCGTGTGAGTCACTGATAAATGTGTACGTTTGCGACTGCATGCCTAAGTAGTTTAGGTCCGCACATAATAATTCTTGCTCACTACAAAAACTAAGAAGTTCATTACAAAATGACTCACCTGGGTGCGCATTGAAATCTCCCAACATGTACACTGATTCTACGTCATTATTTTGTATAATAGAATACATTTCACTCAAACATTCTGTAAATAAGGGCAAATTGTCAATACAGTCCGTTGGCATGTATATATTTATAACCATAAATGATCGGCCGTTGTTTACCACTACATTCACTGCACATAACCGGTTACTAACACATTGCACTACACGCACAGAGTTAAATGCGCTCTTTCGCCATAGTATAGCCAGCCCTCCATAGGGTCTCCCTTTACAAATGCCGGCTGAGGTGTCCACTGACGACTTTCCCGTGCAACTGAATTCCTGATTAATCGTATCAAGAAATGCTAGATCATGTGGGTATAGCCATGTTTCTTGTAACAAAATAATATCGGCTGTTTTGCAGAGTGTACGTACACAGTTCACAGACTTTTTAACATTCTTGCAATTATAAGATATTATGTTCATTTTTGAAATACTATCCATTACACGATGTAGATTTTCCTTCGTTCACACAAATAGTATTATTTATGTGTTCTCTTCTGTTTTTGAAGTGAATAAAGCGCCGAAATGTGACTCCGTCGGGCCACATCTGATCATCTAGAAAGATATCTAGCTTACTTTTGTTGACAAGCAGCTTGAATGCATTATATGGCTTTTCTTTCTTCATTACAATTTTCTCAAGGGTAACCACCTCCGCAGTCTTTTTTTCAATATATTTACAGATATCTTCCACCGCTGTCTGTTTGTTTACGTTTGAAATAAACAACGGGATTTTAACTTCCGCGGCTATAAATTTTTCGGACAAGTCCGTAGCAGCTTTGCCCATTTTACCGGTAAATCGGTTTCTAGACCTTCGTTTTTGCACTAATACCCAATTATCACTTGGTTTCTTAGGTGTTTTCCATTCGCCATTCTTTGCTATTTCCGCCATCGTGGGTCGTTTCATTTGAGGTTCAAAATGATTTGTCTCCGCAGGGTGAACAGATGATTCAGCAATCTCCGTACATAACTGGTTTTCCAACAGCGTTGAGTTACGCGGTACATGCGCACTTGTCTTGCTCGGTACGTTAAGCGTGCAAGCGAGAGAACGATATTTTGGTGACTCAAGGCGCTCCGCACTCGCGAATCTTATCATCGTGTCATCGTCATATGCTGGCGCCGGCGATAGACCTACCGGCCCGCTATCGAGCAAATACCCTCCTCTTTTTTTCGCATTAATATTGCACGTTAATAACGATACCGGGGGCCTGTTGGATCCCAATTCCATCTTCAACTGGTCTAATTGAGTAATCGTTGCATATTCACTTTTTATTTCATTGATTTCCGCACGCATAATCACTAGATCTTTTAACAATTTGGTCACATCTACATGATCAAATGTAACTGGCGGTAATTTTTGCAAGTCACGCGCCACAAATATTGGAATAAGATCAGGTTCCGTCACTTTGAAAACATTTATAATATCCTCTAGGTCTCTTCCTTTTTTCCCTTCTTTACGTCTCGTCACTTTCTTCTTGTTAGTCTTAATTGAACTAAATAGCAAGTCTTTAGCACTATCAACTTCGTCCACCGTGAAGGCCGTGTCACAGATTCTTATGAGGCTGTCATTGTCCATCACGTCTATTTTATTTTGGATGAATGATAATAGCTCACATATTACAATATTGCAATTTACACATTTTAGCGTATTCACAGACATTGTCGCGACTGAAGGTGGGGGCACCTATATTCGAACCGTGCGCGAGCGCTAACGAGACGCGACTGTGATAGGTATACATATAGGGAGTATACTTTAGAAGTAGTTATCCCATTCTAAAAATGTTTTTACTGGTTGAAAGGTTACACAGTTTGCGAGCGCTACAGGCTATAAAATAATTTTAAAATCAGAAAAGATAGGGCAAAGTCCTACATCTAAATAAAATATCTTAATTAACTCCTAATTAATTTGACAAATTTGGATATTGAATCTGAGTGGACGTCAGCCAGGTTGCTGCGTTCATTTATGAGTTTGCACATGCGGGGTACAGGTGAATTAGCACCAAACACTGTACGGCGAAGAGGTGGAGCTAAGGGTGTCATAGGTTTGCGAGGTGGTCTATGGGGTACTCTAAAGTTGAATTTATATAACCATTGTGGGCAGTCAATGTTATTATTGAGCAGCTTATAAGCGAATCTCAAATCCAAGAGCTCCCTTCGGGATTCCAGGGTATTCATTTTGTAGTAGGCCAGTTTATCAGGGTAGGAGAGATATTTAAATTGCCTTCCCTTTGAGTACCCAAAGTATCGGATAAACCTTTTTTGGACTCGTTCTATTCTCAGCGAGTGAGTTGCGTAGTGAAGCCTCCATACCACGCTACAGTATTCCAGGATGCTTCTTACAAGACCATTGAAGAGAACTAATTTAGTATTTGGGTGTTGAAATACCTTTCCATTACGAATGACAGATCCAAGCATAGGTTGGGACCAACTAATTATGTTCTCAATATGTGGTATGAATGTGAGTTTAGAGTCCAAGATAACTCCCAGATCCCGTACTACATCCACCTCGCATAAGTTCACTCCGTTTATTTGATACGCCGAATTCACTGTATTGACTTTCCTGGTGAATTTTATGTGGCTACATTTCGAACTATTCAACGAGATTTTATTGTTTTCACACCATACAGATAACCGATCAATATCTTCTTGCATTAGGTTTACGTCCTTTAGAGACCTAATGGCTCTTGAGATTTTTAAATCGTCTGCAAAAAGAAATATGCTAGTATTAAGGAAACATGATGTCACGTCGTTTATATAAATGTTGAATAATATTGGGCCCAGATGAGAACCAAGTGGGACACCTGAGGCAATTGCATACCTGCCTGACCGGAACCCATTGACAACCACATAAAACTCCCGACCAGCTAGATATGAACCAAACCACTTCAGAAGACTACCGGTGACGCCGTACGTTGCTAGTTTTTTAACAAGCGGTTTATGTGAAACCTTATCAAACGCCTTGCTGAAATCAGTATAAACAGCGTCAACCTGCATACCTTCATATGAGGCTTCAACAAACGTCACCATGTTTGTACTCGTGGATCTGTTCTTTACAAAACCGTGCTGATGGTCGCTTAAGAATTTGGAAAAATAGAGTTGGATGTGTGGACAAATCAAAGACTCCAATATTTTACCGAAAATTGATAGGATGGATATTGGTCTATAGTTTTTTACGTCACAAGGGTCTCCATTCTTGAAGACCGGTACTACTTTTGCCTGCTTCCACTCTTTAGGGAATTGACCAGATTGGATTGAAGTGTTATATATCTTCGCCAATGGAACAGCCAGGCTAGGTGCACATCTGGCAATAAACAGTGGTGGTATGTCATCTGGGCCTGCCCCCTTAGTAATATCAAGGCTTTTTAGTTTTTTTTCAAAATTTTCATATTCGACGTCCACAAAAGCTAGAAGTCTGACTGTGTGGCTATTGCTTCTAGGTCGGAGGGTACACAGTTCTGACCAGAGGGTAAAGTTGTTTCTTCTTTGTAAATGATGCTATAATTGGATGCAAATAGCTCACATATTCCTTCTCCATTCGAAGATGTTACCAGACCGGTCATTATACCGG